>JARWLC010000010.1:83505051-84005051 GCA_033318265.1 Phyllotis vaccarum | reverse complement strand
TTTCCACCATTTTTAAATTCTGTTAAAACACAGTTGTGCATTGCAGTACCCAAAGTGCTCATACCTGGATTATCAGAGGCTCCAGCAGCTTCTCTACAGTGACAGTCTGGATCTGCAGATCCTGAACATCCATATTCAAGGTGGTTGGTGTCTCTGCTGACATGGTGCCTGTATACAAACACACACACACAGAAAAAAAAAAATGCTTATCAGTGAGGAGAAATCCTCCCAATTAGAGGGTTGCTGACAATCGTGGAGTAAGTGAGACTTCTATATAGCACTTCATCCCGAGTCCTCCAAGGCTTGGGGTGCCAAATCCACCATCAAAGAAGCAAGTGACTGCCAAGCTGTTCTCTGTTCTTGTGCTGCCTGGGCTTAGCTCTAATGAATGCTAGTAAATTCATAACTGACTTTCAAACTTATTAAACAGGTTTCCATTTGGTCAACAAACTTCACTGAAGGCTATTACCAACCTCTTGACACATATCTGACAGTAGGCAACTCGTCTGACTTCAATGAACTCATGATACTTGTTTGATTGCCCATTGTCAAGACATAGATGAGAAACCCAAAGACATATGATGTGTGTCTATGTGTTTTCAAGGTTGCTTATATGAGAGTGTTAATTGTAAAAAGAGGTTGGGGCAATTTTCTGTCTTGTATAGAAAAGAAACTATTAAGAATTCAAAGAGCTATTAGAGAAGAAGCCTGTGGGGAAGCAGTGATATTTTGATAGGATGTAGTAGTCTGAATGAGAAATGTCCCTCAAGTCTCAGACTTGTTGGCACCATTTGGAAGGCTTTGGAAGTGTGGCATTGCTAGAGGAAGTATGTCACTAGGAACTGGCTTTGAAAACTTAAGGCCTCACCCTACTGCTGGCTTGCTCTTTCTGCTTTGTGCTTGTGGTTGTAGAAATGAGATCTCAAATTCCTGCTCCTATCACTGTGCTAGAACTGCCATGTTCCCTACCATGATGGACTCTTAAAGCTCTAGAACCATATGCCCAAAACTCTTCCTTCTATAAACTACCATGGTCGTAACATCTTATCACAGCAACAGAAAAATAACTAAGTCACCAGATAAAATAAGAATAATAATTAGTAAGTCAAGCATGGTGGGGCATGCGTTTAATCCCAGCACCTGGGAGACAGAGGCAGATGGACCTCCGTGAGTTCGAGGCCAACCTGACCAACAAAGTGAGTTCCAGGACAGTGAGAGCTGTTACACAAAGAAACCCTGTCTCAAAAAAAGAATAATAATTATTATAAATGATTCTCTATGATAGTAACATCCTTAGCCAGTTGTTTTAGTCTGTGCCATTAATCCCAGCACCTAGAAAAGGAAAGAAAGCTGATCTCTGTGAATTTAAGGCCGTCCTGATCTACACAGTGAATTCCAGGCTATCTAAGGATACATAATAAGACCCTGTCCAAAATTAACAATAATAATAAAGTCAAGAGAATGGGAGAGGGCTCAGTCAATACCACCTTATAAGCATGAAGTCCTGAATTAGAATCCCTATCATCCAGGTAAAAAGCAGCGACAGTTCAAGCAATAGGGAGGTGGAAGCAGACAAAAGGATCCCTGGGATTTGCTGAAAAACCAGTGCAGCTGAATTGATAAGCTCCAGGCTCAGTAAGACACTTTGTCTTAAAGACGAAGATGGAGGACCGGCATGGTGGCTCAGCAAGTAAAAACGCTTGGCCTGACAACCATGAGTTCAATCCTCAGAACCATACAAAGGAAGAAAAGGAAAGCTAGCTCCACAGAGTTTTTCTCTGACTCCACACTCACCCTACACACACACCACTCACAATAATACCGTAAATAGTTTAAAATAAGGTAAAGAGTAAAAGTGGGAAACAGACACTGACTGCCAAACACACCAGAACCTGAACACGCACACACGTACATGAACACACACACACGTACATGAACACGCACACTCATAAATGAACACACACACACGTGCATGAACACGCACACATGTACATGAACACGCACACATGTACATGAACACGCACACACGTACATGAACATGCACACACACAAACCAATCACTGAGATTTTATATAAGAAACCATATATTGTTAATCACATAATTATGGCTAGTATTTCATAATTTATTGAAACTGACAGTGAAACTTGCTAAATTACTAGACCCACAAATCTGTACTAACCTTTATCTTGTCAGTTATCACTCAGGAAGTATTTACTCAGGGTCCACAGAGATAAAGAAATATGTATGTGTGTCTTTCCTATATCAGTTTATCCTATTTTAAAAAAAAATAAAAAGCAGAAGTTGAAGAAATGGCTGAGCAGCTAAGAGCACGTACTGCTCTTTCAGAGGACCTCGGTTTATTTCCCAGCACCCCTTTGGCAGCTGACAACCATTGTAACTCCGAACTCAGAGGACCTCTCTTCTGACCTCGGTATGCCCCCTTGAAACACATGGTACATAGACAAACACTCGGGCATGCATACATAGACAAAATTAAAATAAATATTTTTAAAGTAATAAAAGAAAAATGTATAACCCACAGAAATATGAACCTATCAATAGGAAACCTTCCTACTTAGCATCTACCTTACAAAGTTTCCCACAACTTCAGGCTTAGTGAACTGCCCTCCCCCTCCCCCCAAAAAAACCTAGCAATCCCTCTGAAACCATGAGAAAAAACAAAGAAAGCATGATGGTTGCTCTAATTTTTTCTGGCTAGTAGTTTTAACCATAGTGGCAAGTAAACATTCTCTTTTTAATTTGCTAGTTGGTTATAACTAGACAGGTAGCTGTTTGGATGAGTACAGATTTACATGATATCAATCTTTTCAAGGCTCTTCCTAATCTCACTTATCCTAGGAGACTGAGTTATCCTCTTTCCTATATGTGTTTCTGCCCCTAAGAGACACAGCAGAATGGTTAAGTAGAGTTCACGTCCCTGCCTACCCCTCCAGTGAAAGTCTCGCCCTCAGACTCTTCCATAACCCTTAGCCTAGCTCCATAAAACCAGCACTAGTTTGCTTGTTAATCTCCCCCAGTCTACTGGGTCCACCCCATGATCCATAAATGTGCTGTTGGACATATTCAAAGATATTCATGACCTCTATGTCTGTGTGAAGGTCAACACTTCACTGAGACTGCCATCTACACTGTGAACCTAATACATACATGGGGTGGGGGGGATACAAACATCCTATAAGTAAGAATCATATATTCTGGTTCTTGTTTTTATGTCATATAATTTTTATATTAATAACAGAATTTGTTTAAACAAAAATAGAAGCAAATGCTGTTGGGTCCAGATGTTATAAGCTGTACTTCTCTTCAGATGTCATTTCACATGGTTACTCTCTCTAATTTTCTTTTTTAAATTGTTGTTGTTGTGGTTTTGAGAGAGGATCCCTGGCTTCCCTGGAATTCTCTAGGTAGACTAGGCTGGCCTTGACCTCGAAGAGATCTGCCTGCGTGTGTCTATGAAGTGCTAGAAATAAAGGTGTTTACCACCATGCGTAGCTCTACAAAGACATGTTGACACATACACATAAATAAATAGCAATAAAATTGTAATGGCTATAAATCATAGCAGCTGTGGTTACCTGCCCAAGACTGTGCCTGTTGACATTTTATCAGAGATGTAGGAAGGGTTCATAATGCCCCACCCCTCCCTTTTGGCAGTTAATGGTTGCTGGGGATTGGGCATCATTTTCTTCAGTGGTATAATCATGAGATGCCTGTGCTCTAGTAAATAACCTCCTACTGATGCTCATGAAGACAACCCCAATTAAACTCAGTGGGTCATGCTCACATAAAGACATGGAAGAGGGTGTAGAGAGAGGGGCTTTAGTGGTAGAGGAGGAAGGGGAATGAGGTGGTAATGTAATGGGAAGGGTGAAAATCACTAAAATCTTTATATACATGTGTGAAACTGTCAAAAGAATGTTAAATGTACATCTGAAGTATTCTTGAGAATAATGGACATTTTCCGAAAGGCTCTCCTCAATGACTTAACACCATATTTGTACATAATCTAAACACTGATGTTCAAATCTGCTTATAATCTTATATTGTTATAATACTTCTATTCTTTCATGTATCTTCAGAGAAGTTTAATATTAAAAACAAGGATAATGATACTGAAAGTCTCAGAGGAACCAATTATGACTAACTTAATAATTGATAAAAGCATTTAAGAACAACCATATGCTCCAAGGTTTTCTATACTATTAACAGCACCACTGCACACTATTCACTTCATAAACACTATCAAAACACTGTATGGTCAACACAAAAAAATTAAAACACACAACCTGAAGTAGAAGGAAAACAACGCTTTATAAACTGAGATGCCCTAGAGTTCCTCTTGCTGTTTTTAAAATAACTACAATATATTATTTGTTTTATACTAAATGTTGACCATTTTATATATTTAAAAAAACAACACAGCATATATGGTTGCAGGGATAGACCAAGTTTTCTGAAACATAGCACTTTGCTAGATCTCTTACTGAACATGATCCAAACAGCCCCTTTGGGGCTCCCTCCCCACTTCATTGACAATCAAGTGAGTTCTTGTTCTTCGGTCTATGCTGAACTCCATCATAAGTCACTTACAAGACTACTATCAGTTTACTTTTTCTTTATTCTTTTGGTTTTGAGACTGGGTATAACCCAGTGAATAGTTCAGATTGGCCTACAATTTATATAGCTCAGGCTTGCTTCAGCCTTCCTGCCTCAGTCTACCAAGTTATAGGATTACAATCATGAGACACCATGCCTGGCCCTCCTTTACTCTTGTTTGTTGTTTGTTTGTTTGTTTGTTTGTTTGTTTGTTTGTTTGTTTTTCTGAGACAGGGATTCTTTGTGTAGACTTGACTGTCCTGGAACTCACTCTGTAGACCAGAGTGACCTTGAATTCATAGAGATCTGTGGGAATGCATTTGTGTGTGCTATATCTTTAAATAAAGGAGCTGGTTTGGGCCATGGCAGGTACCGTAGAATAGGTGGGAGGAGAGTCAGAGCTTAGGTGGGAGAAGCAGGGTGGAGTCAGGCAGATCGAGCGAGCCGCGGAAAGAACAACATGTAAAGAACACGGGTGAGCTACGGGCTGGGCCCACGTGGGCCACAGATTAATAGAGATGGGTTGATTTAGGATGTAGGAGCTAGCTAGCAATGTGCCTGAGCCATAGGCCAAACAGCATAAAGTAAATAGAAGCGTCTGCGTCGTTTCTGGGAACCCAAGCGGCGGTGCGCGGATAAGCGGCGCCGGGCAGGTCTGTGGGGCCGGGATCTCTGGCTGTCTGGGACCCGAGGAAACCCACTACAACAGAGATCCATTTACCTCTTCTTCTTGAGTGCTGGGATTAAAGTTGTGTGACACCACCACCTGGCCCTCCTTTATTTTTAAAAGCCAGTTTCGCTTGAAAATAATTATTCAGGTTGTATTAGGAGGTAGATAGATAGATAGATAGATAGATAGATAGATAGATAGATAGATAGATAGATAGATAGATAGCTCACAATTGTATCAATGGTAGTATGCGTTACTCTTAAGAGATGTATGATAAAGTCATAATGGCCTTTCTGTTCAGACTGTTACAATCATGTTTCCTTCCTTTCCACTGTATAATTTCCTTTTTAAAGATAAAAGCATAGTCTTCTTCCTCAGACATTCTTTCAAAATATAGATATCTTTGAAAAAAATAATCCTAACACTACTAACCAATGTTTTTCTCTTAACGTAACATAGTACTGGAATGTTTTGATTTGAGTTGGCTTTCAATCATTCTACCTGTCACTTTCCTTTTTTATATTAAAAAAAAAGACATATCAAAATTGACAGAACAATACCATGGTGGCCTATTTTTTTTAATGTGTTTCATAGTTTGAATAAGGATAACCCCCATAAACTATGTGTTTGAATGCTTAGCCTATAAGGATTGACACTATAGGGAAGTGTGGCCTTGTTGGAGTAGGAGTGGCCTTGGTGGAGGAAGTGTATCACTGTGGGAGATGGGCTTTTAGGTCTTAGAAGATCAAGTCTGTTTTTCCTTCTACTGCCTACAGATCAAGATGTGGGACTCTCAGCTCCTTCTCCAGCACCATGTCTGCCTGCACACTGCCTTGTCCCACAATGATGATAATAGACTAAACCTCTGAAACAGAAAGCCGGACCTAATTAAATGTTAGAAATAAAACCCAGTTTTGGGGGAGAGCAACAAATACTCTTAACCACTATGCCATTTCTTCATCCCCCATAATGATGTACTTAATGTTTAACCTAGAGTCAATCTATACAACAAAATATTTCTGGTTGTGTATAACATTACAGTCTTATTCAATTAATGGTTCACTAAAGGTTTTACATACTAACCCGCTTAAGACAGGTACTTGCTACGTAAAAATCAAAATTGTTGGGTTGGAGAGATAGCTCAGTAATAAGACACATACTGCTCTTTTAGACAACCCCAATTCAATTGCCAGCACTCATGTTAGGCAGCTCCTAACTCCTGTAACTTGAGCTTCAGGGAATCTGATGCCTCCAGCCTCCATGGGATAGCATGTGTGTGCAGACACACAATTAAAAATTAAATAAACTAGAGCAGGAGAGATAGCTCAGTCATTAAGAGCACTAGCTGTTCTTACAATAGAGCCAGGCTTGGGCCTCAGAACTCATGTGGCGCTCAAAACTATCTGTAACTCAAGTTTCAGTGATCTGACTCAGTTTTCTTATCTCCTAGAACACCAGATATGGTTCGATGGTTCACATACAGACAGACAGACAAAGGACATGCATAAAATATAGTAAATAGATCTTTTTTATGAAATAAACATTCCTTTGGGGGGAGGAAAGAAATCAAGATCCTTGACATTTGTTTTCACCTTAGGGCAAAGATAGAGGGCATCATTGTCAAGTAAAATAAGGATGAATTGGGCCTTCATAAAACTTTTTAAAATGTGTCTTTACTGCAGAATTCACAGTGAGCTTCCAAAGCTACACTGAGCACTAGAAACTGGAAGCAAGAGAGAAAAAATATGGGGAGAGGAAAAAATATGCATAGTGTGTGTAGAATGTTTTTAGCCAAGAGATAAAATATAAATCTAATTAGATCAAGGTATCTAGGACTATATTCATATATTTAATTCACATTAGGTATAGAACATTATTCAGAAGTTTACTTTTCCATGACAAAATTATAAAACAATAAGGTAAGTCCTTGAAGAACCTTGGCTATACATAATTACTATTCTATGAATAAATGCTGTTTCTTATAAAAAGTCTTTCTGATCTTCAGTATCTGTCCTGTTCGGTAACCCTGACTGATGGGAAATCAGGACGGGAGGTGGTTGAAGACCTCAGGTGTTTGCAGATGAAGCTGAGGAAAGGTCAAAGTCTGTTCAGTTGTGACTAGCCTCTTACAGAAACATGACAATGTGAGCTCAGAGTAAAAACCTACTAGACTATCAGTGTCACATTCTAAAGCACTAGAGTTGTATAAACTATAAATATTAAGAGTTAGGGAGGATCTCCAAACACTCAAGAAAACCTCCTATAGCCAGCCATCGTCTCAACAGTAGTCTAGGCTTGGGTGAAGAGAAATAATGAGGGGCTTACTATACCATTTAATGAGGGTGTTTGCTTTAATGAAGGTCTTCCTGTGGTTGATTTTAAATCACCACTTTTTAACCCCTGCTTCACAGAGATGGTTTTATAAAGTGAGAAAAGTGTAGATTTGATGAGAGACAGACAAGGACTAAATTCCGGTTTTCAGCATCTTATGCAAGAGAACAAACCTTTAGACAGAAGTGACAGATCCCTCTAGCCTCAAAACTCAGGACAGGGCAAACCCACTGGGTCCTTCCCACTCTTTTCTTCCACAAAATCCCTGAATTTTCACTCTATCACTATGCTTTAAATTAAACTTGAGTTACTTTTAAATTGTTTAAGACTCATTTTTAAATGCAGTAAACCGTGGTGGGTCATGAGAGGTAAAAGTCTGGCATACATCAGTATGCGCTAACTCATGGCTCACCATCTAATACCCTGAGCGTGTCTCTATTACAATTTACCCCACGCTGTGTTTTAGTCCTGCCCTGGCAACAACAGAGAAGGATATTAGAAGATCAAATTTCTATTGGCATTCCAGCCTGCCATGCTCCCACCAGAATTGCTAACTACACTCTGCCTACAACACTTGAGGTCTTCTCCGGCCTACAGCTCCCAACTTTCCTAAAAGCCAGTTTCAGAGTCAGCAGGGAATACCTTCAAGAGAGGCTTGCTGTGCAATGCTGATCATGAAGCAAAGAGGGGAATGCAGAGGCCCAGTTGTCTTTATCCCTCCTTCTATACTCAATCTAACACCCCAGTCCCTGTGGTGCCGCCAGCACATCTAGAATAGGGCTTCCCATACCCCTCAGTTAATCATATCTAGGAACATCTCAAATGCACCAAACAGAAGACCTCCTGGGGGATTCTTCCTCCAGTCAAACTGACCATGGAAATTAGTGATGATCATAATGGCTTAGACCTGAGTAATAGCAACAGAAGCACCCATATCAAGCCAATTGCAGATGCATTTTGACGGTCTGGAGCAATTGGAAAGAGGGTAGACACAGGAATGGTGAGATGATGAAGAATCTGAGGAGATGGAGATGGATATCAACCAAGTGAGACACCTATGTTCAAAGCTGGATATGTAAGAAAGAGTTTAGAAAAATCAGTCTGAAATGGAAATTAAATGCAAGGACTAGGCGCAAGTGTGCATGCACCTTTAATCACAGCACTTGAGAGGCAGAGGGAGGTGGATCTCTGTGAGTTCGAGGCCATCCTGGTCTACAGAACAAGTTCCAAGCCAGACAGGGATACAAAGTGGGAGACAGAGAGACAGACAGAGTGGATGGGGGGGGGGGCACAGATAACTGTAAGAATTGCCAGAATGAATGGGAATGGAGTGGGCTGGTAAG
This sequence comes from Phyllotis vaccarum, assembly GCA_033318265.1. NCBI lineage: Eukaryota > Metazoa > Chordata > Mammalia > Rodentia > Cricetidae > Phyllotis > Phyllotis vaccarum. The sequence goes on along the minus strand of JARWLC010000010.1, from coordinate 83,996,089 downwards.
ATGGTTCATTGGTTAGGCACCTACCATCTAAATGTGAAAAACCAGAGTTCAGATCTTCAGAATACACATAAAATACCTTGTGGGTATTTTAGACTGCCTGTAATTCTAGCCTCAGAAACCAGAGATGAGGAATCCCAAGAGCAAGCTGGCTAGTGAGAGTAGGTATACTAATGAGCTCTGGGGTTTGATTAACAGGCCCTGCCTCAATGAAAGTAAGGTGGAAGATGAATTGAGGATGGTTCTCAACATCAGTCTCAGCTCTTCCCATGGATATAATGCAACTACACATAAGCAAACACCAACACACACCACAGGCACACTACACACACGTGAAAATAGAAAAACGTCATGACCTACATGAATGGCTTGGACCTAAAACTCTAAGGGCAGCCAGGAAATGAAGAAACCACAGACACCACAGAAAAGCAGGGTTTGCTCTGATGGAATGACCCCAGCTACCGTACCAACCAGGAACCTCAGCATGTTCATGAAGTGCAGCTCAGGGAGGTGGGTTAGCTAGTCTTTGCAGATCTCTGTAAGTCAGAAGTCTCAGGCTATGAGCATCTGGAGGGAGGAAACTACAGTTGCTTGCTTTTACACACATTGACCAAATATCCATAAACTTTCATGCTTGCACCAAAGGAAAGCTATCTCATTTCCAAGCCTGACACAGAAGCGGAAGACTCTTGACGTAAGAGTTTGTGGCCCTGGTCCTTGACATGGATGGCTCATGTCAAACAATATACATTCACTCAAGACTTTACTCACTCAAGACTCCACTTGATAGGGGTTTCACTAGCTCTCTAGGAAAGAGAGGGGGTAAAGTGTAGGCTAGAGAGATGGCTCGATGGTTAAGAGAACTTACTAATCTTCTATAAGACCTGAATTTGGTTCCCAGCATCCAGGTCAGGCACCTGCATATATGTGGCATACACTCATACAGACACACATACATACACATAAAACAAAAGAAAGAAATGTAGATGGATCTAAGGGACTAAAATGACTGGAAAGAGACCTTCTGGGCTTAGAAGATTGTTACCAGTGAGTGGACATATACTTACATTCCATCTAGGTCTGCATGGGCAGCAAGTGTGGCTCAGTGGTAGAACTCTTGCATAGCATAGTCAGAAATCATGTCTAGCCTCAGAAACCAGAGATGAGGAATCCCAAGAGCAAGCTGGCTAGTGATGCAGATGCCCAGTTGTCTTTATCCCTCCTTTTATACTCAGTGTAGTACTCCAGTCCCTGTGGTGCTGCCAGCACAGCACATTCCCACACCCCTCAGTTAGTCATATCTAGGAACAACCAAACAGAGGACAGAGCGGGGGAGGGGGGTTTGAATTGAGAAGTGTCCCCATGGGTTCGTGAATTTGCACTTGATCTCCAGTTGGTAGTGCTGTTTGAGAAGAAAGGGTGTAGAATTTTCAAGACATGCAGCCTTGAAGGAGGTACATCACTGAGGCTTTGAGAGGATATAGCCTTGTTCCCATTCCTGGAAATGGGCTTCCTCTCCCCCTCCTCCCTGTGAGTGAATGGATTCAGCACCCCACTCCTGCTGCCACGCTTCCCCTGGCAAAGGGACTATAAACCCTTTCCTCCGTGAGTTGATATTTTATCACATAACTATAGACAAGTAACTAACATAACCAGAGACTGATAGCTGCCTTCGAGTGAACTATTAAAGTATTTCTTATCTGGGCAGATGGATTGTAAATATGTGCCACCCTCGGAGTAAGTAAGCTCAATCCTGCAGATATTAGCAGGAAGGTGCACAGTTTGCCCAGCAAAGCATGGACGAGATCTCATACCCACTTAGCAGAGCAATATGTGGCAACCAATTCAAGATACCCTGTTCCTGACACACTCTGTTCTTAAATTCTCCAATATTTCAGTACTATTGTGGTCTCAGTGATTAACAGCACTGGTTTTGATGCTTGGTCATCTAGGTGAAAGCCTAGACCCTGCTTTCTGCTAACCAGGAGCTTTGTTCTGTTTTTACATATATATATGGCCTGCACACACACAGCCATCCCTCTAGGCCTTCACTGGGGACTTTAGACAAGCTGCTGGATTCTCTCTGGATACTAGTTTCACCGCCTGCTAAATGAGAAGAGTAAGAAAACCCTCCCTGCAGAAATACATCATATATAGACATAAATAGCTTATACAATTGAGCCCATATCTCTAGCACCTAGAAAGGTACAACAAGTATTCATTAATGCTATTATTCCATTTTCAGTAAAATACTGAATCTGCTTGTGTAAATTTAGCTTAAATGTCTTTCATCTAGAGAGCCCATAATTACTATTCAAGACTGCTTCCACTCCGTTCTCATAACAGGAGTTTAAAGCAGAGCTTCCCTCTGGTGCCTCCTTGCATTGACTCTCTTGACTAAAATCCAAAGCATAATTCCTGCATGTGGACTAATTAGAAATGTAGCGTGCCTAAAGAATTCAAGTGGGGAAATCTGAATGAAAAACAACCTTCTGAAGGACCTTGAGTCCTTTGAAATAAATTCCAGAGAGGTGAATAAAGAGGTGTGCTCCCGGCTCCTGGTTGACACTACAGTCATTAAACGCACTGAGTGCCCATATCTTCAATGTTTTATCATTTCCTCAGCCTCCAAAACTTGGGAACTTCAACAGTAAATAACAGTCTATATTAGAAGAAACACTGAAACTTTTTTTGTTGGAACAATATAACAGGCATGTATTAACAGAAACTTTTAAGAGCTTCTGGCAGTGTAGTATGTGAAGCCTTGTTTATTAAATCTTGGGATAATCGTCTTATTGACATTCTTTGAAAATCTATCAAATTGATCTGTTTCCTCTTCCCACGATGGTAAGTTGATAAGAAACAAACAGAAATTAAAACACATGCTTCGACTGGGCAGTGATGGCACACGCCTTTCATCCCAGTATTGAGGGACAGAGGCAGGCAGATCTCTGTGAGTTCAAGACTAGTCTGGTCTACAGAGCTAGTTTTAGGACAACACAAAGGAATCTTGTCTCAAAATACATAAATAAATAAGTATGCTTCCAAAGGTAAACTTGTTTCCTCACATGTCTATCGAAATAAAAACTTTAAAATGAAAAGGGGTAAAGATAGTTTTTTCTTTAAAAAAAAAAAAAAAGAAAGAAAGAAAGTCCTCTGATCATAATTAGCTAGTTGAAACTAATGTCCTTTTTACTTTGTTTTTCCATTTATTTACTTATTCTTATTGATCTGAGGAGAAACATAAACATCACCATAGTGCACTTACAGAGGTCAGAGGGGTAATGGTTGGGAGTCGGGTCTCTCTCTTCCATATGGGATTCAGAGACAGGACTCATCAGCCATCATGGCAGGTGCCCTTACCTCTGAGCTGGCTTGACAACCCACCTTCTTTGTTGTTGTAACAGAAGCAAAGAGCTACAGTTACATTTCTGATCTAAATGAAAGGTAACATTGTATGTAAGAATTTCACAGGATGACCTCACTCCCCTCCTCTGATGACATACTTTACAATTGTCATCATATAAAATACCACTTCACATATATTTCACAATGGCACAGATTTTAAACCTTTTAGAGAAAGGACAGAAATTTGCATGTTTTCTATGTAGCCATGTCTTCCAACTTAAAGACATTTTGTACTATATAAAAATAAAAGTAGAACCAGTATTCTAAATGACAACCCTCTCGCATAAGCCAAGTATAACAGTTTACCTACATCTTATTTTAAAAGCCAAAGAATTCTATAAACTACATATCTTAGTTACTTTTCTATTGCTGTGAAGAGAACATTATGACTAAGGGACTTACAAAAAGAAAGCATTTACTTGGGGCTTGCTTACAGCCTCAGAGGATTAATACATGGCCATCATGACAAGGATCATGGCAGCAAGCAGGCATGGTGCTGGAGTGGTAGCTTAGAGCTTACATGTTATACAAACAAGAGACAGAAGGAGCTAACTGGAAATGGTGTGGGCTTTTGAAATCTTAAAGCCTACCCCCAGGAACATATCTCCTCCAACAAGGCCACACCTCCTAATCCTTCCCAAACAGTGCCAAGCACTCAAATGTACAACCTACAGGAGCCATATTCATTCAAACCACCACATCCTCATAATGACCATATTACCAATATGCCTCCTTGCGTAAGAATGACATGAATATTAGGGAGTAACCAAGGAGGTAACCAACAATCGTCTACGTAGACTTAAGGCTAACTTTAAGACAGAACTCATGCCTAAAACTATAAACCTAAAGAATCCTTGATTAGGGAGGACATAGGCCCTCCTGATATGATTTTTCTGAAGGGACATAATATCAAACTGCCTTCTAAAAATATATCCTTATATTCATTTTTCTAAAAGCCAAAGAACTAAATTAGTCAAAGTGAAACCAAAGAATAAGATAATCTTAAATGTAAGACATCAGAGAAGCTTTCACTGAATCGTTCAGAACAGAAATATTGCTCGGCTACAGCATAAATATTCAAAGCAGGAGTAACACGGCCGTCACAGATACTTTCAAGGTGGCTGGTATTTTTGTCATTGTTGCTCTGAGTCCAGTGAGCCTCTAGGGTCAACACACCACAGCTCAAATGTATGTCAAGTCTCCTGAGGACTGGTAGTTTGGAAAGACACAGAACAGTAAGAACATAGTAGAGAAAGTTCTTATCAACCTTGATTTGAAACAAAATAAAAGCTAATAAATTCAGGCCTCCAGAGGGTAAAGGCACTTGCTGCTAGGGCTGACATCCTGAGTTCAGTTCCCCCCAGGGCCCACGTGGTAGAAGGAAAAAACTGATCCCCCCCCCCCCTCCATGGTCCTCTGGTATCCACAGGAGCATCTAGGCATGCACACTCACTCGTGAATCTAGAGCATTAGATGATTGGTTGAGACAAAGGAGAGAATGGTTTTTCAAAATAATATTTCTTGTTTGTTCCCTGAGTAACTGGAAATAACTAGAAGCCAGCTTGGTAATAGAAAGAAAATCAGACTAGACCTTGAAAACAATGCATCCATTTCCCAGAAATCAGTAAAGACATGGAGGAGGAGAGAATCAGTTGTAAGTAACTATTTTTGAAACTTCACATTAAGTCCTGGGTTGTTTTGTTGTTTGGGTTTTTTTGAGGGGGGGGTGCTTGTGATCTGGTTTTTAAGTTTTTAAACATCTATAGAATCTTTCAATCAAACCAACCATCCAAATTCACTATTTAAGAATATTTTTTAAGTTTCTCTGTGGACTCTGGCTTTGTGCCTGCTAACCCTACTGAACTATTTTTGATCGTACATAGTATGTATCTTTTCTATAGGAAACAGAAGGCTTTCTTCCCTGGCTGGAAAGGACTGCTCTCACACTTCTCCCTGTCCTGTGAGCGTCTTCCCAGGGTCTGTTCTGGCTTGTCTTTTTCTGGCTTCTTATATATGGAGGTCCCTCCCAGGGTTTAATCCCTTACATTCTGCTCCTGCTCTCACTGGATCACTCCCTCAGAACAGTAATGTCTCAGTTCTATTTACAGTCTCTGACTCACAAAGCCATCCATAAAGTCCAGTTCTCTCGTGTGCTTCAGGGCCTGCTAACCCACTGCTCACTAGGCTGTCTCACAAACTGAATTTGTGGTCTTTCCCCTAAAATATCATTGGTGGTACACGCCTGTGACCCCACTACTCAGGAGGCAGAAGCAGGTGGATCTCTGAGTTCCAGGTCATCCAGGGATAATAGTGATTCTGTCTCAAAAAGGGGGGGGGGATAGTTTCTTTCTTTTTTAATTCTAAACTCCATTAAAGAGACCATTCTAAGGCTGGATACCAAATCTAGAAACTTCTAGAATATTCTTTTACTCTGCCTTCTCTTCACATTAGGTCAGTGAAAAGACCACATTGTCTCCCCTAAACTCCCAGACTGCCCAGTTCTGTCCTACGTTCCCACCTTAGTGATTATACAGAGTTGTCAGTGACACCCCAGACCGTGTTTCCATGTCTGAGTCCTTTATCTTCCAAATTATTCCTGAACTGGTATCTTTAATATAAAATAAATAGCACATTAACTTCCTATGTAAAGCCGTCACTATTCCTCGTTCTTGACACACACACAAATTTCAGCCTTCACTGACAAGTGTGACTTGTCACGCCTTTAATTCCAGCACTCAAAAGATGAGGCAAGGTAGATCTATGTAAGTTCCAGGCCAACTGATCTACAAAAGTGAGAGCCAGCCAGGCTACATAGTAAGACCCTGTCACTAAAAAAATTAACAAAATTCAGACTTTGCTGAATGACTCAGTAATTTGTTCTAGCCTGCCTCACCAAGTTCGACACACCTTCTGTCTGTACTCTCCACAACCATGGTAAAAAATTTGAAGTTCTTTTACTGGATTATACCAGTTACGCCTTAAACTTTTACTCTGTTCTTTCAGCCTAGGGAGTTCCTTTTTAGTAACCACTAGGTAAATGCCTACTAATCTCTCAAATTTCAACTCATTCCACTTAAAGCCTTAATATACATTGAACCAGTGAGATGGTTTTGCAGGCAAAGATGCTTGCTGCCAAGCAACCTGAGCTCCATTCCCGGAACCCACAGGGTAGAAGGAAAGAACCAGTTCCTATGAGTTGCCCTCTATTCGCCACATACATACCATACATACTGTGTCACACACACACACACATACACACACACACACACACACATATATACATATACACATATATGTGTGTGTGTGTGTGTGTGTGTGTGTGTGTGTATAATTTAAGAATAAAACCTTAACATACTTTCACAAAAACTCCTATCAGAGATAATTCATGCCTCCTCCTCTCTATTTCAACAGCTCTCTAAGTGTATAACCATCATCCTAACATCTAAGATGCCTTCTAAACAAACAAAACAAATTAAATTAAAACCACCACCTCCAAGAAAACATTATTCCATATTACAAAGAAATAAATGTACCACAAGGCAAACAATATTCTCTAGAACTGAGTGCCACAGTCCATGAAATTCTTACCCAAGAGTCTTGTGCCAACAGCACTGAGATGCACACTGTAGAAGGGTTAGGAATCAAAGCAGGACAGGCAAGGTCAGTGGTTAAGGATGCTCACCACCCAGACTGATGACTGGGTTCTATATCCAGATCCGTGGGGTAGAAGAAGAGAACTGATTCCCAACAGTTGTCCTCTGACACTGTGCCTCCTCCAACACACACATACACACTCACAGACACAGACACACATACACACACACATACACACTCACATACACACTCACATACACACACAGACACACATACACACGCACACACACACACACACACACACACAAAGAAATAAATGAAAGAATCAAAGGGGGCTGTCCCTGTAAAAACCCAGTTTGAAGGCAGACTCACAAGAGTGGTGAACAAGATCAAGCCATTCTATCAACGACTACGCTCTTCTAGCTAACACAGCCATAGCAAGTCAACCAGAGTGTACTCGGCCGGGACAGCCTGCCATGGTGTGCAAACAACAAAAGAAGAAAGCATCTCCTAGAAACAAAGAAATCAATAATGTCGATAAACACTCATTTAGTGCCACAAGCTGACTAAAAGTTGCTGGCTACTCCAACTCACTCTCACTCACCCCTGACCTCTCTGACTATTTTCCAGAAAGTACTGGTAGCATAATAGATCAATAGAACTCAAGAAAATGACCGGAGAATAAAGCCAAGTGTGATAATATCTGCCTTTCAACCCTGGTGGAGCTCTGTGAGTTCAAGGCCAGCCTGGTCTACACAGTGAGTTCCAGGACAGGCAGGGCTATGTATAGAAACACTTTCTTAAGATATAAAGAGAGAAAGAAAGAGAGAGAGAAGGAGGGAGGGAGAGAGGGAGGGAGGGAGGGAGGGAGGGAGGGAGGGAGGGAGGGAGGGAGGGAGGGAAGGAATACGGACCCAGGCAAACAGCATATGAATAAGAACCAATGACAGAAATAGAGAAAAAAACCAATAAAACAATTACACGTGTGTTCACATAGCATATATAAAAACACACGCAAATATATATTCTCTATATAACGAAGAATGCAAGTTAGGGGCTGAAGAAATGGCTCCGAGATTATGAGTACATGCTTCTCTTCCAGAGAAACTGAGTCCAGTTCCCAGCACCGTGGTGGGGTCTCATAACCACCCGTAACTTCAGCTCTAGGGGATTTAGTGTTCTTTTTCAGTCTCTGTGAGTATCTGCATCCATGTGACATGTGCATGCACACACCCAGAAAAAAAGATAAAATCTGTTTTAAAATGCAAATTTGGTGTGATGGTGTGTACCTGTGATCTCAGTACCACAGAAAGTGAGGCAGGGGGATTATGAGTTTAAGGCCAGCCTGGTGAGAATTCATCTCAGAAAGAGACCGAGACGGGGAAACGAGTGAAAATAGGGGCATTGTAAGAGAATGGGGAAAGAAAAAGAGTCAAGAAACAAGCAAACAAAGGCAAGCAAAAAGTAAAACTTAAGTTAAAAATAAGACATTATGCCCAAGGAACATGATGCATAGCTAATTACAGAAGAACAAACTATATACATCCATCTTTACCTATACTTCATATCACAGAATCAATAAACGCTAGCATTAAAAATAACTTCATGCAAAAGGATATGCAAATAGCCTTTGAGTGGCCAGAAAGCTGTCCAACCTCATCCATAATAAATATTTTTAAAATCAAGTAGGGAAAAGTAAACTGTCACTGCAGGTGTGCGCATCAGCTCAGTTCTCTCTGCTCCTGACGATGGGTGCATTCTGCGTAGCTGCTCCAAGCTCTTGCCGCCTTGCTTTCCCAAAACGGTGTAGTATGACCTGTGAGCCACGTAGACAGTTTCTCCCTTAAGTTGCTTTGGTCTGGGTGTTTATCACATGGCTCTAATATAAGACAAAAATCACGGAACTGGTGTGCCATATTAAAAAAAACTCATAATTCAGTCCCCTCTTAAAAAAAATAAACTTTATTCAATTAAGCTTCATAACCACACACAAATAATTTTTTTACAGATTAATCACATTTATTAGGTGTTCTAAGTTGTCTGAAGATAATTTAAAGTACTTGCAAAGAAATGTAAATTATATAAAAACATACAGGTTTTGACTGTATCTGAGAGAGGTTTTGACTGATTTTGACTGTTCTTAGGAGTTGGTGCCTGTGATTGTGGAGGATGCCAAGTCCAAGTTCTGCAGGGTTAGCTGGAGAGACTGGGTAAGCCTGGAGCTAAATGTGAGGGGCCCAAGGAAAGTGCAGCTGAATCTTGGTAACTTGTCCCCTGGTCAGACAGGGAGGTTAGATGTGTGGTAACCATGGAAACGACACAGATCTTGGTAGCTGTCTCCTGATACTAGGAACTCCACTTAGTGGTTAAACAAACCACCTTATACTCTTCCTTCTATATCAAAACCCAAGCCACTTGTTACTATAAATGTGCAATAACGATAGAGTCTGCATCCTGAAAAAGAATCTGACCTCATTATACTATTATTTGCATTCTGATCTTTCTCATCAGCTTCTAAGTACCATAGGAAGAATTACCCTACACGGGGAGCTTTTGTCTCCCATGATTTGAGAGAAAAGTTCACCTTAACTCTATGAGTATAATACCCACTTCATAAGTATTCATAAACCTTCATAGAAAATCTCCAATGCTTAGCCCACTGGACTGGCCCCTTCTTTGGGACCATATATTCCATTCTATCTTTGGAGTATCTGCTTCACTTTGCTTTGCTAAATAAATGCCTGCTTAAACTGTCTGTATCTCTTTCTTTTTAATATTTTTAATTATTAATAAAATTCCTTCTACATGCCCTCAGCTGTTCCACCTCCTCCTCCCTGCTTCCCCCTCATCCCACTCTCCATCCACTCCTCAAAGGGAGTAAGGCCTCATAAAGGGATAATTTTAAGTGACTCCAAAATATAGTATTGTAATCATAGCCCTAGAAAGATAACTTCTAGGGAAAAAAATATATTAAAATATTTTTTGAAAGCTAAAATATTCTTTGCAAAATGTATTCTTATAATATGTATGTGTGTGTCTATTTGAATATATTAATGCATACACAAGTGATTTCATTTGTGTGATTAGGAAATGGTTTTCAGTTTGAAAAAAAGATACAAATATAAATCAGAAATTTTAAACTACAACTATATTTAAAAGTGTCAGTACACCCCATCATAAACTTTTTCTAAAAAATATCTCCTTTCTAGCTCTGTTGATAAAAACTGGGAGAGACAGCATGCACCCCAGTGTGTAGACTGTTCACTAACTACTACTTCCCATAAAGAAGGAAGCCCCCAGGACCACAGGCAAGAGATGGAGACTTCTTGTGTGGGAAAATAAAGCCCACTGGGTTTTTTTCAAATGCTCAGGATTCAGGGAACAATGTGGCTGTACTTTAACTGAAATTTTTAAATTTTAAATAGAAGTAAATAAGTAAATTATAAAAGCTGAGAAGCCAAAAACTCTTACTAATCCAAATGTGAGCGTTGGAAGGAATGGAAATTACAGCAGGACAGAGCATCAGTGAGGTATGAAGAGTAGCCCAGGAAAAGAAAAACTCAATAGTCACCTTTCAAAACTGTTAAGATATCACCTATTTCCTAAAACTTGACAAATACAGAGAAATGGGAGCTATGTTTTAGGGTAATTAATAATAAGAAAAGAAGATATTTTTGCAGGATAAGTTCTACCTAGCAATAAAAATAATAAAGAACTACAGAATGGTAAAGGTCACTATTTATAACCTTAATGTGATGGTAGATGTAGGCAGTGCTCATTGGTGAAAGCCAGGACCATTAGGTGAATGTGTAATAAGGAATACTGAGGATCACACGGAGACTGAACCCACTGGTCAGTCTTTACCCTCCCTAACAGTGAGACTGACCAGACGCTGTACCTCTTGACAGCACACAGTGGATGGTGTCACACCACCTCGGAAGAATTCTTCCCCAAAGAAGTGAACCTAAATCTAGCTTCATCTAGACCCAATCAATAGTTTGTTAAAGGAAGAACGTTGGGCTTTTTCACTTTAGTGATTCTAGAAGAAGTTCAGTAATATCTATAGAACTTAATTCACATCTCTCTATCTCTATTTACTACCTGAAAATGCTCGCTGTCTCTAGTAACTGAATGAATGAAAACTAAATCCACAACAGACACTACTAACATCTTCTAGGATAGAAAGATAAGATCAAAGACAAGAAACCACTCGAAATCTCACACACAGCTAGTGGCAACTTCTTTAGCCACTTTAGACAACAGGCTGGCTGGTTTTGATCCAACAAATAAACATTTGGTGGGGGAGGGGGGCATCAGATTCCCTAGAACTGGAATTGCAGGCATCCTGACATGAATTACCGCTCAATTTCTTTAGCACCCAAGCCTGACTTCTGTTTTTTCAGACGGGGTCTCATTACATGTTTCTGTCTGGCCTCAGCGAAATATCTTCCAGCCTCAGCCTCCAAAATTAGGATTACGGGTATGTATCGTCACAGCAGGCTCCAAGTTAGCTTCTTTGGGAAGTTTTTTGTTGCGCAAGTATGGGTGTTTTGTCTTCATGCTAAGTGCACCGCATGTGTTCGATGGCCAAGAGGCCAGAAGAGAGCACCTGAGCCTCTTGACCTAGAGTAGAGAGTTTTAAGCCATCATATGGGCTAAGACTCAAACACAGGTTCTCTGGAAGAAGGGCAAGGTCTCTTAACCACTGAAGCATCTCTCCAGCCCCCCAACTTGACTTATACTTACTTCCCAGGTAACAAACCTATACGTCCAGGTTTTCCTCAATGCCATCCCACATACCTCGATTAATTATATTGATTAATTCATATTAATTACAAATGTGTGCCATTTATATCAGTATGGTGGTATCTATTTATTGTGTAATTCTTTTCTTGCAATAACTGTAAGTTGACCCACATCTGTGTTTATAGTCAAAACTATAGAAGCATAGTCTTGTTATACGGTTATATGGTTATATCATATAAGGATGATCTTACTATTTTTAAATAAAAAAGTATTCACTGAGTTATTTTTAGTAATAGAGTATGAAGAAAGGACTAAGATGGCTGGACCTGGTTCGACAACACTCATATCTGAATATTCACATGAAGACCCTTGGCAAACACTGCTGCTCTCTTACCTTTTCTCAGAACGATGATGTATTGGCAGCAGGATTTCCTAAGACCACCCTTCATTTACATAGACCAAGGGGTTAGTATGGTATGAGAAACAGCCCTGAGCCCAGTAGTCTCAAGACAGCAGGTGTTTCATGGCTATTTGAAGATTTGAAGTTTTATGTCTGAATTCCTTCCTCCTGCCCAGAAACTTTCTTCTCAATTAGACTGACTCAGTTAGTTTTGGCCTAAATAAATTTGAAATTCAAGTTAAATTTACATCAAAAAGGGGTGTTTTGTTGTTTGGGGTTTCTTGGGGTTTTTTTGTTTTGTTTTGTTTTGTTTTGTTTTGTTTTGTTTTGTTTTGTTTTGGTTTTGGTTTTGGTTTAGTTTGTTGTCATTGTTATTGTTTTAAGCATGGTGATTCATCCCTTTAGCCTCAGTTCTTGGGAGACAAAGGTTGTTCTGGAACTCACAGCCGTATTTTATCTTACTGTGATTTACGAATGAAATACACTTTAATTCCAGAGCTCTGAAAACAGAGACAGGTAGATTGTCTGCAATATGCAGGCCAGCCAGGTTACACAGTAAGACCCTGTCTCAAAAAGAAAAAGAAAAGCAACCAGCCCCATTACAACAATGCATTAGATAAAAATACAAGAGCCTTGTACCACAGATTTGCGTGAAATCACTAAATCTGTTTTATTTTAAACAGTGGCTGAAACAGAGCCGTTCTGACATGTAGATGCTTGATAACTCAGCTTCTCCCCCAAACGCCAAGCCTCTCTAATCTTTTTCTGGATTGAGCAATGGACCTTTTTCTTCTCCTTCTCCTAGAAAGCCTGAGGCCACATGAAAACCCAATAAGTCAGCTGGTTAAATCTAGACGGCAGAACTTCCCCCACTTTTATTTCCACTAAAACGCAGGTCACACCATTTTCTCACTCAAGACTGCTGCCAGAGTAAGGGGACAGCAGGTTTACATGGAGTCCCTCCGTAAGACTTCTGTGTGTAATAAATACACCTACACGATAAACACAATGCTATACTTCTTCTTTGTCAATCTGTAGGTCACAGAGCTGTAAAACTGTGCCTGAGCTGCCCCCCCCCCTTATTTTTCATTTTATGTTATTTTTGGCTGGTTTATATTCTCACACTCGGCTTTCTTTTTTCTTTCACAGAGCATTTAATTTATCTTATCTTGAATTTCATGTAGCCCTGTAAGCACCTTAAATCTTTTCGATAACAGTTGAGGAATACATAAGCAGTCTTTCTACACATCTGAAAAAGCAATCTTTTCTCATTTGCCCTAGATACAGCCCTCAGATTTTAACTGCATAACAACATAGAAGTTATGGAAACCCATGAGTTCTTTTTGGCGTTTCTTTGTCTGTTTTCTCATTGCAAATAGTAAATACAAGGAAAACATTCATGCACAATTTAAGTTTAGGGGCTGGTAATAGAAACCAAATTGTTTGCACAAATAAACTGCTCACTGCACAAGTTTTATATTTAAAGAATGTGAAGTCCCCAGTACCTCACATACAGTTACTCAGATAGTAAAGACTCCATTCCACTGTAGGAATTCTTAAGTGCTTTGATGTAAGACTGCGATATCTCGGGCATTGGCACCTGAGAATTGGTTTTCATGCTAATTTTAATGATACTTTCGAACACTCCAAAGAGGAAAATTGAGCTTCTACTCAACTGAGTCGGTCTGAGTTGTTAGCCAAGGGAAAAAAAAAATGTTTTCCAACATCACATTTCAATTTAAATCTGAAAGACCTGCTGATCTACTCAGAGCAGGAGACTTAAAATTTGAGCTTTCATACAGTAGTCCAGAGTAAAGTGTAACTAAAAGGAAAATTACCTCATAAAAGTAAGAAACGCACAACATAAATTCTAGTCATCCCATCTTAGAGAAATAGTGTCCCTTCACTTCCCCAAAGTTATCTGACGGAACAACAAATAATCTGTACTTGTTAGGGTTTGCCTTATAACAAAGTTCAATTTTTAACAAGTTGACACTTGACTCACCTATGGCAGGGCAGTGTATTGTCCCCACACAGATACTAACCCGCTGCCTGAACCATTCCTTGTGTTTAGGAAGTCAGTACCACTGTTACGGCTCACAATTTGGCTTATGATGCATTTGTAAGCAAACAGCCTGACAAGCACCCTAGTGTATTTCAGGATGACTGACAGGGCACAGTGGCCCAAGCAAGAAGGGGGATGGGCGCTCTTAAAGCAACAAGCCAGTGGAGACAAACTTCAAACTTTAGATTCTAATCTTTAAATGGTGCAATGGAAAGTCATCTGTGATCAACTTGAATACAACTTTCATGTGCTCTGTACACCCAAATCACTGTAAATCCAAATGGAATTCATACAAGTAGAAATAATTTACAGCAGGTGTTCTCTATACTTCCTGAAACCACACTTATGAAATGCTTAAGAATATTCCAATTCCTTTTTCAGAAATCAAATCAACGTACCCAGAGAAAAGATATCACCATTAGGTATTATGCTAAGAGATTTTACAACCGTAATATAAAAATAGCTAATCAAAGTAATTTAAAGCAGGTGTTGTGGGGTACACCTTTAGTCCCAGAACTCAAGAGGCAGAGACAGGTGGATCTCTATGAGTTTAAAGCTAACTTGATCCAAAGAGTGAATTTCAGGCCAGTTAGAGATACATAGTGAAAACTGTCTTCAATTAAATAATTTAATGGAGCTGTAGAGATGGCTCAGTAATTCAGAGCACTGGCTATTCTTCCAGAAGTCCCAAGTTAAATGCCCAGCCCCAGGAGTTACAGCCTCTGGCCTCCATGGGCACCAGCATACACATGGTGCTCAAACATACATCCAGATAAAGCACCACACACATAAAATAATTTTTAACTTTTAAGTAATTTAAGTATCACAAATTAATCAAAATTGTTATTAGAGACAGAGGCAAGAGATACACGCATTTCTCCTTACTGTCTTCTTTACCTACTATCAATTTCTCTGGCTAAAAAGGAAAACAAAATACTAGGAAATTCTAGTTATTGTTATTAGAATACTAGCTTCACTTAGGAAAATATTTAAGTGATATACCGGCTTAATTTTTCACGTTTGTAACTTTATTATTTTGCAGTACTTTCTACTGTTCAACTCTTTGATGATTAATTCACTTAGTTTAATTTCTACTTTATTTTAGTTTTTATTTTAAATGCAATCCCTTACTTTGCCAGTTGAGGGTGTCACTAGATTCCAAATATCCTCAATGTTATACTGCATATTTATTTTCATGCATTAGTAAGAACCGCAACAAAACATCTCAACATTCCTCAGAAAATGTATTTATAAATATCCCAGTTTGTTTAGCCAATACAAATTTGACTTGTAGTCCATTCTACTTACATTTTCTAACTTCCTTGTTTAATTGCCAATTGTCCCTTACATATGAGAAGCTACAGGTTAATTATTGGAAAGACGGTTTCTGTTATAATGACAAAACTATGTGTCTCATCAGCATGCAACAAATTTCTCATGCAGCCTGCACAGTCCTCACTTTACAACTAAACACTTGATCTGGATAAGGATAAACATCCTTTGGCCTGATTCACTCTAAAAGTAAAAACTACACTGTGTAACTAGCCAAAATCACTAGTACTTCATTTTTTTTTTCCTTGAGACAGGAATCAATCCTGGCTGTCCTGGAGCTCACTCTGCAGACCAGGCTATCCTCTAGCTCACAAAGATTCTCCTTTTTCTGCTTTCCAACTGCAGGGATAAGAGGCATGCGCCAACAGCTCAGCAAAATATTGGTTGCTATCTCTGTATTCTTCAAGTCGTCCTGGGGATTCCAACCAGAGAGAGGAGGGTGGAAGGCAAGCACTCTGCTGCTAAGCTACATTCCCAGCCCAAATTTATCTTGACTAACAATAAGTTTTTCTAGGCTTCTCTTAAGCTACGATACCACATGTAACAAGTTTATTATGGCAAAAATCAAAACTGAAGCAAATCTAAAGGCTCAAAGAAGCCATTCTCATTGACATTAAAACAGTAAATGAGAGCTTCATTCCCTTTAAAAACTAATTCTGCTGATGAGGAGGATGAAAGCAAATACAAATGTCTTCACCGAATAATCTGCTCTACAAAAATCTCAGTGGATAAAATGCTTGCTTCACAAGTGAGAGGACCATCATTTGGATCCCATGCTCCTAAGTAAATGCCTGAGCATGGCAGCCCACCTGAAACTCCACTGCTGGGAAGGTGCATACAAGGGGCCCTCGGAGCAAGCTGGCTAGCTAGACTAGCTGTGGATGTAAATTTTGGGTTCTGAGAGTTTCTGCATCAATAGTAAGGTAGACCTCAGTTGAGAAAGACACCTGATGTCAACTTCAGGCCTCCACATTTAGGTGTGTGCAAATGCAAACGTACAGTGGCGCCATGTGCACACGCACAAGCGCGCGCGCGCGCGCACACACACACACACACACACACACACACACACACACACACCATTTCTCAAGTCTGAAGATGTGGGGTTTTGTTTTTGTTTGTTTTGACTGTCTAGTTTTTTGACTTGTGTAGCAACAACTAACAGCTGGGTGGGAATCATGTTGTCCGTTAGGGAAACCAAGTTTAAATGTTATCGATTCTCTAACAAAGTTTTATGACAATAAGTTTATAAAGAGACATATTCTCAGTAGTATAAAACAGATGCTGAAAGCTGTTTTGCAATTAACCAATGAGATAATTATCCAAAAGAAAACTGAGAAGTCAGTGTTGTCGGTAGTTAGCGCATCCCTTTTGCCAGTCAGCCACACAGGTCCAGAGGATACAGAAACTAATTCTTCATCTGCTTCCATCTACCCATTTAGTTCCATTTTATTTTCCAACAAGTTTGCTTCCTAATACAAGATCTCCTGAACCCTGCTCCACCAGACGGGTTTGGTTTCCCAGGATGCCTTAAAATCCTATATCTAAAGATCTCATTTAGTTTCAGTTCTGCTTAACATGGCTTAAAATAGAAAAAAAAAATTTTAATGGTAATGCTTTGGAGAGAAAGAAGACTGTCAAGTATAGATTAGTTATTTAGGATACTCCTTTGTACTTTCAGGGGGAAAATGCCTTAATATATCTTACTTTCTCTGTACATGTGTGCATGTGTATACACTTACCTCCAAAAGAACTGCCACTTCCTTTAATTATTGCAACAGGCAAATCAGGGGTATTGCTCAAGCAATGGACAAATCTATAAGCATCTCTGATCCTGGCACACTTCGGATGTGTCAGTGAGTGACACACACACAAGTTGTATCTCACTGACGTCTGCAAATGCAGAGTCCAAGAAGTAAAAAGAAATGTCAAACTAAGAGATAAAGTATGATATGTGTCCATGTATTTTTCCTGATAATCAATGAGACTACATGAAGCTTTTCCAAGTGAAGTCACAGAGGAAGAGCCTGGCGTGGTGGTGCGAGCCTAAAACGCCAGCGCTTGGGAGGTAAAGACAGGAGAATCAGGAGTTCGAGGTCATCCTTAGCTATAAATGGAGTTTGAAGCCACCCTGGGCGACACGAGATCTAAACAAGAGAGGCTAACAAGGCGAATATGGTGGATATGATCAGAGCATACTTTATTTGTGTGTGTGTCCTGATGAAGCACATTATTTTACACAATTAATAAAAGCTAATGCCAAGGGTTTTAGAAAAATCACAGTTTGCATTCAAACTCCATCCCACGGCTTTATCCACTTAGCTGCTTTTCTCACACTGTGGAATGAGACCTGTAAAACTGTCATGGAGAGGAGTCACTCATAAAATCACACAGCAAGTATAAAGGGATACTGACTGCTATGTTAATGAGTCACTGACCCACCGTCACCGTTCTGTGGAAAGACAGCTCTCTTTGCAAAATTCTGTTTGTTCCAATCAAACCGTAGAGGGCCACTGTGGCCACTAGCAATTATGGCTCTTCCGATTTTAAAATGGGCAGTCATTGAGGTCACACATTTTTATTTAGCACATTGCATCTGTTTCACCCAGGAACATCATCTACCCCATTTGTGATAAGTTATAATAAGAAAACAAAGAAATAGAGCCTTAAAATAGAAGCGCTTCAGAACTGCTCCAAAAGTTGTAACATGCTTTTCAAGAAAATTGAAAGACACTGTAATGCATATTAGTAAATATGCACTTTTAAAGACTGGGTATGGGGTGCTAACGGGATAGAGTACCCAATCCAAAGCAAAAGAATGAAAGTAAATTAAAAAAAAAAAAAAGAAAGAAATTTCTGTCTCTTGTTCCCACATGACACTTATGGAGTCATGCCAACCTGCTTCATTCCAGAGCAGGGAGCCACTTGGTTGCTGAGCTATATTAGTGAGAGGGGAAGGAAATTCTTTCTCCCACACTCTGTTACAAAGATAATAACAGAAAACTAGTGATGGATTTCATCAACAAGTCGCCATGATTATTTTACTCATGTCTCCACTAACTCCCTACGGTGTCTGAGTTTACATAATAACACAACAGAAATACATGCATAAAAGAAAATCAGTTGTAGAAGAATCAACCTCTCAGGCTGGAGATACAGCTCTGTGGTGGAGCGCTTGCTTAATCCATGAGGCCACCTGCTGGCGCTTTGATAGTGAGCCTGGCATTGACAAATGAGCTGTTATCTCCAGCCCTGAACTATTCTCTGGACAGAAAAGTTCTCTTTGCTCCCAATTCTTATTTTTCACATTTATGTATTGATGTGTGTGTACGCGTGAGAACAAGACCACACACACACACACACACACACACACACACACACACACACACACACACACACACACGTGAATGTCAGAGGACAGTTTGCAGGAGTCAGTTCTCTCCTTCCCTCATAAGGACTTGGGGAATCAAACTCAGGTCACCTTAACTCCCTGAGCCATCTCACTGGCCCTTTCTAGTCGGGTAAATACATAATCTAATATATAGTCCATTGGTGTGATATTAAACATTGTACCCATTGTTGTTTAATTTGTACTGACCTCTAATAAATGGTGAAACAGGCTGATAAACTTTTCATTTATTTATTGGTCAGCTTTCTTCCCTGTAAATTACTTTCACATATTGACTCCTTTCAATTCTTTGATTTTTTTTTTCCTTTTTAGTTAAGAGTTCATGTTTTTGTTTTGTTTTGCTTTGTTTGTTGTTTGTTTGTTTTTTTGGTTTTTTTTGGTTTTTGATTTTTGTTTTTTTTGAGACAGGGTCTCTTTCTGTGTAACCCTAGCTTGCCTGGACATGGCTATGTATACCAGGCTGACCTGAAACTCTTAAGAGGTGAATCTGTCTCTGCCTCCTGACATGCCTAACCTTGGGAGGAAGAAAACTCTTGACCAAGGCTCGGCATAGTGATGCAGCCCTTTAATCCCAAAACTCTAGGGACAGGGAGGTGGATCTCTGTGAATTAAAGGCCATCCCGGGCCATGTAGTGAGTACCAGCACAGGTAGCACGGCATAGAGAGGACTGGTCTCAAAAGAGTAGCAACAACAAAAAAGACTTAATTACAGATAACAAAAACATTAATATTTTCAACCACTCCTCAACACGTATCAAGTTAGTATGTCTTTAAATTATGTTAGAATGGTTGATTTTTCTATTGCCACTTAAGTTGTTGAGTATCATAAAAACCATTAATGAATTTTGTCTTGGAACTAGATCAGAATTTTTCTGATTTCTGGAATGCCTCTAAACACACTTCTGCCATTTTAAACTATATTTCTGTGTAAAGTGTGTTCTTAGCTTTAACAATGTATTGACAAGTTGTGAAAAATGTCAATGATAGTCCATGTCCTGCTGTATAAAATATTCGGCCAAAATTTAATTCTTTATGCAAAAGTTAAACATGTATATCATCTCATTCATATGTAAATGTCTTTTATATTTAATAATATATGTCTTCATGTATATATACATATTTATATACACCAAAGAATTGTCTTAAGATCAACTTCTTTATGCTTTGTTATCAGTAAATGTTTGATTTGTACAACTATTCTGTATATTTTTATATCTGAGCAAATTTCTCGTGTAAAATGGGTCACAAGTACAGAAAGTTTAAGAAGTCCTGACATACACAATGAATATATTCGAAACTGCAAAGAACAAGACTGTAGAAATATAGAAATATAGCCTCCTGAGATCATACCATAATGGAAAAAATAGTCTTTTGTGGAATTTAATAACTATAAAATAATGCGTTATAATGTCACATTTGTAAAATACACATGGCAATAGTGGAGCCTACTCCAATAGTTTGAGATAAAAAATGAGATCACATCTAAAATATCTCAAGTTTTTTAAAAACTCACTCCAGTTACTAAATTGTCCCTTAAACTTTTCAAAAGCTGCGGGGGCAATTTACATGCCTCAAAGAGAGAAAACAGAACAGCAGCTCAGAACAGAAGCAGGCTCTGTTCAGATGCCGTGCTCTGCCCTCAACACAAGATTTACTGATGGGCACTCCCCCGCTCCCCAGGGTGACCTTTTCTCCTTCTGTGAATCCAGCCAGAGGCCACAACGACTTCAAGACAGGGCAGTTGGCTCCCTCGGATATAAGGCACGGCATCGATAGCTTCAGGTTTTAGGATACCAAGCATGGTGGCTGGGTCAGAAGAGCCTTCCAGCTCAGTGACACATAGACCAAAAGGCCCTTGTCTCAGAGTTAGGCAGGAAACTGGCTGTTTTAACATAAGGGTCTTTCTCCCGCCTGCCAAGGCTGGGGTTCAAGGCGTGAACTGCCACACCCAGCTTTCTAAGTGGGCTCTGGGGTTTTGACACAGGTCCTCATACTTAAGCTACCTCTCTCATCTTCACTAGCAAGTCTTCGAGAAGAAGAACAACTTTCTGGACTGACAGAATGTCTCAGCAAGCACATAAGGGCGCTTGCTGTGCTTAACAACCCAAATTGAATGCCCAGGGATCACATAACGCAAATTGCTCTCTAAACTCCACACACAAGCCATGTCAATAAGTAAACAAACAGATAAATAAATGTGTTTAGTTTTTAAAATACATTTTTTAAAAACAATGTAAAATGAACTTTCTTTGGCCAGGGAGATGGCTCACTAGGGATAGGCAGCTGCCACACAACCCTGGTTCAAGTGTTCAATCTCAAATCCACAAATAAGTTAAAGAAATGAACCAACTCCACAAAGTTATCCCGACCTCCACACAAACACCATGACACACATATATGCATAATGCATGCACACATAATAATAATAAATAATTTTTAGACACTTCTAGACATGGGGTGCTGGCTCAAGCATGAGGAACTGAGCTTGTATCTCCAGGACCCACATAAAGCCAGGCATGGCAGAATACATCTGCAACCCCAGTCTTGTGAATGACAGATACAAGAGAATCTCTGGGGTTTGCTGGCCAGTCATCCTGCTACCTTGCCAAAATGGTAAGCTCCAGGCTCAGTGAGAGACCCTGTCTCAAAAGATAAAAGATTGAGAAAAGTGATTAATAATAACATCCAAGTGTCAATATCTAGGTTCTACATGCACCCACACATCTCTGCACCCTCAAAAGTACACACACACACACACACACATACACACACACACACACACATACACACAAAATTAAATAAATAAATAAATAAGAAAATAAACTTGTTAATATCAAGTTGGTTGAGAAAGGAAGACATGCCGGTCTTCACTCCCTTCTCTGAAGACATCTACAAACTTCCTGCAGTCTTCCCAGTGTTGATGAGCCTTCCTGTGGATGACCTTCGTTGAACCAAAAAAGGACCCTGCCATGCCCTCTGAGCACAAGAGAATGAAGATTTCGTTGACGATTTGTAAACATGGGGAACATGTTCCCTTCCTATGTGGTTCACAGATAGAATACAACATGCCCACTTAACTTTGACTTCATATATACAGTAAAAAAGCTACCTGCCCAAGTTATGTCCTGTGTAATATTTGGGCCATACTCTTACCACAAATAAAATACTTGTTATCTTCCTGATTTTCTAATTAACTTTGTTTATCATACTTTCATTTTCTAAAAATGTGTCTACTAATTGGTTTCATGAATGGTACAAAATGGAATAGAGTAGACATAAAACTGCTGTGTCTGAAAATAGCGCCACGGGAGCCAAGCCCTCACAAGCCATCTGTATACCTTCACATGCTAGCAGAGGCTTGAGGATGGCGTGGAGAGCCAAAGGGGCAACTCACAGCGATGGATACATAGGAACTGCTTCTTAGATAGCCAGTGGGGTGTGTTTTTAGGCCCCTTCCTGGAAGTATGTCACTAAGAACCTTTAGTCAGAAGATTGTAACTTCCAGAAATAAAACACAGTCAAGCTTGCCTTGAACTCACTATGTGGTTTATATATTAGACCCTAGGATGTGAAAGCCTCGTTGGTTAAAAACGGACACAAAAAACAATATGGGTAGAAATATGAATTTCTAGAATTCATGTACTATTTACATTTAGCTAAGATTTCTAGGAATAAACAACTCCAACAAAGGACCAAATAACAAGGACAGAAAATCATATCCCAGTGGATATGTGGCCTTTATGGCCCAAAAATGTGGTAGGATGCTT
The DNA here is from genome assembly GCA_033318265.1 of Phyllotis vaccarum. Classification (NCBI taxonomy): domain Eukaryota; kingdom Metazoa; phylum Chordata; class Mammalia; order Rodentia; family Cricetidae; genus Phyllotis; species Phyllotis vaccarum. The sequence goes on along the minus strand of JARWLC010000010.1, from coordinate 83,973,371 downwards.
GCTCTCTACTTTAAGAATTGAGGCAGAGACAAGACAGTGGTAGGGTACACCTTTAATCTCAGCACTCGGGAGGGCAGAGGCAGGCAGATCCCTGTGAGTTCAAGGCCAGCCTGGTCTACAGGATGAGCTCCAGGACAGCCAGAGCTACACAGAGAGACCCTGTCTTAAAAAATTAAAAAAAAATAAAAATTATAGTAATAATAACCTGGGTTTAATATTCAGAGTTACATAGTAGGGAGAATGAACTGAACTCCTATAAATTATCTCTGGCATTTACAGGCAGGCAGAAACACGCACACACGCACACACACACATGCACATATACATAAAAAATGAACAACGTTAAGAAAAGTTTGAATAGAAGCAAGTTCCCTTTGGTCTAAACACCAGTCACTCAAGAGGCTAAGGCTGGAGGATGGCTTGTTCACGGACTGCCTGGGATACAGGCTGAGTTCAAGGTCTGGGTAACACAGTAAGGACCTATCTCAAAAATAAAAACTAAATGGGTCTTAGAACAGATTAAAGTAGGAACATGGCAAAGATTTCAATGTTCAAGAATTCACCATAACCATACAGATAATTGAATAACTTAAGTCTGAACCCCAGAAATCCTTCCTTCGCACTTTCTTCTACCTCTCGCCCAGTATTTTTATCACTCGGACAACAAAAGCAGCAAAGGATGAAATTGCCACCCTGAATCGAAGCCTTAACAACAAAGAGAAATATACTTCGGAAGTGGAAGTGACAGAAACCTTGAGGGAAATTGAACATTATCACCTTGGAGTCCGTAACAGCCAAGAAAGGAAACACAGAGCAAAGTAACGTGAGTACCACAGCTTTTAGCAGTTTACAGAAGATCCGAGGCTATCTCTGAGCCGAGACTCTATAGTCAAAGACAGGTCAAGAAATAAAATCAGTATTACAATCACAGATGAGGAAGACACGAGAGAGAACACACATGAATAATTCACTGTGGAGTACAAGGAGCTTTCGGAGGAGCTGGAAGTCACGCAAAGGGTGAGGAACAACAGATTGTGTAGTATTGACGCAGAATGAGAGAAGACTTGTGAAAATGCCCAGCACGAAAACTCTTAGGTTGTGTCTGAGGGTGAAGGATAAGAAAACTAGAAGCCCTCCTTGCACGCAGAGTTGACAAAGCAACAGGGAGGAAGGAAAATAGCAATATTGTACTTTGTTCTTATCTTGTCTGCCCAACAGCATGCTCTTTAAAATGAAAAGATCATGCTAACAGTCTGAGAGGAAATTAAGTCTGGGACAGCTAGTAAAGTAATAGTATCTGAGGTTGGAAAGATATCTCAGTGGTCACGAGCACTGGCTACTCATGCAGAGGACCTGAGTTTGAGCCACAGCACCCACATGGCAGCTTAGCCATCTACGAATAGTTCCCAAGGATCCAGCACCCTCTTCTGGCCCCTGTGGGCACCAGGCATGTATGTGATATCCTTACATACATTTAGACAAAACGCTCATATACATAAAATAAGCATAATAAATAATAGAAAATAAATCAAATGTTTTAAATTATACTTACTTGTTGAGTAATTGCTTACTTCAGGGTGTATTGTTTTATAGCAAGATTTCTCTAACTGATACTTTGGACTAAATAATTTTTTCCTGTGGTGGCTGTTGAGAGTGTGGTGGGAGTTTTGAAAGCATCCTTGGCCTCTAATCACTAGACACTAATAGTCCTTGTGCCCCAGTTATGAAAATCAAAATGTCTCCAGATACTGAGAAACGCTCCCGGGAGAGCAAAGCATCATGGGTTGGGAATGAGTAGGTTACACAGCAATGGAAATGTATATGTCTTATCACAGAGTTCTTGTTAGCCTCTCTGGGTAATAAGGAAAATGGAAGTGGTAAGGGGTTCAGAATGAAAAAAAAAAAAAAAAAAAGATAAGAGTCAGAAAAGAGGTACCTGAAAATTAAAACTGGGAAATTTTATATTGATCCTTAGAAAAGGATCAAAATATGATTATAGCCAGCAAGGTAGAGTAATGGCTAAAGGTGCTTGTCACCAAACCTGATACCCTGAGACTAATCAAGAATAGAAGGGCTCCCAAAGTTGTCCTCTGACCTCATGTGGGCTGGATCATGCACACACACATACACACAAACACACACACCCGCACACACACACATACACACACATGCACACACACATACATACACATACACACAAGCACATGCACACACATACAGACACATACACACACATGCGCATGCACATACACACACATACTCACACCTATGCAAAATAAATTAACGTTATAAAAAAATAAATAAAATTGTATGAGGCTTTATAGAATGATATATTAACATTTTCTTAAATTATACCAGAAATTTTCATCAGTTACTCTATTGATGGAGGTTCAGGGGACTGAGGGACAGATATTAGAGGTTTGCTTACTTAATACTTTTCCAATCCCAGCTCTGCTTTGCTTATCAACACAGAAGCTGGATAGCAAAGAAAAAGGAGGCATGGATATCAAGTCAATAAATCTGAAGCATCTACTACAAAAGTTGAAAAAAATAAACAGACTTGGTGAGATGGAAGCCGGATTTCACCTGCTAAACATAGCTTGAGTAGAACTATATGTCATAGGTCCAACCCAAAGGCCCAGAAGAGTGGAAGCTGGAGCCTCTGACTGTGCCTGTGATGTGGCCAGATGCTATTGCTGATATGGTGTCTTGCAATGTTTCTCTTTCTGTCCTGGAGGATATTCGGAGGGCCTAATGTAAATTACGAAAGACTTCGCTTAAGCCAGTTAGACTTCTAGTTAGGTACTCTTTTACAGTAAATAAGTAAAATGCAACTTTTTCAACTTAAAAAAAAAAAATCGATGATGTAGCTGGAGAAACCACTCAGAACTTAAGAGTGCTTACTGCTCTTGCAAAGACTCAGGTTCAGTTCCAAACAGCCACATCAAGTGGCTCACAACTGCCTATAACTATAGTGACAGAGGATCTGACACTCTCTTCTGGCTTCTGCAGGTACATGTATACACATGGCGCACATACAAACAAGCAGAGACACACATACATAGTTAATAAATTATAAATAGTTATTTAAAATGTTTATTTTAGCTAGGAGTGATGGTGCAAGCCTTTATTGAAGCACTTGGGAGGCAAGCAGATCACTGTAACTTCAAGACCAGCTGGTCTACATAGCAAATCCCAAGACAGCTACAAAGGGAGACAATGTCTCCAAAAAATAATAATAATAATAGTAATATTACTAAAAAAAAATATTAAAGCATGAGGTTGGGAAAGAGTAAGAAGCAGATCCACAAGAGCCAGCATGGTGGTGATCTGGGTCCCATAGCCCATCAAATGTCAGCTATGCCTCATCAACCACTGTAACGTTTCTTCAAGACACAAATGAAGGGCACGATCAGCAGTTCTTTTTACACATAATTTAAAACAGAAGGAAAGAAGTGATGTATCAAAGCTTATAAATATGATGTGAAGGCAACATTAAAATTATACAAAAGACAGAAAATAACTAAGGAAACCAAAAAAAAAAAAAAAAGAAGAAGAAGGAAAGATGTGTAGCAAGTTAAACAGTAAAACATGTCAATTCTCCTTGCAGTAAAATGCCAAGATCATTAGGAAAAGTTGATAAATTGTTACACATAAATTGTTACACATAAATTCAACTGGGCTGGGATATAGTTCAGCTGGTAAAGTGCTTGCCTGGTGTACACGAAGTTCTGCATTCATTCTTTATCATCCTCTAAACACGGTGAAATCCCAACACTCAGGAGGTAGATGAGGAAGGATTAGAAGTTCAAGTTCATTGCCAGCTATACAGAGTTTGAAACCATCCTGGGCTAGAGATCCTATGTAATGAAGAAAAATCAATTCCAGCACTTGAGAGGCAGAGACAAGCAGAGCTCTGTGAGTTTAAGGTCAACCTGGTCTATGTAGAGAGTTCAAGACAGCCAGTGCCACATAGAGAAACAATGTCTTAAAAGAAAAAAAAATACCTCTTAACCAAGAAAATTTTGAAATGGTAAAAATAAATAAGGACAGAAGCCAATTGGAGTTAAGAGACTTCCTTTCTTCCAGAGGGCCTAAGTTCAGATTAAGTACCTATTAGGGCCTAAATTCAGATCAAGTACCTGTTATGGAATAATCTTTTGGTACACTGTGAAGATGTATCTTTGCCAAAGTGCCTTCTGATTGGTTTAATAAAACAGATGACTTGCTGATAGCTAGGCAGGAGGTATGGGGGCACAGACAGACAGACAGAGGATGTTGGAAGGAAGGAAGGTGGGGTCTAGGGAGTTGCCAGCAGATTCAGGGAGAATCAAGATGAACATTGGTATGTTGAAAGAAGGTATTGCCACATAGCAGAGGATAGATAAGAAATATGGATCAATTTAAATGTAAGAGTTAGCTATAACAAACCTAAGCTATTGACTGAGCATTTATAATTAATAATAAGTCTCTGGGTGGTTATTTGGGAAGCATCTGGTAGACCTGATTGTGGTCCTGAGCAGAAAAAAAAAAAAAAAAAAAAAAAAAAAACCTCTGCCTACAAGTACCCATATGGCCATATGGAACAATGTAACTTACGTCTTTAAATTTTGTTAAGATTTTAGCTCATTGTATTTATTGATTTTATTCCATGTAACACTAGTCCCAGGAAATTTGACACCCTCTTCTGGCTTCCATCAGGCACACACACACAGGTGGCAAGTATATATAACTACAGATAATTTTTTTTATAATTTTTTTAATAAAACACTTAAAAAGCAAACATAGTGTAAGAGACTGAAGAAATGACTCAACAGCAAATAATAGACCTTTCTACTTCTTTTTCATGGCACCTCCTAGACAGCTGGCTGTGACAGGTTGAAGATGAGGATCTCCATCCCTGCCACCGAATGTCAGAAACCCGTAGAAGTAGACAATGAACATAAGCTCTCAAGCTCTATGAGAAGCACATGGCGACAAAAGTAGCTTTGGTGCTCCAGGTGAAGGGTAGAATAGTTGTGTGATACGAGTCAGTGGTGGGGATTGTGACGATATTTTTGGTACCCTCTAAGAAATAGTTTCTTAAATAGTTTCTGAAAATCAGAGGACAGAGCCAGCCACAGAGTTAGCCATACAGGCCAGGCAGTGGTGATACACACTTTTATTCCCTGTACTTGAGATCACACACCTTTAATCTCATCACTAGGAAGGTGAGACAGAAAGTGATTTGGCTGGGCAGAGAAAGGCAGGAGGAGACAGGAGTTGTGCCCTGTGCTTCCCTTCCCCCCTTCCTTTTCAGCTGAGGACTCAGAGGCATTCAGTCTGAGGATTCCTGGAGACAGGATCTTCCTTTAGGTCTGAGGATTCAGTAGTGGTGAGAAGTTTCTCCAGTGCCTTGCTCCTGTGTTTCTCTGATCTTTAAGCATTTATCCCAATATCTGGCTCTAGGTTTTTATTATAAGAGCATTTAGGATTCGTGCAAATATGTTGATTCATGCATCAAGGGATGACAAACGAGGCTTGCCCATGAAAGGCATTTTGACCAATGGCAGAGTGTGCCTGATGTTGCATGAGGACATTCTTGTTCTAGAGCAAGGAGAACTGGAGAGAGGAAGGGCAAATCTGCTTGCGTATGCATTGTGGATGCCAATCTGATACTGAGAGAGAGAGAGAGAGAGAGAGAGAGAGAGAGAGAGAGAGAGAGAGACAGAGACAGAGAGACAGAGAGACAGAGAGACAGAGAGACAGAGAGACAGAAATCCCTGGACCGACAAGATACTACTGTGCCTACCAACTGGGACCTAAAAAAGCTACAGAATCAGAAAGGTTATTAATCTCTCTGAAGATGACGATGTCCACCAATATACTGTCAGAAAGCCCTTAAAGTGGGTAAGAAGTCCAGAACCAAAGCATCCAAGATGCAGCATCTTGTTACTCCACATGTTAAAGGTGTAGCATTTTGAATTAGCAAGGAAAAGAGTTATTTTTAAGATGGAATACAATGTATTAAGATACAATTAAACCAGGGAGGGATTCTGAAGCCAATTCCCAGCCTTATTCCTTTACCTAAGTTCAATTCCAGAAAGATGTTCACCTCCTGAAAGCAAAACTCGTAAACTTATTGTTGAAGTAAGCCCTTTCTAAGCAAAATGTAAGGCCCAGAAGCCATAAAAGAAGTCTAAAGGGCCTGGAGAGATGGCTAGCCTAGTGCCTACAAACATTGGCTGCTCTTACAGAGGACCTGGATTTCATTTCGAGCACCTAGACGGTGGCTCACAATCGTTTGTTCCTCAAGTTCCAGGAACCCCAATGCTCTCTTCTAGGGTCCACAGATACCAAGCTCTCACATAGCAGACATACACACATGCAGACAAAACACATATAGAGTAAAATTAATAAATCTAATAAAACAAACCTTTTCTAAAAATTTAAAAGAAGTAAGTTTTAAAAAATAAATATCAAGAAAGTGAACAATTTATAGAAATAAAGCACAAAGTAATCTAATTTGGTTTGTTATGGTAGAACATATTTTAGGCCTCAATAAAGGAACTTGGACAAGAATTCATAACAGCAATTTATACAAAAAGAAATACAACAGGCCAATAAATATTTAGAAGTTTTTCAGCCAGATGGTCAACCTGGACAGTTAGGTGATGCTGCTTCTAAATAATATACTTATTGTAATTCAGTGACCCTCCAACAGACTGGGACAAAAATATGAGTCTCATTACACAGACTGAAGATTTATCAAGACTAAATGTGGTAGTGATCACCCTTGCTTCCAGGATGCAGAGGCAGGTAGCTCTCTGAATTCAAGGCTGACCTGATCTACACAGAGAATTCCAAGAGAGTCAGGGCTACATAGTGTCTCAAAAAAAAAATGTAGTTAAATCAAAATGTACAAATAATGTTTAGCCTTCTCTACCAATAAAAATTATGGTAAGAACACATGACACCCTCTATAAACTGTCATGTTATCACAATCAAAAGTGTCCATATTGAGGAAATGATATAGGGAGATGCTTAGAGTACATGTAACTCGAGTTCTCAAAAGCATCATTGAAAAACTATCAGTAAAACTGAAATTAATCAGCTATTTGATAACCATGAATTTGAAGTTGCCACATGGACTTCAAGGAGAGGAGAACGCATCTAACATGTACCACTGAAGAATTAGCAGTACAGCATCTGAAACCTGTGCAACCAGAAACAAGCAACTCCTCATGCATGCCAGCTTCAAATTTAAAAATGCAAATAATTTTTATTTTGCAATAGTGAGGAAATGTTTCCACTGAAAATGTGTTTTAGGCACCAGCAAGATGGCTAAGTATGTCAAAGCGCATGATACACCAGCCTGAAAAGCCAGGTTCAATCTCTGGTTCCACCTGCCTCTGCCTCCCAAGTGCTGGGATCAAAGGTAAAGAAAACTGACTCTGCAAAATTATTCTCCTGTGGCGATATAGTGTATGTTTAATAAAATCAGTCTGGATATAATATATCACCACATCTCCCACCTCTATATAGGCACTATGTCATTCTTGTGCCACCCCACACATATGCAAATAATAATAATAATAATGCAATAATATGTATCTAATTTTTAATCTCAGGAAGAAAGTAAAATTGCTCAACATCACTCATAATTAACAAAATGTAAATCACAAAAGAAACTATTCTCTTCACCTATCAAACAAACAGAAGCAAACTTCTGGAAAGGAATGGGAGGTGAAATTGAGACAGAGCTTCGGGTAGCCCAGGCTATCTTCAAACTGACTATACAGAGAGACTAACTTTGAACTCCTATATCCTCCTACTTCTACATCCCACTTGAGATGAGATGGGGGAGCGGGTTTCTAAGTGCACAAAGGCACACTTGGGTGTGGATATGTGGAGACCAGAAGTCAACATTGGATGACTTTCTTGAGGAACCACTCACTTTATTTTCTGAGACAGTGTCTCTCACTGATTAGGCATGGACTGTGAGCTGCAAGGATTTATCTGTCTCTTCCTCTCTCCAGCTCCAGGATTACAAGTGCACACCACTATGCTGTGCTAAGTTTCTATGTGGGTAAGCACTTTATCAACGGACTCATCCCTCCATTCCTGACTTTTTTTAGGGGGTGGGGGGGAGACTGGAACAGAGTCTTATTCTGTAACCTAGGACGCCTTGAAACATAGTATTTAGTACAGGCTGACCTCAAACTCATGAAAATCCTCCTGCCTAAGCTTAGACATGAACATTTTTTTTTGAGACAGGGTCTCACTATCTCTGGCTGTCCTGGAACTCACTTTGTAGACCAGGCTTGCCTCAAACTCACAGAGATCTGCCTGCCTCTGCCTCTGTTTCCTCTGTCCTGGAACTAAAGATACGTGCTGCAATCCTTATAATGTTTAAAATTAAAAATTATTTTTAATAATGCAACTTCACTTGCATGAATTTACCCAAAAATATATTCACAAAAGCATATCAAGATAATGAACATTAAGAATCACAACATGATAAAAAACAAACCAGAAATACCAGAAACTACAAACATAGTCAATAATTCTGGTTTATCTTTCATAAAATACAATGAAGCCATCTGCAAGATGGAGGTCTATATAAGTTGCCACACATATCTGTCCAAATGGAGAGGGACACATCAGACATAAATCAATATGCACAACTTTAACTTCTTTTTTCTTTACCTAAATTGTAGTCTTACAAAGTAGCCCAAAGGAGGGGGGTGGGAACGCAGGGGTATTACATAGGCATCCAGCAATATCTAGCCCAGATGACTTGGTTCTTAAAACTATGATTCCTTTGTTATCCTGTACTGGAAAAAAACAAAGTGCAAAGTCCAGTAGAAAAGCAGGTCAACAGGGGAAGGGAGAGACGGCTCAGCAGGTGTGAGAACTGGCTGCTCTTACAGAGGACCTGAGTTCAGTTCCCAGCACCCACAAAGGAACTTTACAACTGGCTCTAACTCCAGCTCCAGCAGATTTGATGCCTTCTTCTGGCCTCCATGGGCACTGCATTCATGTGGTGTACACACATGCATACAGGCAAACATTCATACACACGAAATAAAAATTAATCTTCAAAAAAGCTTGCTAGTCCTATAAATTTCAGTGGAAACAATTTATAAGTTTCAACCCTAAACTAAGATTCCCCTGGATGGAAGAAGTCTCAAAGTCAGTTTTATTTCTTCATTCTCATGCAGAGAGAATATCACCATGAGGGTAGGATCTTTGTTTCAAAGCAACAATCTACAGCATTTAGAAAAAATTCCAAAGTGAATGTTAGAGTAGATCCCCCCATCCCTTTAATAATCTTGCCTCTCAGTCATTCTGTAGGCTTCTCACTAAGGTACACCAGGGACTCTTTCTGAGTTGGCAGTCATCTATTATGCAATAACTCTATGCCTTCATCCCAGTTCCCTGCCTTTACATATATTGGTAGGGGATATCAATGCTTGGTTTAACTTAAGCAATGCTATTCTAGGTGAATTCTGTAAGGAGTTCCCATGAAACTGAATCAATAACTGCTTCGTTCATCTGCAGAGTCCTGCTACAAAATGCTTCTAGTGCAGCTGATTTACGCTTTGGCACAGCTCTTTATGGGCTTGCTGGGACCTGGAACAAATTGAGAACTGCAGATCAGACCTTGAATAGCATTCAATTAAAGGAGGTCTGAAACACTCACACTCTAATGTGGGAGAGCCTTTCTTTACTTTAAACATTGCTGTGTCTATATCAAATCAATTTTCCCACTGACAGGAGAAACCGGAAGTATGCAGCTATAAACGGTTAAGAAAATTAAAGGTAGAACAGGGAGATGGCTCAGTGAGTCAAGGCACCTGCCACCAAGCCAGTCAAGCTGAGGTACAATGCCAGGATCCACATCATCATGAAAAGAGAGACATCCTTTGCCTTCCTTATATGCATCATGGCACATGAACACACACAAAAAAAAGTGTGCATTTACACATACACATACAAAAATAATATTTTTAAAAAATAAGTTATAAAAGGCAAGAAAATAAAAGAGGTGCCAAGGCAACAATTTACACACAGAAATTCCGTCCCTTCCTAGTCCCTAAAGTTAGCTATTATATTGATTACAGATAACTGACCAAGTTCCAAGCAGCAGCAATATAGTCTTGAGGTATTATTAAGTACATGAAAATCAGGAGCAGTGAGTAATAGTTCTTACTTTCAAAAACTCTGCAGTCCCAATTATCTGTCATTTTCCAACAGATTAACCACTTAGACAAACTCAGAGTTTACACCCCACAGCACAGTATCACTTAAAACTGAATATACAAACAAGAATCAGAAAGAAAAAAAAAAATGCTTCTGAAGTTCTGAACTAATATTCCCATGAACCAAAGTAAGCAAATAAATACTATTTTTAAAACTTCCTTGCAAGATACATAGTATCTCTTCAGGAATGACTGGACTGCCAACCTGTCTTCTTAAAGATGGGTTCTTCCCATTCCAAATTTAAAAAAAGAAACATGCAAACCAAAGTTCACAGAGGCTAGAGAACTCTTGCCTGCCTGTGGTTATTAAGCCCCTCTAAATGCCACCCAAAAATAAGAGGCCATAGTTGGAAGTTTTGGGTTTTCTGTTTTTTGTTTTTTGTTTTTGTTTTGTTTTGTTTTGTTTTGTTTTGTTTTGTTTTGTTTTTAAAGAAAGGCAACAGATGTCCTTCACGACTCTACACCTCATCTCCTACCAAATAATACTAGGATCTCTGCCCCCATCCAAGCCGATTTATCTGCAGAGGCCAACACTTCTGACAGTTTTATCATCATATCTTCAATAATCAATCCTTCTTCCTTAGCTCAACAGTTTAAGAAATCAAAGCTCTTCTTTATCAACTCGCACCCAACTGATGCCTTATCATGCCTTTGCTTCTTTTTCTTTCAGTTCTGTGGCCTATAGATCACCTCCAAACAATTATGATTTCCCCAGTCGTTCTATAACTGAGGTATTTACTGACTCTTCCTGGTTTTGATATTTATTTCCCACAGCTGGATCATAAAGTTTCTGTAAATCAGTATTGTGCATATGTGGTTTCCCAGAAGGATTTGCAAATGTGACTGTTCTACAGTCAATCTACAGTCAATGTGACAAATAATGGACAACAATAATGTTGGTTTCAGGAAGAACTGAGGCTCTTTCATCTCGGTGTGTGGCTTTGGTGGTGTTTATGAATTGAAATTCTGTAAGTAGATGAGATTGTGTCCTTACACATGCTTAGTATGTTGCTCTCCACCTGCCTGATATCTGTGTTTACACGTAATAAGCACTTAATAAATATTTATTATTTGGCTGACAAGAAATTTTATAATGCTTTAAAAAGAGAAACAGTAGAAAATACATCCTAAAAATCACAAGCTTTGCCTTCAAGTGTAACGTTCTGCATTCCAACAACTCCTTATTTAGGAACAGGGATTAAGGAAATTCTCCTAAATATAAGTGCGTGATATAAATACGCATGAAATATGCAAAAGTAGATTTTTGTAGCACCTGGATGCTCGGCAATGATCAACGAAACCATGTTCACGGAAAGGTTCTGATGTAACACAATAGCAGCTTATATAAAATGGAATGTTGTCTGTAAACACGAAAGCTTAGGGTTAAGTGAAAAAGCAAAGCTACAAATATGACACTGAATATTACAGCAACTATTCTAAAGCCAAGGAGAAAAAAACTAGAAGGAAACACATATCAGTAAGATCACCAACAGTTATTTTTCCTCTGTTCTTTCAAAATCGCACAGAGCGCTGATTACTTTTGTAATTAAAATAAGTGTTACTTTAAAAAAATCTCAATCTTTTACTCAAATAATAAGAACCAGCCAAACCCTGTGTGGGATGAAACAAATGGCAGTGAGTGTCTACACTTGGCTGCATCTCAGGTTCCCCCCTCCATCACTGTGGACGTATTTTCTTCATGATGAACGTTGAAATTTTAATAGCGTCGCCAAACAGTCCCTTTACATTCAGCTGTTGATCATCCACGGCTTCAAATGTTAAGTATTCTCTCTACATCCGTCTATTCCAGCTGTATGAGCTAACCACAGATCCAGAACCAGGGCTCATTTGAATCCCTGCTTTTCCCATTTATGTGTCTTAAACAAGTCACTGATTTCATGTATCATCAGATGTGTTACAAGTCTTTCTTAATGGCATAGATCTGTGATTCAAAACCTCTTTAGCCAGTGAAGCTCCTGGTGTCTGTCCCGGATTCCCTTTTTTTCTTTTGAACTCATTATTTTCAGTTCTGTTCTCAACATAGGTAACAGCAACTGCTTGCAGTTACTTAGACCTATTCCACCAGCGAGCTTCTCTCTGTATAGACAATACACCCCAAGTTAAACATGATCACTCTACACTCTTTCACATGGTCAGAAATGCCAAACTCCAACCTCCCAATATTACCAATTACATGAGCAATATATGGCCAATATTAAATGCAGAAACTGATGTTCTTTGCCACTATCCATTCAAAACACCCTCCATTTACTATGAATTTTGGTTGAAAGCAAAGCCCTTCAAACATTTTCAACTTTGCTTCCTTCTCCCCAGCCCCATGCCAAAACACAAGCATCCAGGCCATATCTTATCTTTCCCTGCAGAGCATCCAATTGGCTTTTTATAGCCAGAAACTCTGAATGCTAAGCACGACCTTGGCTACTAGCTTTCCCTGGCATAGTCTGAAAGTTATTTTTAACTTTGAAATTAGCATGAAAGCCTACATTTCTCATCACAGCTAGTCAAAACACTCCAATTTCCTATAATAATGTCATCTTCCTCCATTCGGAAGAAACCCTGCATTATGAACCCATGACGTAAAGAAGGAGGACACAGAAATCCAAGAGAGAAACTGGAGTTCACTGAAGCCCAGCCCTTCGCTTTATAAACTTGACACTTACCTTCTGCTGCTTTCTGTAAAGTGGATGTGCTTTGAGCTCTGCTCTTGAAGGGGGTTTTCCAGCCAGAGCTCTGAGGATGGGAGAAAGCCTCTTGAAAGTCACAGAGGCACAGGGGGGCAAAACTGAGGGATGGTGAAGGTGGGGCGGTCACTCTAGCTGGGCTGTTCCTCACCCAGGATAAGAAAAGAAGGGGAGGTTACAAGCCAGGGTGGGTGGTATCTAATCCTGGGCTAGTCAGTGACCTCACTGACAACTTGTTACTGAAAATACTTCGTTGAAAAAGGCCAGACACATACTTTCCCTAGAGACCTACATACTTCTTGGGAAGCTCTAAATAAGTTAGATTTAACTTTCTATCATTCCTACCCAGAAGAAAAAACAGTTTTGAATTAAAGCTGAAGGTGTAGGTTAAAATTATTGAAAAGTGAGAAACCGTAAAGCAGAGGGTACAAAAAGCCCAGGAAATCCTCACACCATTATTACTTAAAATGTCAGGGTTTCTGAAGCTATGGGTCTCATCGGAAATAGTATCTTTCCACGGAAATCCTACCATCCCACACACCCTTATACTGCCTACCATACTTTCTGCTTCTTGTTTGTATAAATGACCACACAGCAGTAAGAGGCTAGACAGAAGAGTTATCAAGACCCCGTTAGTAGAACAATTATTCAATTTAAGGTACCGGAAAACAGGTTTATCCTTGAACTTTTCTCTTTTTTCCACTTATGGGGATTTTTTCCTATATTTCCTTCCATATATAACATGAATTCTTACATGAACGTAAGATTATATAGACATATAGCCTTTTATTCACCAGAACCATCTCTGAACCTTCACCTCAACAGTACTGCCTAATACTTATTATGTCATCAATTCTTGGAGTTTGTGCATTGAGCCTTTATGGCATGTTTCCTTGGCTATCCACACTTTTTTGTAATAGCTCACAAAATTACTATAGCATAGTGCTATCTACAACATAAACCATTTGGTGGAGCTCTGGCAGTCCTGTTCTTAAGGGACCGAACTCAGAATACAAGCAAGCATTTATTTATTAGCTCTACAGGCACCATTGGAACAAATATCAGGGAACCAAGAAGATAAACAGGATCTGGAGATTGTCAGAGAGAATCAGCTATGAAAGGGGGTTCGTTTTACATGACTTCCAAGGAAGCCTGAAAATAAGAGTATTTTTACTGTAGCCTCCTTTAAAATGTACACAATGGACATTTATCTAAAGAGTCTTAGTTACTAACAAAATGCCCTTCCAGATTTATTTTAAAGCATCCTCTTTTTTTCCCCAGGGAGGATCTTGGAATGGTTTCTTTTCACAGAGAAACAAAGAGTGAGTTTTACATCTCACAATCCATCTTTTCTAGAATAAAGAGATCACTTGACACTTGCAAAATAGCAGGTTTTTGTTTTAGAGCCTTAATAATGAATGTTTTCTAAACCAGGACTACTGAACTGAGCCCAAGATAAGGTACCCAGATTCTATTGTAAACTTGGCCTGTCCAGCAGGAAAACCACTGTACCTTCTCTCCCTGCTCCCTTGACCCACCCCCACCCGTCTGCAAAACAGACATGAAAACCACTATTCTTTACTTCTCTCTGGTTATGGGATTTAAAACGGTAAACTCTGGAGTGTTTAAAATTATAACTCATCAAAAGTATGATGTACACAAAACCTCACTGCAGTGTTTGGTGTTAAAAAAATACTCTTAGTATCTGAAGAACAATTTCAAAGAGCTTTGTGGAGTAAAATTTGGGGGGTTTTGTTGAATTGCTTAGCTTGCTGTTTCCTTATCCAAGGGTCCCAGCCTTGAAGCTAGGCTTTAATTGAAATACTCAGCACTCTCGCCACAAGGGGTCCTCACCAGCAATTCAAATTACGCTGAGTGCCCCTCATGCCTCTATATTTCTATTCGCTTGCCAACAGAAAACACAGATCACCTAATGTCAGATTTCCACAGCTAATGGAGCAGCATACAAAAGCAGAGAGATCTATCTGGCTTTCTCTGTGTGATCGCAGAAGCACACGGAACACGGAGTAGTTCCTGTAGACTACACAGCCCTGCATTTTTGCATCCTGGCCCCCTTCCAAATGGCCGCAGTAATTCCCTTCTGTCACCTCACCCAGTCTTGTTCAGTATTTAGATTCCTTCCCTATTTGCTTGTTTCCTTTCTTTTACTTTTCAAACTTGAAATTTTGGCTCACATTCCACTTACAGGAGGACAAAGCTTAGGAGCAGAAGAGAGAACAAAAAAAAGAGAAAATAAATCAGGGCCATCAGCAGCGACCCTCCTCAGGTGACAGGACTGTGGTTTTGCTTTTGAGTATCAGGGTTAGTCTCCCCAAAAATGTCATTGGAATGAGTGTTCTGAGAAGCCCTTGTTGTGAAGATCTATGTTCTGCACCAGTAGAAGACTAGAGGCAAGGGAAGAGGTTCCAAAAAGAAAATAATTGCATCTCAATAAGAAATCCCTCCTGGAAAATAAGCCTTCCAACATACAATCAGTTCTGTACTCAGAATGAAATAATGTTTCTTTGTGTGATTAAACCCCTTAAGAATGTGAAAATGACTTTTCATAAATCATGCATCTATTTATTCTGTACGAGATACCTCCAAATGTTGGCAATTTGGTTAGAGCTTTTTCAAAGTTTATTATTTTGGACCAGTAATTTATGTCAGTGGGTAAAAGCTTTTGCTGTACAAATCTGCCCAGTTTAGTTCAATCCCAGAGGCTCTTGATGGAAGGACACATGATGATAGGAAGAAATGGCTCCCAAAGATTGTCTCCGGCCTCTGCATATGCTCCTCATACACAATTATAAAAATTCATTTAACATACTTCTCTTGTTTCAAAGATGTTTCTTGCCCATTCTAATATTTACTGCAACCCACTCTCCTGCCTCGTTGAGGAAGACAAAAGCCATTCAAGAAGATGCCCCACAACTTCCCATCATTAAATCCATAAAAACCACAAGTTATAAACTCCATCCACCTCCTATCCCAGTACTCCTGCAAGAGCTAAGCTCTTCTCTCAGGATCCCACCTCCTTCCTGCCCCACCCTCCTCAATGCATCTGCCTGTTATCTTCACTTCATTTGTTGGGTTATCACCAACTCTCTAGTGATCAGAATATGAACAAGTCAACATTTGCCTAAAGAAATTATCAGACAGGACCTGAGGGCAGCTCAGTGAGCAAGTATATGCTTAACACATACCCTGGGTTCAATCTTCAGTACCAAAGTTAAAACTTTGTAAAAATCCAGAAAGCAAACAATAACATGCCTGTACCCTACCTCTCCCTCCAGTTACAACTACCATTCACTACAGCTGTATTTTTATCACCCGTGTAGCCAACAACAACAACAAACACAGTCAATGTGATTTTTTTTAAATCTATTCACTCCTATAAGGGTCAATGACCTTGGTAATTTTATCAACGAGCTCCATGTGGTCAAATCTATACAGTCCTTTTATTTTTACACTGTGAGAGAATGCTCTTTTTTACACTGTAAATATTTGTCACTTGTATTGGTTTAGTAAAATGCTAATTGGCCAAAAGGCAGGCAGGAAGTATGGGTGGGGCTACCAGACTAAGGGAACTCAGGGAAGAGAAAGAGTAGAGAGACACCAGCAGATGCAGAGGAAGCCAGATGAGAATGCTGAACTGAAACAAAGGTGCCAAGCTTACACAGGCAGGAATAATAGGCTAACTTGAAGCGTAAGAGTTAGCAAGTAGTAAGCCTGAGCCATAGGCCAAGCAGTTTATAGTAAACATAAGCCTTTGTGTGATTATTTGGGACTAAATGGCTGTGGGACTGGCCAGGCGGCAAAGAAAAACTTCTGACATTACATTTTTAACATATGTGTGTATGTATATGTGTATGTGTGTGTATATGTATGCATGAGTGTATGTGTGTGGATGTGTGTGTGTCTGTGTATACATGTGTGTATGTGTGGTTATATATGTGTGTGCGCACACATGCACAATAACATGCATGTAGAGTTCAGAAGGCAGCTCAAAAGAGCCAATTCTCTCCTTCCATCGTGTGGGTCTCAGGAGCTTTGTGGTAGATACCTTTACCCAAGGAGCCATCTCAGCAGCCCCCAAAAAAGTTATCTGAAGGAATTTCATTCAACATCATAATCAACATAGTAGGATGTTGAGTAAATTTCCTGTTCCCCAGAATTGATACCTAAGGCTCAAAATGAAAAAAAAAAGAAGTTAAGTCATCTACACACACTAACATGCTGCAGAATTTCCAGCATTTAAAGACTAACATCCAATTGTTTTCTCCATTTGGATAGCTAATATACATTTCATATGGAGTATGTCTTCCCACACAGGCATGAAAAGAGCTTGTCATTTTGCTTATCAAATTCATTTCCTTCTGCCATGAAAATCCTAGTATAGTAATGAGTGCTATGACCCATCTGCTTAGATAAAAACCTGGGAGTCATCCTTCATTCATTCATTCTTTTATTATCATCAGTGATTCCCAGCCATGTGTGGTGGTATCCATAAGTCCAGAAGTTGAGAGGAAATGCAAGAGAAAGCAAGAGGAATGGAAATGTAAGGCCAGCCTGAGCTACATGGGAAAACACCATCAGAAGGAAAAAACAGGGAATATAACTCAGCCCAGAGGGTCCTTACCTACCATGTTCAAGGCCCTGGGTTGGATCCCTGGCACCAGATAAACTGGACATGGTGCCACATACAAGGAGTTTAAGGCCATCCTGGACTCTAAGAGACCCTGTCTTGAAATAAAATGTCTTCAAATTCATGCTCTATCTTTACAGTTACTACTCTGGTGTAAACTATCTATGTATCTCGCTTATTTTATGTATTCTGTTTCCAGTTAATTTCTTCTAATATAATTTTACATAAACCCAAACATATCATGTAGAAGCTAATCAAGAGTATATGTAGTTGCAAAATCTTTGCATTTCACTTTAACTATTCCAGAAAAACTACTTCTCAGAAGGAGTACAGTGACTCCTTTACCCATTTAGTTCTCTCAAGGTTCTGTAAGAAACTCTGGTGGACATCTTGCTATCAATTAGAAACCTCCACAAGTATAATAATTATTATCAGACATGTCTGCTTCAGTTCATTGATTTTGTTATTTTTCATTTTGAAAATGAAAATTGCCAGCACACACCTTCCAAGTGGTATTTTTATGTATCAACCACCCCATCAATCCCTATATTATATTAATTATATTAATAATCCAGATCACTTTCCACTGGTGTTTCTAAAAACAACCTGCTCATGCAGCTTTGAAGCTCCATGTAATTTTCAGAGACATGGATGAAATGTACCGGGATGAAATGTACTAATATTATCATTGAAACTTTTTTTTTATAATTTTTTTTCTAATATTTTTAGTTTTTACTTTTACGAATACAGATGTTTTACCTGAATATATCTCTGTGCACCATGTGGGTGCCTGGTGCCCACAGAAGTCAAAAGGGGCCATCAGATTGCCTGAAACTGGAGGTATAGACAGTTATGGGCACTAGGAACTAAACCTGGGTCCTCTGGAAGGGCAGCCAGTGCTCTTAACCACCGAGATATCTTCCAGCCACATTATTTCAAATTATTTGAACAGGAGAGGATAAAGGACTCAAATACTTAGCTTTTATACAACCTTTTAAACATGAAGCTGTTTTGTAATCTTAACTTCAAGTCTTAACTCTCCTGAGAAAACAAAAAGAATTTTCTAGTTGTGCAAACATACAGTAAATCTCTCCTGAGCTGATGAACAAAATGATTATAAATAATTCTGAGAGAAATACCCTGGAATTTCAATTCTTTGGAGTTTTGTTTCTTAAATAAATTGTTTTCTCTGTATGAATTTACATGTTCCACAACCCATGAGAACTACCAGCACCCATTTTATAAAACATTTTTCAGTGGCTCCTCTTAGCATGATGAAATGATATTCATAATTACTAAAGGCTAACTGAATTTCCACGGTGAGTCATTAGAATCTATCCAAGGCCTGGCAAGATGGTTCAGGAGGTAAAACACTTGCTTCACAAGGCTGGTAACCTAAGTTCAATCCCTGAAACCTATGCACAAGTATAAAAAGAGAACTGATTCCACAACTGACCTCTACACACAAGCTATGACACATGCACACTCACATACATCATTCATACACACAATAACAATATATTTAAAATAAATAAAATAGATCATATTTGTGTCTTTTATGTATAACAATATTTGTACACAGCTACAGATGTGGACTGACTGATAAGGATGTGTTGTGCTGTCAATTCAAATATTATAAGCAGCACTACAAAAATTATGCAATATTGCTAAAATAGTGAACAATTTTTGATACACTAGAGAATAGAAACCAAAAACAATCTTCTTCCAATATACTCATGCAGCTGCAGCCCCAGAAAAGTAAGCAAAAACAATATTTTGTGCTTATAACTAAAATCAGATTTAAATTCTAGATTTACAAAATCATAAATGAGGCATACAGAAATATTCACCAAGCTCTTTGAAAGCTGCATGGGGTGTGGGAAATCCTCCATCTTTGAGAAGAACTTCACACTTGTCAAACCTAAGCTTCATTGACCTGGAAGATTCTTTGACTGGTCCAACTACAGTCAGGTTTCTGTACCTTCTTCTAATTTTAACTGAATAACTTTCCCATAAATTTCAGTTTCAGCAAAGAATCCTAAAATAAAGCCAATATGGCAAGAACATTCCTCTCCCTCCATAACTAATCATTCCAAATATCTGATCAGGTTTCTTACTCCCTGCCACACCCTAGGTGTATCATATCATCTAGAACTGTCTTCAGCAAGAATTATGTTACATAACTTTACCAGAATCCTTGTTAACCTAATGCTTTCTGTTGCTGTAATAGAACACTGACCAAAATCAACTTTGGAAGAAAGTAGTTTATTTCACCTTACATCACTGCAGGGCAAGAACCAGGAGGTAGGTGCTGAAGCATCTCTCTGGGCCTGCCCTCAGCAGCACACACACATTGTCTTCTAGACTCCAGCTGGCCCCACTACACTGCTGCTGTTGTTCTTGATGGCCGTCCCATGGTACTGGCATCTCCAAAATGCTGGGGTCTTCTGTCACAACGTGTCATATTCACCAAAATAATCTCCTAGACTCTCTTTAGGTGCTCCAATCCCATCTTGCAGTGCCAAGCCTCCGCTGCTCTTTATAACCCTTTTACACCTTCAAAACCAGCACCACTTGAGTGACTCAGACTACGAAGTTCAGCTTTCAGCACAAAGTACAACATTGGCTATGTCTAGAACACAGCTTCTGTGTACTGACTCTCAGGAAACACTTTCTGCAAGATTTTACCTCAGTGATGCCGGTCTCTTCTTAATCACTGCTGGTTTTTCAGCTCCAGACAACTAACACCAAATATCCTAGCAAGGCAAAGGTTTCACTTTAATTTCTGGTCTCTTTATTCTTTGGCCCCGCCAACCAGAACCACAGAATCTTAATTCAATATAACAAACTGTATGAGATAGGGTCTTTAAATTTCCCTCTGAAGCTTCACAAGCCAAGCCTCCATCATCTGCATTGCCCTCAACATTCCTGTCTTCCAAGCTCCCAGAGAACAGCTCCCTGAGCTCTCAACACTCAGTGACTTATCCAGACCAAAGTTCCAAAGTCCTTCCACAGTCCTTCCAAACAAGCATGATCACGTCTACCACAGAAATATCCCACTGTCCTGGTACCAACTTCTCTTAATTAGGATCACAATTGTTGTGACAAAACATGACCAATAGCTATGTGAGGAGGAAAACATTTTTACTTAGCTTACATTTCCATACCACTGTTCATCATCAAAGGAGGGCAGGACAGGAACTCCAACAGGGCAAGAACAGAGGCAATAGAGAGGGGCAGCTTACTGGCTTGCTATCCATGGCTTGATCAGCCTGCTTTCTTATAGAAGCTGGGACCACCGATCCAGGGATGGCCCTGCCTTAACCACTAATTGAGAAAATGCCCTAGAGGTTTGCTTACAGCCCCATCTCAAGAAGCATTTTCATGGCTGAGATTCTCTTCTCTCAGATGGCTTTAGCTTGTGTCAAGTTGACATAAAACTGTCCAGCACACTACTTACTGGTGTAAGTAAGTAAGTAAGTAAGTAAGGCTTCCTTTTCTTATACAATTTAGGTCCACTTACCCAGGACAGCCCGCCCACATCTATCAGCAATTTAAAAAATGCTTCACAGAGATGCTCACTGGCCTATCTGATGGGAACAATTCTTCTGTTGAGAGGCCCTCTTCCCAGGTATGTCTAGATTTGTGCCAAGTTGACAAAAACTATGACACTTTCCTCCTGACATTTTCCATCCACTGCTCCTCACCTTGCTCTGGGGCTACAAATTTACAATTGCCCTTGAGACATTAGAAGGTTGGCTACATTTCTCTTCCCACATAATACCCCATTACAGTGGTCCCTACACCCATTGTGATGCTCCAAAATAAAGCCTTCTTTGTAGGCTTTAAGAAATATTATTGAGCCAGGCATGGTGGTACACTCCTTTAGTCTCGGCACCTGGTGGGCAGAGGAAGGTGAAACTCTGTGAGTTTGAAGTCAACCTGATCTTCTGATCTACGTAAGTTCCAGTACAGCCAGGGCTACATAGAGAAATCCTGCCTCAAAAGGGGGAGGGGGGAGATGACTATTTTCCCCTTGAGACATACACGGTCAGTAATGTCTAATGTTGTAATGATGAAAACGGTGACAGACAAAGGTGATCTAGGATGCAAAGGAAGAAAGGGTCTTGAGAACGTCACATGTTTATAAGATTCCCATGGCTAAAATGGAGAAGGGAGAAAGGAGAGGAATAAAAGAAAATGAGGAGGGAAGGGAAGCTGAACAAGAAGGTAAAACGGAAGGAGGCAGGAGAGACCAAAAGGGCCAAATCTGTAAAAAGCCCCAGCTGGACTGGCCAGGCACACCCTGGAATGGATTACTGAAGTCCCAGACAAGGTATTAAAAGAATAATTCCAATTCCTTTGTTTAAAAAAAAATGAAAGTGAGCAGGCAGTGGTGGCACATGCCTTTAATGCCATCAGTCAGGAGGCAGAGGGAGGCCAATCTTCGTGAGTTGGAGGCCAGCCTGGTTTACAAAGTGAGTTCCAGGACAGCCAGGGCTACACAGTGAGACCCTGTCTCAAAAAGAAAATTAAAAAAAGAACGTAAATGCCAAGCTTTGAGCCAAAAGCAGGAGAGAAATGTGGGTGTCTAGAGCTAAGCAGATTCTCCACGGTGGAACGGCAAAACAACATGGTTTTGTTTGTTTGTTTGTTTTTAAATTACATCACCATAATTATTAATGAAGAGAAGAATGTAAAGAAAAAATAGAAATCTGATGGCAAAATCTTAGCAGCAAAGTGGCTAAACAAGCTGAAATTATTAATGCACAAACATTGAAATATTAGGGCACGTATGTTGTGTATAAAATACAGTAGAGAGCCAGGAGATGCCCCGTCATGACTGGTGCTTAACAGAAGAGGTGATTAATTTGTTCTTCCGAGAACTATACATGCAGTTTATTCTATAAACTGCACTTTCTATATACCAACACGTTATTTTCTTCAGCTATTCACACCTGGCTCCAACCTGAACTGTAAACTAAGTACATATAAATATGAATATTCATTCACAAGGAAACCCAGTACTTTCATTTCAGTGATAAAAAGGGATTTTGAAAGTTAACAGCCTGCTCTAGATATCTAAGTTTATCTGAAAACGTCAAGAATGAAGTTCATCTGCGTAACAGCCTCCAAATATAGAAACAGTACAAAAATAAGACAAAATTGCTGTGACGGTCTGGTTTGGAATTTGGTTCATCCAATTGATTTTTAGTACAGAGCTAGAAATAACATCTTCTTCATAACATCTATAGTTATCAACATATTTTTCTTCTTTTCAATATGAAATAATACTTCCAGAAGATCTATATACATAATGTCAACTCAAGCTATCATATAGACATAAATTATTTCCTAAAAAAGTATTTTACAGCATTATGTATACATTGTTCAGTTTGATCTGGGGCACAGGAAGAAAGGCAACACACACTTAAGTGTGGCATACAAAATGAACAGCACAGAAAGGAGACTGAGGGCCTGCAGAGAGAATGAACTTCAAATGGTAATGTGATTTTCATTTTTCTATCACTTTGGAAACATTAAGCCATAAAAAATAAAAGGCACACAGCTCAACTTTCTGCCTAAGGAAATATTCTTACAGAATCCCTCACATTGTTAGAGTTTTAATGTAACACTACAAAAAAGAGAGAAGGAGATAATTTGACCTCAGAGTACTTTTAAATAGTGTGTTGGAACATGTATCATACCACTATATAAATCAAAGACCCCATAATACAAATGTTTTTCAAAAGAGACCCTGAAGCCTACAGGTTCACAGCTGACTAAGAGGTGAATGGCACCCCAGCCACTAAGCCAAGCAGAGACCATGGTCTCTGAACCCGGGCCCAGGGACACAGCCCCCAGCACTGCAGCCACACTCAACTCTGCACTAAACCAAAGAAAGCTGGGAAGACCCCCCCCCCAAAAAAAAAAAAAACAAAAACAAAAAAAAACAAATCCCCAGCAAAACACATCTGGAGGAACATTCCATTAGCCAAACCCCACCCAAACTGCAATCTGCATCATCACATACTGACAATTGGAGACCCCAATTGCACTTTAGCACTAGATGCCTACATGAAAAACCTAGAGAAATCACACACAAGAAATCTAACAGCACAGCTGAAGGCTTTAGAACAATTAGAAGCAAACTCACCTAGAAGGAATAGACGGCAGGAAATAATCAAACTTAGGGCTGAAATCAATACAATAGAAACAAAGAGAACAATACAAAGAATCAATGAACCAAAGAGTTGGTTTTTTGAGAAAGTCAACAAGATAGATAAACCCTTATCCAAACTAACCAAAAAGCAGAGAGAAGAGTATCCAAATTAACAGAATCAGAAATGAAAAGGGGGATATAACAACAGACACCCAGGAAATCCAGAGAATTATCAGATCATACTTTGAAAATCTATACTCCAGTAAAATGGAAAACCTACAAGAAATGGACAGCTTCCTGGACAGGTACCACTTACCAAAATTAAATCAAGATCAGATAAATAACCTAAACAGACCTATAACCCCAAAGGAAATTGAAGTTGTTATTAAACATCTCCCAAGTTTTGTTTTGTTTTGTTTAAAAAAAAAAAAAAAAAAAAAAAAAAAAAAAAAAAAAAAAGCGCCCAGGACCAGATGCAGAATTCTACAAGACACTCAAAGAAGAACTAATACCAATTATCCTCAAACTGTAGAAACTGAAGAAACATTGCTGAACTCTTTTTATCAGGCCACAGTTACCTGATTCCCAAGCCACTCAAAGATGCAACAAAGAAAGAGAATTACAGACCAATCTCTCTTTTGAACATCAATGCCAAAATACTCAATAAAATCCTGGCAAACCAAATCCAACAACATATCAAAAAAAAAAAAAAAAAATCATCCACCACGATCAAGTAGACTTCATCCCAGAGATGCAGGGATGGTTCAACATACAAAAAACTGTGAATGTCTTCCATCATATAAACAAACTGAAAGAAAAAATCCACTTCATTAGATGCTGGAAAAGCCTTTGACAAAATCCAACACTCCTTCATGATAAAAAGTCCTGGAGGGATCAGGACTACAGGAAAAATTCCTAAATATAATAAAGGCGATATACAGCAAGCTGACAGCCAACATCAAACTAAATGGAGAAATACCCAAAGCAATCCCACTAAAATCAGGAACAAGACAAGGCTATCCTCTCTCTCCTTATCAACTCAATATAGTTCTCGAAGTTTTAGCTAAAGCAATAGGAAGACAAAAGGAGATTAAGGTATACAAACTGGGAAAGGAAGAAGTCAAACTATCTCTATTTGCAGATGATATGATTGTATAATAAGTGACCCCCAAAATTCTACCAGGGAACTCCTACAGCTGATAACCACCTTCAGCAATGCAGCAGGGTACAAGATTAACTAAAAAAAAAAAAAATCAATAGCCCTCCTATACACTAATGATAAAAGGGCTGAAAAGAAATAAGGGAAACATCACCCTTTATAATAGCTGCAAATAGCATTAAATATCTTGGTGTAACTCTAGCCAAAGAAGTAGCAGACTTATTTGACAAAAACTTTAAGTCACTGAAGAAAGAAATTGAAGAGGATATCAGAAAATGGAAAGATATCCCATGTACCTGGATAGGTAGGGTCAGCACAGGAAAGTAGGCAATTTATCAAAAGCAATCTACAGATTCAATGCAATCCCCATAAAAATCCCAACACAATTTTTTTACAGACCTTGAAAGAGCAATACTCAACTTCATATGGAATAACAGGAAACTAAGGATTGTCAAAACAATCCTGCTCAATAAAAGAACTTCAAGAGGATTCACCATCCCTGACTTCAAGCTATACTATAGAACAAAAGTATTAAAAAACAGCGTGATATTGGCACAAAAACAGATTTGTGAATCAATGGAATTGAATTTAAGACCCTGGCATTAACTCACACACTTATAAACACCTGATTTTTGACAAAGAGGCCAAAAATATTCAATGGAAAAAAGACAGTATCTTCAACAAATGGTGTTGGCATGACTGTATGTAGAAGAATGTAAATAGATCCAAACCTATCACCCTGCACAAAACTCAAATCCAAGTGGATCAAAGACTTCAACATAAACCTAACCACAGTGAACTTGATAGAAAAGAAAGTGGGAAATACCTTCCAACATATTGGCACAGTGACTATTACCTAAATATAGCACCAGTAGCACAGATACTAAGAACAACAATCAATAAGTGGGACCTCCTGAAACTTAGAAGCTTCTGTAAAGCAAAGGACACAGTAAATAAGACAAAATGACAGCCTACAGAATGGGAAAAGATCTTCACCAACTCCACATCTGACAGAGAACTGATCTCTAAAATACATAGAGAACTCAAGAAACTAGAGCCCAAAAACCTAAATAACACAATTTTAAAAATGGGGTTCAGAGCTAAAAAGAGAATTCTCGACAGAAGAACTCCAAATGGCTGAATGGCACTTTAAAAATTGCTCAACATCTTTAGCCATCAGAGAAATGCAAATCAAAACAACTCTGAGATATCATCTTACACTTCTCACAATGGCTAAGATCAAAAACACAGATGATAGCCTATGCTGAAAAGGATATGGGGCAAGGGGAACATTCCTCCATTGTTGGTGGGAGTGTAAACTTGTACAGCCACTCTGGAATAGTATGGCAGTTCCCTAGAAAACTGGGAATCAATCTCCCCAAGGATCCAGCAATACCACTATTGGGCAAATACCCAAAGGATGCACATTTGTACCCCAAAGGCATTATTAGTTCAGCTATATTAGTTCATAGCAGCATAGTTCGTAATAGCAAATACCTAGAAACAACCTAGATGCCCCTCAACTGAAGAATGAATTAACAAACTGTGGTACATCTACACAATGGAGTACTACTCAGCAGAAAAAAATGACATCCTAAAATTTGTAGGCAAATGGATGGATTTGGAGAATATCCTCCTGAGAGAGGGATCATAAGCCAAGAAAGATAGGCATGGGATGTACTCACTCATAAGTGGACTTTAGATTAAAAGCAAAAAACACCCAAGCTGCAAATCACAACCCCTGAACAGCTTGGGAGCAGAAGGAACTTTAAAGAGACATCCAGAGATTCCCTTAAGAAGAGAAAATAGAGAAGATTATCTTAGCAAATTAGGATCATAATGGGTTGCAACCAAGGAGAGGTGGAACAAATCATGAGAGAGATGGTTGAGTGAGAGAGGCAACAAAGAGGAAGAAAAAAAGAGATGGATATCTTGATGGAGGTGTCTTGATAGAGAAAGCCAATGTGGGGTTGGAAAGAGACTGAGTGCTAAAGAAACCTCCAAGAACTCACAGGATGTCCCTGGACAAATCTCCAACCAATAGTGGAGGAGGTGCCTAAACAGGACTTCCCTATAATCAAATGAATAACCACTCCCTGTCATCACAGAACCCACATCCAACAAAGAGTAGAGGTGGAGGCAGAGATCCATGGCTGAGCCCTGGGTCAAGCTCCTGGTCCAGCTGAGAGCAGAGGAGAATAGCCTGTATCAGCAGGGGATAGGGATTATGAAGAGAAGTCCCATAGAGATAGCAGGCTGGACCAAGAACAGCCATTGGGGAACCACTGGGAAAAGGAGCTAGGACCTCCAAGGGTAGGCAACTGTCGATTGGCATGGGCAGTATGTGGAGCCTCAAGGGGTGGGATCAGACAGTGTTCCTGTGCATGGGCTGGCACCTTGGAGCCCATTCCCTGCAGAGGAACGCCTAACCCAGTCTTGATTTGGGGATGAGGAAATCGGACTTGCCTGGAATGGATGTGCCATGCTGAGCTGACCCACCTTGGGAGGGGGAGGGGGAAGGCTGAAGGCTGACTGGGAGGGATTGGGAGGAGGGAAGGGAGGGGGAGCAGGGGGATACATGGAAAACAAGACTTTTTATATACATTTTGAAAAATAAAAATAAGTATGAAAAAGAAAGAAAAAATAAAGGTAGACATGTTGGAAATTGAACTACTTAGGTATATAAGGCTGATATATTCAACAAATCTGTATTTTTGTAAGCAAAAAAAAAAAAAAACAAACAAAAAAACAAATGCTCTTTGACAAGAATGTGATATAAAAGCTCTTCCATTCAAAACGGGAGATTAAATACTTTCCTAGGAGAGTTCTGCATACATTTTAATGCAAAGTAACTTTGCTTCTGGCTGGTCAAAATAAAACAAAACGCAATTGATAAATGAAGATAACATGTTCTTACCAGCAACAGATGGAAAGTCCAGGAACATTGGGGGGGGGGGGGGGGGGTTGAGACAGAGTTTCTCCATATGGCCCTGGCTGTCCTGGAACTTGCTCTGTAGACCAGGTTGACCACCAACTCACAGAGATCCACCTGCCTCTGCCTCCTTAAGGTTGGGATTCAAAGTGTGCTCCATTATGCTCTGTGAGGAATACTTCTCAATGCTGCCTTGAAAACAGCCCAGAATTTGGACCAGGGTCTACAGTGATTGTTACAAACTTCTATGGTATCTTTTCTATAGTCAGCCTCTTTCTGTATGTATATTCTTACTAAAATGCTCTGCCATGATTGCTGGACTTAGAGGTGCACATCTGTAGCCCCAGGAAGGAAAACCATGCTGTAGAAAATTAAGGGAAAGACCTGTTGTCCTGATTACCATGGGATAACAGTCTAGAAACAAGGAGTTAACAAGATACAGCAGCAGGTCCACAACAGCAAATATGATGGATCTCATCCTAAGCACAGTTGAAACAGATATTTCTGAGGATGCCTCAGAAATATCCAATAAATACTGTAAAAAGCTGTTTATATATGTGTGTATATATTGTCTGTTAGTATATATAATATGTATGTAATATATGTGATATAGTATATATATGGTATGTGTGGTGTGTGATATAATCATACACACATATAAGCATGATCTCACCATGTATCTGAGGATGACCTTGAATCTCTGATCCTCCTCCATCTAATTCCCTAGTGCTAGAGGTACAGGCATTCACCACCATGCCCAGTTCTATACATAGCTGGGAATAGAGCCCTGGGCTTCCTGCTAGACAAACACTCTGCCATCTCTGGGACCTTACTTTATAAACCAGATGTTGAGTCAAGAGCATTTGAACTATACAGTTAAATCTTCAATAAACAGAGGCTGTTTTTAATCATGTTAGTTACCAGTAATAGCTCATAATACATCTTAAGCAGGACCTACATCAATTTCAACAGTGAGAAAGTAAGAATAAAACCAGAATTCAGTCAGGCACTGTGGTGCACACCTTTGATCCTAATACCAGGGAGGCAGAGGCAAGTGGATCTCTGTGAACTTGAGGCCAGCCTAGTCTACACAAAGGAATCTTGTCTAAAGAAAGGAGGGGGCAAAAAGAAAACCCTAGAACTCATCAGTGATGAGACTGAACTCCCAAGATGCTTAGACATCAGCCAATACCTGGGGGTGCAGATGATATAACACACTTGTACTTAGCTAAGACATCCCAGTGCCCGAGAACCCACAGTCCCAGAGAACTAGCAACGCAGCAATATAATGTTACTCCATGGTGGGCTACAGCAATGTCTTATTTTAGAACTGATTTGCAAATTGGCACAAATTAGACAGAAGATTAGAGCCGTAACCAAGTGCATTGAACAGAAACATTCACCTAAATTGAATAATAATAGCCAGAAAAAGGAGGGGGGGTGTGGTTCAAAGGCTAGATCTAGAACTAAATTTAGAGATTCCATCCAAAAGCCAGAGTGACTAAGAGTTAATATTGAAGAAGGTACTACGACCCACACAGGTGGAAAGGGTTAAGATGAGCATTCTTTATACAATGCAAATTTAAACTTCTCCCATGATCTGCACAAATGCTTGGCCTGAGCTGTGTGGTGCCGTATCGTACAACTAATGACAATGGAACAACTGGATAAGAATCTTTACCACAAAGTGCCTGGATTTACACAAATCTGAGACCAAACTATGATACGTAGTGAGATCATCAGCTGGAAACAGGTATATCAAGTAAAATAACCCAGACCCAGAAAGGTAAATATTGCACGTTTCTCTCATTTGTAGATCCTACATTTTACATAGAATATAAAACCATGAGACTTGTGGTGGCTCATGGTTAGAGTACATACTGTCCTTGCAGGGGGCCCAGAGTTCCATTCCCAACACCCACATCCAGTGGCTCACAACTGCCTATAACCCCAGCTCCAGGAAGATCTGAGACCTCTGGCCTTCCATGAGCACCTGCAGACATATGCACATATCCACACAAAGACAAACACATACACAGTAATTTAAAATAATAAAATAAAATCTTCCCTTAAAAATATAAGACAATATGTAAATGGCATGGCATACTGTGACGTGAACATAGACGTGAAGCTGGGCAGAGGAAGGACTAGAGGGAGGAAGGACTGAGAAAGGGAGAGATGCAGGGGTGGATATGACCCGAGTACCTGATATGCTTAAATGAGAACGTCTTCATGAACCCGTCGCAATACACAATATATACCAACAAATATTTTTAAACAAAGTTAAAAAGCAACTGGATATAAATGATCCTTATTTGGATAGACTAACCCTTTTACATAAAAGTTTGTTTTATTTTTTTTAATTAATTCACATTATCAAACAAAGGAATATTAGGACAGCATGGTATAAGCAAGAAGTTGGTTTTCAGAAATGATTCAAAGCAACTAGATATGTGAGAATATTAATACTTGGAGCTGAAGAGATGCCTTAGGAGTTAAAAGCACTGGCCGCTCTTACAGAGACCTCCGGTTAGATTTCCAGCACCCACATGACGGCTCATGACCATCTGTTGCCCTCTTCTGACCTCTGTAGTCGCTGACACATATGCATACTAACACAGATGACATACGCATAAATAAAACAGTTATTGACTTGTATGCATGGGAGTTTTGCCTGCGTGTATATGTGTACCATGTTCATGCAGTGCAGGCAGCTCAGAGGGTTGGGGTATCCTTTCCAGGTGGCTCGTTTGGTCTGAGCCTTGTCCAGTCATCGGGCAGATCTTTGTTTGGGCTCGCTCTTCTCAGGCTACTACTTATCTGAAAGTGACTCTGAGCAGTCTTTACTGCTTATGTACTTTGGGGAGGGAGAGGCCTGGTGAATCCGGTCAGTTTATTTGTGTAGTTTGATGTTCTGAGGATTGACATTTTTTTTTTCCCAAACAAGCATCATGTGATAACCCTCTGATCTCCAAGTTCAAAGCTCTTATCTCCTTAGATCAGGCAGGTCAAGACTTTTGATCCCTGGATAGAAAGAATCTATGCCACAGCTCAGCAGTAAAAAGTTTTTAGAAAATGATATTCAGCTACATCAATCCTTAAGATTAAGGAATGAATGTCTCAGAGGTGGAGAGAATGTCAGGGGAAACTCAGGTACACAGGAAGAAAAAGGACACTGCCTTACCAAGGCTTGCTTGTCTCTCAGCCACTGAGTGCCAAGAACTTGGAAACAGCTAACAAAATTCACTATGTAGATTGCCTAAACAAAGATAATACCCACCCTTTTCTCAAATTCAGTGTTCTTTTAAAATTTATTCATTTATTTCACATGGGTCTAAGTCAGTATGTGTGTATATATTTGCAGACACATGTGGAGGTCAGGGGCCAACACTTGTGCAGGTATCTTCCTCTGTTACTCTCCATTTTATATTTGAGATGGGAATCTCCTACGGAACCTGGAGCTCACCAGTTCAATTAGACTGGCTGGCCAGAGGCCCCATGGATTTCCCCAACGCTGGGATCACATGGGCACTTGAGAGCCTGGCTTTTTTATGTATGTACTGGAAACCCCAATTCAGGTCCTCATGCTTGCTTGGCAAGCACTGTATTGGCTGAGCCACTACTCAGCACCAGTATCCCCTTTTTACAGACATATTCCAAAAAAAGAATGTTAAAAACAACAGTTAAGGCCAAGCCTTAAGTTTAATCTTACTCTTTTCCCAGAGCCTGTAACTTTCTGAGACTCTCACAAACAAAATTATAAACCTTGCTTGCAGTCAAAACATGCCTCGGCTTCTTCATAATACACTCTAGATTTCTTTGACCTCCTGACCTATGTTTTATTTATCAGCCTGTACTTGTGCCAGTGACCCTCAGAAACCTCCTGACCTATGTTTTATTTATCAGCCTGTACTCATGCCAGTGACCCTCAGAAACCATCCTATGATCTCAGTTCCTAAAATAAATGAATAATGTTTCTGCATTCGTTCGTTTGTTTTTTTCATGTGTATGTGTGTCTATACACCATCTTCGTGCAGGTGCACACAGAGAGAAGAAGATGGAGCCAGTGCTCCTGGAACTGGAGTCATAGAACTGTGAGCTGCCATGTGGATGCCGGGACTCAAATCTGAGTTCTCTGTAAGAGCAACAAATGCTCCTAACCACTGAGCCATATTAGAGCCCAAGAACAATGTGTCTTTAAATCTTTGAGCAATATAACTTCAAAAACCATACACAAGGCTATGGCTAAGATATTTAATTGTACAACATTTTCCCTTCCACTCTTGGATATATACTGCCCCTTCCACAAGTGTCCCCGTCCTAAGGCCTGTGATTAAATATATATTAAAAGCTTTTCTTAGTAAGTCTTATTCTCCCAAAAAAAAAAAAAAAAAAAAAGGAAATAGTATGAAAAAAAATTGCATGTTATATAAAAAGATAACATGAGAACTGGAGAGATGGCTCAGTGATTAAGAGCACTGGCTGTTCTTCCAGAGGACCTGGGTTCAATTCCAAGCACCCACATAGCAGCTCTTATCTGTCTGTCTCCAGTTCTAGGGGAATCTGACACCTCACACAGACATACATGCAGGCAAAACACCAATGAACACAAAGTAGAATTTTTTTGATTAGCACAAGCTGAATAATTAATTGAAATAATAGAGGTACTAGCTCTTGCTTCTTGCCAAAGGTTTAAAATAATGATAACCTAAGAAAGAAAGAGATAATACAATATTTGCACTGTGAATGTAAACTCAGAAAATTTATCTAGATGACAATTTAGCAACAGCTAAGGAAATCCTTTTAAAAAATAAATGGTTTTTTTTTTTCCCTTGAGACATGCATATTGTAGATCACATCCTTCAAACTCCCATATAGTCAAGGATGACCTTGGACTCCTAATTCTCCTACCTTCCTCTCCAAGAACTAGGATCTGTTTATGTGTGGCTTAGGGTGGAACTCATGGGTCCATGCATGCTTAGTGTCTTAGTTAGGGCTTCTATTTCTCTGAGGAGACACCATGATCATGGCAACTCTTATAAGCAAAGCATTTCATTGCAGCTGGCTTACAGGTTTGAAGGTTTAGTCCATTATCATCACAGCAGGAAGCATGGCAGCATGCAGGCAGACAGAGTGCTGGAGAAGGAGCTGAAGAGTTCAGAGAGAGAGAGAGAGAGATTTGAGCATTCAAAGCCACCCCCAGTGACATACTTCCTCCAACAAGGCCACACCTCCTTATGGTGCTATTCTCTAGAGGCCTTTTTCATTCAAGGCACCACAGTTGGTAAGCACTCTACCAACTGAGTTACACCTCCATCTCCAAAATTAAATACTTTTTTTTTAAAACCTGAGTATGAGGATTAAAGGCAATCTCTACATCTGACCATTTATCACTGTTTTTATAAATATGTGGCACCACCATCCCAGATATTCTGATACAAATGATGTAGGGCAAGGTGTGGAGCTGCATATTTAATGTGCCCAGCCTCTGCATGCATGCACATACATACACACACACTTATCTCAATGACCTTGTTGTAAATGTTCTGCAAAGTGTTAACATATCTTGAATCTGAGAAATAGTACATGTACTAAACAAAAAGGAAATGAAATATGAACCTATAGTTTGAAATTAATGTTGAAGTACAAAGAATAGGAGATAAAATCCTAGGAAAATGGAAAATATTCAATGGACTTCAGCACAACTATTAAAATAACCACAGTGGCAGAAAGAAACAAAGGAAATGACAGAATTTTAAGTTATGGTAATCAATGACAAAATATTAAAAACCCAGCTGAAATACACGAGAACATGTCTTTAAAAAAATAGCTTGAAAATGGAAAAACTGTATATAAAGTATATAAAGTAACTGTACTTCTTAATAAATATGCTTGGCATGACTTCCTGTTCCCAAACTTTCCCTTATTCCCTGATCCTTCCTCTCAGAAACCTATCATTGAAGAAGGACCTATTGGTACAGGTCAAAGTCAGACTTATTAGCTCTTCCACACAGCATCGTCTTTGACCAACAAACTTACTTCATAGCCAATGAAATACAATAGGAACCAT
This sequence comes from Phyllotis vaccarum, assembly GCA_033318265.1. Classification (NCBI taxonomy): domain Eukaryota; kingdom Metazoa; phylum Chordata; class Mammalia; order Rodentia; family Cricetidae; genus Phyllotis; species Phyllotis vaccarum. The sequence goes on along the minus strand of JARWLC010000010.1, from coordinate 83,939,453 downwards.
GTTAGCTGTTAGCTGGTTGGCAAGAAGGATCATGCTTAGCTAGCTTTCAAACACAGGACAGGAACACCTACCTAGAGAAATGGCCTACAGCAGTGGGCTAGACCTCCTAAGTAACCCGGCAATCAAGACAATCCCCTACAAACATGTCCACCCACTTGCCAAACTTATCTAGATATTCCCCTCAAATTCCCATATAATCTAGATTGTGTCAAATCTACAGTTAAAGCTAACAGGGACAATCAAATACATATTTGACAACTAAAAAAAAAATTAGCTGAAGAGATGGCTCAGTGGTTAAGAACGATGGCAGCTCTTCAGAAGTTCTGAGTTCAATTCTCAGCAACCACATGGTGGCTCACAGCTATCTAATCTATAATAATGGGATCTGATGCCTTCTTCAGGCATGCAGGCATACATGAAGATATATATATATATGTATGTGTGTATGTGTGTGCACGTGTGTATACACATATATGTGTGTATATGATTTTTTAATTATTTTTTAAAGAATTTGAAAAATAAGGTATAATATATAACTATTTTTATTTTTCATAAATATTTTATTCCTATATTTTTTGACAAAACTTCATATATGTAATTTATTTCGGTTATTTTTACATATACACACTACCATTGCCCTCTCTCATTCCTCTCCCTATTCCACTGAACCCTAACCCTAGCCCTAACCTCAAACCCTAATCCAGCCCTAACCCCTAACCCTCATAACTCCTAATTCTGACCCTCTAAGCCTAACCCTAACCACACATGTACATGGCATGCACATACATAAAGGCAAAACACTCAGACACATAAAATAAAAATAAATCTTTTGTTGCTGTTTTGGTTTTGTTTGGGTTTTGGGTTGTTTTTTGTTTTGTGTTGTTTTGTTTTTCAAGACAAGACAGAGTTTCTCTGTGTAGCCCTGGCTGTCCTGGAACTTGTTCTGAGGCTGGCCTCAAACTCAGAGATCTCTTCTGCCTCTCCCAATAACCAGGACTTGAAGGTCAAAGCTAAGGAACATAAAAAGACTAAGAGGACAACCAATATTTTGATGCTCAGCTTCCATAATAAGCCAGCTTCCGTCAAAAAAGGACCCTAAAAATTGGGCCAGTCACATGTCCTCTTCAGCAGAAAGTCTCAGAGACTCAAGGTTGAGCCCTAACCAGTGTGTGTCCTACTGATGAGTCCCTGGAAAGAAGACAAAATAATTCCCTAATATTTCGAAGGGAAATGACATGGTCAGTGAGACCCTAACTTCTCCCAGCAGACAGTACAGCTAGAAATAACAAAGAAAAAAAGGCTAACTGAGCCTTGTGAGGCCTAAAATTAACCCCTGAAAGGGTCTCAAGTAACCTAACAAAATAAAAAAAAATAACAATAAAAACAGGCTTACTTTAAAAAGCGTAACCAAAGAGTGAGGCCATTGGTAATAATGCAAAGTAAATAGAACTATCCTGGATCTAGAAGTGCACATCAGCAGCTATGGGGTCTGCTTAGGAAAGGCAGTAGAGGACTATGTTCAGGGAGAAAAATCTGAGAAACTCAAATAAGACTCGGCTCATTCCTTGTAACCTAACCCTCGGCCATGAGAAGGTCTGCTCATGGTGTCTAACCCACAGTCATGAGAAGGTCTGCTCACGGTGTCTAACCCACAGTCATGAGAAGGTCTGCTCATGGTGTCTAACCCACAGTCATGAGAAGGTCTGCTCATGGTGTCTAACCCTCAGCCATGAGAAGGTCTGCTCACGGTGTCTAACCCACAGTCATGAGAAGGTCTGCTCATGGTGTCTAACCCACAGTCATGAGGAGGTCTGCTCATGGTGTCTAACCCTCAGCCATGAGAAGGTCTGTTCATGGTATCCTAACCATCAGTCATGAGAAGTCCAGTTCCCAGTCCCACAGACTTCCAGAAATGCACCCTTGGACCTGTTTTGACTAATTATCATCGTTATTTTAATGTATGTTTGAGAATCAAAGATTAACTTCTTCAGTTGTTCAAATCTGTAATCCTAGCACTCCAGAAACTTTAAGTTCAAGAGTAGTCTAAGCTAAATGAGCCCATGTTGCAAAAAAAAAAAAAAAAAAAAAAAAAAAAACTTATGTGCAGCAATTCTCAACTTTCCTAATGCTGCGACCCTTTAATACAGTTCCTCATGTTGTGGTGACTCCCAACCATACTTTTTTCATTGCTACTCCATAGCTGTAATTTTGCTAATGTTATGAATTATAATGCAAATATCTGATATGTGACTCCAAAGCAGTTGCAACCCACAGGTTGAGAACTGCTGGCTTACAGATGGAAACATCTGTAATAATATAACTACTGTAAATAATATAACTACTAAAAAAAATAAAAACAAGTTTTAAAAGTATACATTCTAACAGACTTTGTACATTAGGGATTATCTAAATCTATCCATTATAAAAATGATTAGGTCTGCCGGATGGTCAAATCCTGGAACCTTTAATAAAAGTTGCATAAAAATATCTATGCTACATAGTGGCCTCAGGGATTAAGGCCTTCCAATTCTCTATGGAGCCCAAGACAATCTTTCCTAGTTTTGTGAGTTGCTGAGGATCAAACCCAGGGTCTCCTCCATGCTAAGTACTCTACCTTCTAAGCTATGTCCCCAGCCCTTTCTCTCTCTACAATTTTAAATTCTTACAACCAGCTGACTGTGGGCTTGTTGGGTTTGTTGGTTGGTGTGGGGTTTGGTTTGCTCTGTTGTTTGTTTGAGACAGGATCTTAAAGTTGCTATGTAGCCCAAAAGGCCTTGAACTTCTAATCTTCCTGCCTTACGTGATTGAATATAGACTCATGTCAGTGGAGAGTCTCTAGGAGCGATTGTTTTTACATGAACTCTGCGAAGACATAAAACATGCACCCCTGGGCTTTTTAAAAGACTATCTGTCAGGCCAGCCAGGGCTACACAAACAGGAGTGTAGTGGATTTATGATGTTACATTGTAAATAATTGTCCTACCTATGAGTTTAATAAAAAGCGCTGATTGGCCAAAGGCAGACAGGAAGTGTGGGCAGGGCTACCAGACTAAGAAAACTCTGGGTACAGGAAGAACAGAGCAGAAATACCACAGAGACTCCAGAGTTGCCAGACAAGCCAGAAGATGCAGGGGACAACTGTGCTGCTCTGAGAAAAGGTTCTGAGCCTCATGGCTGAACAGGATAAGAGTCATGGATTAGTTTAAGGGTAAAGAGTTAGCAAGTTATATTCCTGGGCCTTAGACCTAAAATTAATGTAAGCACCTGCGTGTCTCTGCAGGTCTGCAGGTCTAAACCTTGAGGCTAGGCCTGAAAGTCCAGGCCAGAAACTTCTTACTACAGAGAGACTCTATCTCAAAAAAGCAAAACAATAAAATAAAAGACAATCTAGTTCCAAGACCAAAATCAGCTGTACCCACCACAAGCTCTGTCTTGGAAGGGACTGATTGTTATAGAAGCCATCTGGAAAGAACCACATTCCTTACTCATTGGGGTGACTTTCATTAAGAAAAATACTAAAAGCTTTAACTAGAGCACTATTTTTAAAGGATGTAAAGAGTACAACAGATTGTGCTGGCTGGCCTACCACTCTAAATTCCTTAGCCAGTGTTGTAGTTAAAAATATGAAAACTAGGCATGGTAGTAAATGCCCGTAGTCCCAACACGTGGGAAGTAGAGCCAAGAGGATTAGCAATGCAAGGTTATTCTAAGCTACAGAGTGAATTGAAGGCCAGCCTGGGCTACATGAGACCCTGTTACAAAAAACAAAAATAACCTCACTCCCCAAAAAAGAAGGTATAATGGAGGATCTTCGGTTTCTCTGAGCACCACCTTTTTTTTTAATCAACATATATCAGTTATACAAAATAATTGGTTTAATTATGACATTCATGCACATATGTGTGTCCTTTGACTAAATTCACCTTTTACCTTCTCCTTTATCTTTAATTTTTATTAATTTTTATTTTATGTGCATTGTTACTTTTGCTTATATGTATGTTTGTGTGAGAGTTTCAGATCTTGGAGTTACAGATAAGGTGTGAGTTTCCATGTGGGTGCTGAGAATGGAACCTGGGTCCTCTGGAAAGAGCAGTCAGTGTTCTTAACCACTGAACCACCTCTCCAGCCCCCATATTATCTTCTCTTATCCACTCCCACCTCGATGCTTTCTATTGTAGTTAAGTAGATGTCAATATTAAGGAGAAATACAAGAAAGGTAGGTGCCTATGTTCTCCTTTCTTTTTCTGTTGCCATCATTTAAAAAACTGACCAAAAGAAACTTGATGGAGAAAAGGGTTTATTTCAAAGTGTTATAGTCCATCCTGAGGAGAACCAAGGTGGGAACACAAGGCAGGAGCTTGAAACAGAAACCACAAAGAAATGCTACCTATGGGCTTGCTCATGGGCTCACCTGCTACTACTACCTTTCTATACAGCCCATGCCCACCCAGCTAAGGATGTTACTACTCACAGTGGGCCAGGTCCTCCTCCATCAACTAGCAGTTAAGAAATCGCTCTGAGAGACACGCTCACAGGCCAGTTTGATGGGTACAATTCCTCAGTGGAGGGTCCTTCTTCCCAGGTATGTCAAACTGGCAAGTGGAGTTAACTATGTCTTGTCACATAAATAGAACCAAAAGGTATATATGTCAATGCTGCAAAATTTCATTATTTTGGTGACCATTCCATTTTTCTACCTTTTTTAGATTTATTTACTTTATGTATTCAGGTGTTTTGCCATCATGTATATATGTGCACTGTGTGCAGACCTGGTGCCCACAAAGGTCAGAAGAAGCTAATGGATTCCCTGGAGTATATTGGGATAATCTTTTTTTGTACACTGTGTGAAGATGTGTCTTTGTCCTTCCACACCTGCCTAAGGCACCTTTTGATTGGTTTAGTAAAGAGCTAAACAGCCAATAGCTGGGCAGGAGAGGATAAATGGGACTTCCAGGGAAGACAGGAACTCTGGGAAAGAATCTGAGATGTAAGATTCACCAACCAGATGTGGAGGAAATTGGACATATGGTACTGAGGAGAGGTAATGAGCCAAGTGGCAGAACATAGATTAATATAAAAGGGTTAATTTAAGTGTTAAAAGCTAATTGGGAATAAGAATAAGCTAAGACCAAGCTTTTTTAATTAATAAAAAGTCTCAGTGTCATTATTCAGAACTGAAGCTATAAGGAGTTATGAGGCACCCAGTGTGGATGCTGGGAAATGAATCCTTGTTTTCTGCAAGGGCAATACACATTTCTAATGGCTGAGCCATCTCCCAATCCCAGAAAGTCTTTTTAAAAATAAGTATCATCCTCGTGCCTAGTGGAAAATTACCAAGTGAAAGGTACTTAACAACCCTAATAAAAAGTGTCTATTTCTTCCTCTGATTTGGGACAACTTCAATCCCTTGTAATCAGTACTGTCCCCTTCTCCTTGACCCACTTTCTTTCTCATTAAAGCTTTTGCCTTGAGAGCCTGTAGTCTATGACTCATTTGTCATTTCTCCAATCATTGGGAGTGTAAGCTAATTGCTTCATATCTTTTACCAGTGAGAGGGCCTAGTCAACACATGACCACACTCTTGATATTCAGAAACTATAACTTGTTGGCGGGGAGGAGGAGATTCTACTCTGCATTTGTTTCTGAGATTATAATTACATCCTTTTCCTCCTTCCCCTTCCCAAGACCTCCCATATACCCCTCCTTTCTCTCTTTCAAGTCCATGGCTTCTTTTTCAATTAATTGTTTGTGTGTGTGTGTGTGTGTGTGTGTGTGTGTGTGTGTGTGTGTTACTAAATACATACACAGCCTGCTCCGTTGGTATAATTTATATACAATAATTGTATGTATGCTTTCAGGACTAACCATTTGGTAATTTGTATGCCCATCCCTGAAGAAGACTACCCCCCCCCTCAAAACTCCTTAGTTGCCTGTGGTACATGGTGTAGTAGTGAGGTCTCGTGCTAGCATGAGGCCAGTTCCCTGTCTATTAGAACGTTTATTGTTTATTGCTGCCTCCATGTTCACAGTCTCACAGCGCACTCCCTGGTCCTCTGGCTCTTACAGTTTTGTGCTCCCTCTTCCAAAGTGACCCCTGAGTTGTGTTCAGGAGTTAGCTGTGTTAGTTAGAGTGGACGCCACAACTTTCCACTTTGATCAGTTGCTGATTTCTGAAATGGTCTCGGTCTGCCAAAAGGAGAATTTTCCTTGATGAGGAATAAGGTTTACACTTCCCCGTGGGCATAAAGACGAATATTCAGAATGTAGTTAGTGCCGTTTAAAGAGTGTTGGTTGTATATTCTCCAGGATCCATGACTTCATACTCCCTCGTAACTGGCGAGGTTCCCAGTAACCTGTGTCACTTTAAGCCACTAAATGTGTGGTGACTTTTGTGCAGCAACACAAAAGTCATACAAGTCACATATTCATCCCTTAGCCAGAGGAGGCTGGAATACTCTGTTGAATAGCTAAGGAAGCTTCTAGTGATGGTATGTGGGTGGGACTCCTTTAAGTGCGATTGAATTGTCACTCAAGAATGGATTCTGGGTAGAGAAGGAAAATTACTCACTTCATAATATTTCCTAGGGCTGAGGAGATAGCTGAGTGGGTAAACAGCTTGCTATTTATGCATCAGAAGCTGACTTCGCGTCCTCAGCGACCCAGCAATCCCAGACCTGGCTGGTCCCCACCTCCAGCCACCACTCTAAACAGTAAGTGTGTGGCAATTTGAATGAGAATGCCCCTATGGGCTCATTTGAATGCTCAGTCCCTAGTTGATGGAAATATTTTTGGGAAGGATTAGGAAATGTGACTTTGTTGGAAGAGGTGTGTCACTGGCTGGTGGGCTTTGTGGCCCAGCTAGTGTCAGTCTCTCAGTCTCTCCCTCTCCCTCTCCATCTTTCTGTGCCTCCGACTTTCAGATGTGAGTTCTCAGCGACTGCTTCAGTGCCATGCCTGCCTACTGCCGTGCTCCCCACCACGATGGTCCCGAACTCACCCTCTGAAACTCTAAGCAAGCCCCCAATTAAATGCTGCTTTTATAAATTACCTTGGTCATGGTATCTCTTCACAGCAACAGGAAAAAAAGAGAGAGAGAGAGACAAAGTAGGATCAAGGCTCAATTGGAGACTGAGTCAGGATATATTGTATGAAAAAAAAAGTTTTCAATTAATAAAAAAGGTAAGGAATGCAAAGGAATATTCTCAGTGTCATCTCTAACCTACACACATACACACCACACACATGTGGGCATGCATACACCACACACCAGAAAAAAAATTATCTGATGTCACATATACCTTCAACATTCTACTCACAGCTCTCTCCTGTTAGCTTTTTTAACTGCCACATACAGACTTCTTTATTTATTCCACTCTACCGGAGACTAATAAACAATATGTGAAGACAAAAGGGCATAGTGAGAACATTTTAAATAATATTGCATGCTGTAACTCTGAAATCTCCTAATTATTAACTATATAATCCTTGCCCAAACAACTCACGGGCCACAGTTTCCCCTGTATAAATGAAAGGTTTATACTAGCTCTTCATGTTTCTTCTATTATAATCTCTATGATTTTATAAAGTGTCCCAAGAAACCTCACCAGAATGGATTGGACACATTTTTTTAAGTCATTATGGTGCACAGCTTTACTCCCAGTACTTAGGATGCAGACAGGTGGATCTCTTGTGAGTTTGAGGTCAGTCTGTTCTACAAAGTTAATTCCAGGACATCTAGGGCTGTTACACAGAGAACCCCTATCTCAGAAAACAAAAACAGAACCAGAAACAAAAAGTAAAGAGAAGAAAGTAATCATTGCCCAATGTGGTGATGCATGTAGCCCCAGCTACTCAGGAGGCTGAGGAAGGAGGGTGGCCTGAGTCCAGGTTTCTGGGCTATATTTCACTATGCCTATCAGGTGGCAGAATTAAGTTGCTTGCATCAACATGGTGGCCTCACAGGAGCAGGGGCCAACAGGTTGTCTAAGGAGTGAATGGGGGAAAGCAGAGCAGGTCCAAACTCTGGTGCTAATCAGTTTGAATGGAGCCTGTAAATAGTCACTGCACTCCAGTCTGGGCAACACAGCAAGATGGTTTCTTTACAAATTAAAACAAAATGTAAGTCATCGTTATTTGTTATATGTGTTCTTACAAAAGAGCGCAGCTGAGGTAGCTCAGCAAGTAAAGGTGTTTGCCTTGCAAGCCTGGCAATTTTAGATCCCTAAAACCACCCCCAAAAGTGGAATCATTCATTCCCATACAGTCTGGGGTCCCTCCTGTACCTCAAATATGTGGGGATATGTTTCATATTTAATAAAAACCAGTCTGAGATATTAGAGGGATATACCCACAGTCAGTCTAGGAGGATCAGCACAGGGAATATCCAGGAGTGGTGACCTACACCCTTAATCCCATCAAATCTGAGTTTGAGGTCATTTTAGTTAACAGAGGGAGATCCAGGCTCCCAAGCAGGCAGTGGTGGAGCCACGCCTTTAATCTTAACCTGGATGTGAAACAACTGGGTGAAGAGGGTATTTAAGGCAGGCATAGAAAGACAGATCCATTCTGTAGAAGGCAGAGGAGCGAGGCTGAGGAAGCTAGAAGACAGCTGGGTGAGGTTTGACTGTGGTGTTTCCTCTCTTTGATATCTCAGCCTTTCCCAGAGATCTAGCTCTGAGTTACCTTTATTTGTGCAAAACAAATAATCACCTCGAAAACTTTACCCTTGGGGATCACGGCTCTAATCCTGCCCTTGCCCAGCGCACGATGTGACTCGAGGCAGCCCAGGTGAGTAAAGAGAAATAACTCCTAGACGTGTCAAGAAAATCCACACACCTATGGAGGGAGACCTCGCTAAGCGTCTTCCAGCCGGCTGAAATTCAAACAGAGGAGGCGGGAAATTCAAACAGAGGAGGCCAGGCGCGGGAGGAGCTGCGCATGCGCGCAGGGACGGGCGCCCACCCGCGAACTGCCGCGCTACTGTGGGAGTGTGAGCTCTCCCACGAGGTCACACAAAGCCAAAAAGGCACGCAGTCCCTGAGGGAACACTGGCCATGCCCCCATCTCCACCCCGCGTGCGCTCGGCCTCCGCAGAGGGGACAGTGGGACGGAAGCCCCGCGAAGGGCGATTCAGGAACTTCCGAACGGGCGGGCCCGCCACACACAGCGAATCAACCTTATGTTTCACAGCCATCTCATGGCGCCAGTGTGAAATCGGGAGGGCAAAAGTCAGATCCGCCGCCAGAAACCCGGTTAGGTTGAGACGCTCCAAAGTCAGCGAAGGACGGCGTTCAAGGACCCGGATGGACCCCTTTATTTCTCCGCAGGAGGTCCAGCCACTCATCGCCCCAGCCGCCTTAACCCAAGAAGCTGTAGGCAGTATCAAGACCAGCCTACTCCCGGTTTTGGCGCGAGCACAGCGGTTGTTACACTAAAGTGTCTCCGCCTTTCCTTCGCTTGTGTGGCAGCGATGGCCGAGTGGTTAAGGCGTTGGACTTGAAATCCAATGGGGTCTCCCCGCGCAGGTTCGAACCCTGCTCGCTGCGGAAGCATGGGGCTTCAGTTTTTCACCTTTTACACAAGATATTTCAGAATCCTTCCTCTTCCTGCCGTTTGCATCTGCTAGATAAATCCACCGGACGCGTCCGCACTGCTAATAACACGGGAAGAAATCTCCGGCCGAAGGAAAGAAACAACGTTGTAGGAAGGGCGAGACTGGAAACGTGTAAAATGGAATTACTGGCTTTTCCCAGGGTGACAAGCTCTTATTGTCCAACCGTAACTAAGGGCATCTTCCCTGAAAAACCTCGAAGTGATGTGCAACGGGAAACTTTTAAAAAGTAATTCCACTTATAATGTGCGCTAGATAAAGTCCGCATCGTGGAACCCTTATAACCACTGTGTGCCTTTTGCTTTTGACACAGGCCTCACCGTATTTGTCTAATTAAATCCCGAATTCCTTGGCTCGAGGGATCTGCCGGTGTTCTCCCAGAGTGGCGCAGTGGTACCCAGACAGGGTCGCGGTGAAAACCGTGGATGCTAGTGATGTTAGCGAAAGTGCCAAAGTCGGAAAGGGTTAGAAACACTCCTGGATCTCGCGTGGCTCTTTCCTCCCAGTTGGAGCATCATGTCCTGAACGGGAGAGGCTGAAGAAGCAGGAAACTAGGGAAAGTTACGAAGCCCTGGAGACTGCAGGAGGGTGACAGCTGGAGAGGAGAGGACTCGGTGGAGTTGTCTGCAAGTGGAACAAAAATCCATCTTTCCTAAGTGGTCAGCCATGCTGAGACCGGCTTTTCAGAGGCGCAGCGACGTCAGAGTGTACTCTTCTCAGTGACTTCTCCTCTTGGTCCTGTAACACAATAAACCTAATAGTCTACCAAGCAGACTTTAAATAGAATCCTTTATGGTTTGTTTTGTTTTGTTTTTTCATGTCTCCCCAGGAAAAGTCATGGAATAGTTATGATTACATTTTTGCTGAACATATTCATTTGTGTGTCCATCTATGTAGAAGGAATGGGCAAGAAAGAGAAAGCCATAGAAAATGAACGGAGGCCGAAAATAAAAACCGCTAAAATGCTTGCGGGCACTCTTGGTGAATGATTTTTTTAGCTAAATGGAAATAGGAAACAGGTTGGTATGTCCCGTTGGGAATTACGGGTTTGCATGTACTAGGCAAAGAAAAGGGAGTGTATGCTTGAAGTATGGAGACCAGGGCCTGGTGCAGGGCCTCAAGAAAAGGGAATGGCTGCTTGATTAGGATCATAAAGAAAGAGGGCTGGGGAAGTAGTTCAGTTGGTATTGCTTGCTTAGCATGCCTAAAGCTCTGGAATTTTCCCCAGCACCAAATACCTGGGTTTGGGCACTGGTAAAATATAAGGGGGGTTTAATATTTTAATAAATTTTGTTTGAGATTCCTAAAATTTTATATTGATTCAATATGGTATTTTAATTAAGAAAATTATATGAGGCCCACCTTTGGGACACTGCACATTTATTCTCTGCTCCTGTTACCCACATTCACCATCTGTCTTTTTACCTAATCCCTACTCCTTGACTCTACCCAAGTCACTTACAAATAATGGCATTAGTTTCCTAGTTGGTCTCCTGCTGTTGATATGCTGCAAATTACAGAAAAATTCAAGTCCAGTGGTTGAACCATGTGGCTTCTCTAAGCAAGCCTGGGAGACATTTCTGGACTTAAGAAACTGAAATAATATATGACTTTCCTTATTGGTTAAATTGAAAAGTTTAGTGCTTTTACTCTGTGCTCTAATACTAATTCAGGATCTAGCTTCATGGATCATGGGTCAGGAGATTTTGTAGAAAACCAGAACTCAATTCTCAGTGCCTATGTTTGGAGGCCCAGTTCCAGGGGATCTGACGCCATCTTCTGGACTCTAAGAGCACCTACACTTGTGCATATACCCACACATAGACACAAATATATATATACATACATCTTTAAATATATATTAATGTTTAAGCTGGACAAGAAGGTACACTAGCTCTCAAGAGGCAGAGGCTGGAGAATCAGATGTTCAAGTTCATCCTCCTTGCCTATATAAAAAGCTCAGGGGCAGGAAAAAGCAGAGATTCGAACTATAACTCAGACATGCCACAGGAAAAGCAAATTTTTATTGTACATTTGGTAATCAAGTTTCTCTTGTCATATATTTATTATTTGTTTATTTGACTGACACAATGTTCTATTAAAATAATGTCAGATGACTATTGATAATCTACAAGAACATCTTAGATTTCTCAAAAAAAATTAAAATAGCCAGACAGGGTGGCACATGATTTTAATCCCAGTACTCATGTGTGTATCCTAGTCTATAGCACATACATGTATATAAACAAACGTAAATATGGGTACAGTTGAACACATAGGAAGAACAAGAAAGAGCAAATATTAGGTGACGAAGAGGAACCCAAACAGTTAATGGACAGGAGAGTTGGGAAGGAGAGCACATTGTTACTCTAATTCTAACTTTAAGTGAATTTCTCACTTTTCACTGTTAGATGGATACCTAAAAATATACTCAATAGTGTGTGAGATCCTGACTCAAAAAAAAAAAAAAAAAAAAAAAAAAAAAAAAAAAAAAAAAAGGTAGAGAGTTTGAGTCCAGCCTGGTCTATGTAGTGAGTCCCAGGCCAGCCAGAGTTACATGGTGAGAGACCCTTCTCAGACAGAAAACAAAGAATTTTTCTTCCCCAATAGTAAAAATGTAAAATCCAGCATGAAGCCCAACGGCTTCAGAATGGCTGTTCTCACTGTATAAAAGTTCACTGAGATGTATAACCTTCGAGTCTGGTTCATTTCAGCACATGAAATTCTTGGGAGTAAGCGTAGGAAATGTGTTTCTCTTCCATTTGAGACTGGAACTTACTGGTAAGGAAGAAAGGTAGGTATTGCTGGATTGGTAACTGGTGTTTCTGCCAGACTCCTTTAACAAGAAAACCAAGATGACAAACAGGGCTTTCTAGACAGGTCCCCTCTCCTTTTCTTCTGAATTATTGACAGGCTTCCCAGCATCACATGCTAGCCCTTGTCTTTGGCTGTTTCCTGTATGTTCTCTTGCAACCAAAACACCTTTGTTCTCTGCCCTTCACTCTTGTTCCTTCGTTTGAAGAAGGTTATGCTCTTTGGAGGATTTGATCTCTTTTAAAATGTGTGTGTGTGTGTGTGTGTGTGTGTGTGTGTGTGTGTGTGTGTGTGTGTGTGTGTGTAGTGTAGTGTAGCTTATTTAGTTTTTCGAGACAGTCCTTCTGTGTAGCTTTGGAGCCTGTCCTGGAACTCACGCTCTAAACCAGGCTGGCCTTGAACTCACAGAGACCCAGCTGCCTCTGCCTCCTGAGTGCTGGGATTAAAGTCGTGTGCCACCACTGCCCAGCAGCTATTTATTTTTAAGATTGGATTTTACTATGTAGCACTGGCTCTCCTGGAAGTCACTATAAAACAGGCTGACCTCAAACTCACAGATATTCACCTTCCTGGGTTTCCTGAGCACTGGGATTAAAGGTCTGTGCCACCAGGACCATATATTTTTTATGTGTGTATGTATGTATGTATGTATGTATGTATGTATGTATGTATGTATGTATGTATACATACACACTCAAATGTATGTGCATGTGTACACATATACCTCTCATATGAAAGAAGTTGTAAGCCAATGGTAATGGGTGCTGGGGACCAAACCTGGTTCATCTGCGAGAGTAGCAATTACTTCTAACCACTGAGCCATCTCTCCAGCTCTATTAGTTCTCATTTTGAATCTCAGTGTGAAGAGACAATCCATCTCTACCCAACTTTGAGAAGATAGAAGAGCCACACTCTTGCTTTTCCAGACTCTCCTGCAGATTGACCCTGCTGATCAAATAAGCCTTCCCCAATTTCCAATCAGAATCTATTAATACAAAAAGTAGGCGGGGTAGTAATCCATCCTGGTGATGGACAGAGCACTATGAAGAAGACTGAATTCAGCACCATAGCAACCTACCCACGCTCCTCCAGGCTGACTCTCCTCACCTGCTACAGGCATCAGTGCTGGGGTTGGCAGCTGCTCAGTAATGGGACAACAGCCTATGCACTAGGCATGTGACATTGCTCCTGCCTGTCCTAACTACTCCTACTTTGTAGTGGGATCATGTTCTGGTACGATGTCCCTCCTACTGGTTTAATAAAAAGCTGATTGGCCAAAAGACAGACAGGAAGTGTGGGCAAGGCTACTAGACTAAGAAAACTCTGGGAACGGGAAGAGCAGAGCAGAGAAACCAGAGAGACACCACGGAGACACCACAGAGAGATGCCAGCAGACTCAGAGGAAAGAAGTTGAAATGCTGTTCTGAGAAAAGGTATTAAGCCACAGGCCTGAACAGGATAAGAATCATGGGTTAGTTTAAGGGTAAAGAGTTAGCCAGTTATATGCCTGGGCTCCAGGTCAGTCAGCAAGTAAAGTGTAAAATTACATAATGTAATTATTTGGGCCTAAGCAGCTCTGGGGCTGAGAGAGGGTCTAAACCTCTGGGATAAACCTGAAAGTCTGTGCCAGAAACTATATAACACACAACTTTTCCAAGAAAAAAAAAAAAGAGGCTTCCTGGGATATCAGAAGCTATTCTATAATCTTCCAGTAAACTTCTGTTTAAATCATCCCCCATCTTTATTTTTTTCTTCCAAACACTATATATGAATTCTCTCTTTACCCCACTGTCAACTGGCTGGAAACACTCAAATTCTATTTTCTAAGTATCACCTCCTGGATAAAGCATTGCTGTACTCTCTCAGACAAAAGGCCCTTTTAAATTGCTGGGCACAGCAACACGTGCCTGTATTCCCAGTACTGAAAGGAGCTTGTGTTTGAGGGGTCTATAACCTACAGGAGACTTGGTCTCAAATAAATAAATAAATAAATAAATAAATAAATAAATAAATAAATAAATAAATAAATAAATAAATAAATAAATAAATGAGTGAGTGAGTGAGTGAGTGAGTGAGTGAGTGAGTGAGTGAGTGAGTGAGTGAGTGAGTGAGTGAGTGAGTGAATGAGTGAATGAGTGAATGAGTGAATGAGTGAATGAGTGAATGAGTGAATGAGTGAATGAGTGAATGAATGAATGAGTTAATTAATTAATTAATTAATTAATTAATTAATTAATTAATTAATTAAAATAGGAGTCCGGTTTCATTTTTTGCACCCATTTGTCTGAGCTGTGGTTTAGACATTGACACCAAAACAATTGGACTCTGACCCCCATTGTTAGGAATTAAAAGGGAAAAAAACATAGGAATTTTGCACATGTTCCAGGTCATCCTTGCCAAATCGGTTGGGTCTCTTTCTTATGTGATTACATTCTCATTCTCTCTCTCTCTCTCTCTCTCTCTCTCTCTCTCTCTCTCTCTCTCTCTCTCTCTCTCTCTCTCTCTCTCTCTCTCTTTCTCCCTCCCTCCCTCCCTCCCTCCCTCCCCCTGCCCAAGATGAGTGTGCCCTGACTGCATACCACAGGGATACTAGAGCAGAACCTCCAGCTGTATTGCAGTACTGTTCAGCACGATGTATAAAGCTGACATTTTTGTCTTAACACAGCTTGTTTAGGGTAAAGGGCTTCATCGATGGAGTTCCCATCAACCGAGCCATCATTGTGCCCTGAGGCTGGGGAAAGAGGAAGTAGATATAAGGCTGGCCTAGGCTGTGAGCACAGTTTGTGTGTTCTTAGCCCCTCTGGAGGGTGCTCAGGTCTAAAGATCTTGCTGCTCCGTTCCCACCCATCATTTTGGAGACAACTGGTTTTAGGCCGCCTCTGTGTATTACAGTGCAAGAGTTGATGGCTTTACCTATGCCTCAGTGGCTCCAGGAAGGAAGAGAAATGAGGTCTGAGCCTGGAATCCTCAGGGGAAATGGTCAATCTGGCTGAAGTAAACTAAGAAACTCAGTTCTTGTTCCAAAGGTTAGTTTCTCAATCTGCATAAAGATGATCGATGAAGTTCACCCAAGGTCCTAGAAAGCAGTGGATTCTACGCCTTGTGACATGCCCCCAAAGACACCAAGGACTTAGATTATCTTATCACTTCAGAGTATGTGGCTCTGGCTCGGTGCCATCCCTGGCTCACACAGTCCTGGGGTTCAGACCTTGTGCACGTTAGGCAAGCCCACTACAAGCCGATGAACATCTTCAGTCCCACCTCCCTCCCACCAGCAACCCCACACACAATCTTTTTTTGAGACAAGATCTTGCTATGTAACTCCTTCCATAGACTAACCTATCCCTGAACTAACAGCAGTCTCCCACCTCTGCCTCCTAGGCGCAGGGATTACAGGCATGCACCACGATGCTTCTCTTTCATGTCTGGCTTTTGAGGTAGAATTCTCCATATTACACTACAGTTCTCCTCCCAGCCGTGGCTTCTCCAGTTAAAATATGCATATAACCTCAGCACTTGAGGTAGGACAGGAGGATTAGGACCTGAAGATCATTCTTGGCTACAAAGTGGAGTGTGAAGCCAGTCTGAACTACATAAGAACCTGTATCAAAAATAACAATAATAACAGTAATAGTATAATAATACTTACAGACAGACAGATTATATGTCCATAACCCCCAAATATGAGATCTCCTAGGACAAAAATTTAGGGAGTTTTCTTTCCTGGGCTATCTTAGAGTGGGCAAATCTATCCAGACAATGCCATCACCTCAATATGGACATTGTTCGAACAACTTCTTTTGCTCAAAGAACACACACCACCACTGCCACAGATTCCCATGGTTAGTACAGTAAAAGGCAAACTCCCTAATTTATGCCTTCATAACTTGTCCCTAATCTCTACTGAATCCTCTGCCTACTCTCCATGTGACCCATAGAAGCAGGTGGACTGGTTTATACCCCCCTCACAGAACAGGTTTGCTGACTCACAAATTGGCACCCTTGGCTAAAAACCTCTCTGGGACTGGTCAGTGCTCTTTGGTGCTTTTGCAAGACCCAGGTTTGGTCCCCAGCACCTGTGTGGTGACACGACCATCTGTAACTCCAATTCCAGAGGATCTGATGCCTTCTTCTGACCTCTGAGGGCACCAGGGATAAACATGGCATGTATACATACAGACAAAACACTCACACACATAAATTACAAATAAGTCTTTTTTAAAAAAAATTAAGAAACGTTTTCCTGTCCTTAATGGTTAATTTGAAACATATATTTCAACCAACATGCATAGACATAGACAGAGAAACACATACACACAGAGAGAGAAATATTTAAGAGCATATACATAAATAGGTTTAGAATATGTATTTATAGGCAAAAAAACAATTTATATTCTTCCTTTCCTGTCTCATTTTTAAGAAACATTGTAGGAAATAGTGCAGGAATATCAGAAATTTTATTTAACTAATGAGAATTACAGACACATGGCATTATATACACAAATACACAAACACACACATACACAGAGATCCACAAACACACACACACACATACACACAGAGATCCACAAACACACACACACACATACACACAGAGATCCACAAACACACACACATATACACACAGAGATCCACAAACACACACATACACAGAGATCCACAAACACACACACATATTCACACAGAGATCCACAAACACACACACATATTCACACAGAGATCCACAAACACACACACACATATTAACACAGAGATCCACAAACACACACATATTCACACAGAGATACACAAACACACACACATACACACACAGAGATCCACAAACACACACATACACAGAGATCCACAAACACACACACATATACACACAGAGATCCACAAACACACACACACATATTCACACAGAGATCCACAAACACACACATACACAGAGATCCACAAACACACACACATATACACACAGAGATCCACAAACACACACACATATACACACAGAGATACACAAACACACATACATATACACACAGAGATACACACACACACATATACACAGAGATATACATAGACACAGAGAGATCCACAAACACACACACACATCATTTTTTTAAAGAGAGGGGGTATTGCTGTACACCAAGTTGACATGGAATTTGTCGGCTCAAGCAATCCCTGCTTCAGTGTCCTACATAGCTAGGACAACAGGCACCACCCCACTAGAAATCTTAGTTTACAGCAAGACAAGCCAGAAATGTTTTTTCATTACATTATCTGCTTCTTGCAGAGGTGACAATGGATTCATGATTACAGTAGCTCCCTCTCATGTTTTCCCGACACTAAGGGTCCCTTCCTGGTATGTTTCTCCGTTTTCTGTGAGTTTTTTATTTTATTTTTAATTTTAAATTCTTATATCTTTATGTGTTTTGCTTGCATGTATGTCTGTGTAGCACATGTATGCAAATATCCACAGAGGCCAGAAGAGGGCATCAGATCATTTAGAACCAGAGTTCTCGGCAATTGTTACCTACCATGTAGGTTCTGGAAACTAAACCCGGGTCCTCTGAAAGAACAGCAAGAGTTCTCTAGCCTCCTCAGTGTGTTCCTGTTGTTTTGCTTAGAGTTTTTGGTTGTTTTAAACAGAGTCTCTCCACTATATAGTTCTGGCTGTCCCACAACTCACTATGTAGACCATGATGGCCTCAAACTCACAGAAATCCACCTGCCTCTACCTCCCAAGTACTGAGTTTAAGGGCATGAGCCATCACCACCTCTGGCCCTCCATGTATTTTTTGTGTCCCTAGGAACAAACACAAGTGTCAACTTAGTGTGTGTACCAAACGTCTCAAACTTAGCTTCTGCTGTTGTTAAAAAGATATCCCACCTTTCTATTTGAAGTGCTTGCTCATTAGAAGGGGCTCAGTTGACTCAAATGCCCTGGGCGGGTAGAGTCCCCTGAGTCAGAAGAAACAGAATATAATTTACTCAACCAAATCATCATTGATGATCATAAAAGCTGATTCGAGTCTTTTGATCTAAAACAATGTAGTGGGGAGAGAAATCGTGACATTTATACATTTTCTATTTTTATTAACAATTCAATACTCAATCATTTCTGTGGTAGAAGCCTCTGCTCACCCAAATGCTACCCTGAGGGTAGCGTAGCATTGGTGGCCTCTGGGAAAGTTCAGAGTCTCAGCAGAGTTCAGTGTCATCACTAAAGCAAGACCAAGTATGCCCCTGCCTCAGTCTGAGACACCTTTCAGGCATGAGATGGATAAATTCCCAGTACCTACACGTACATGAAGGTTAATCCTTTGCAGGACTGACTTAAAGGTGTGTTACTGCAGACGCTAATGTACTTCTAAAATGCTGGAAGAGAGGCTCACCGGTACTGCTATCGATTGTTTGTCCTGTTCCCTGCTTTCTCCTCGGAGGATTAGCCAATGCATCGTTCAGATCTACTCCTGGCAGTTTGCTCTAAGTTTACATTCATCTAGGCTTAAACTATGACGGCTCTCGGTCGGTCGGATAGATGCTTCCTGAGGCACTCAGCTCCTGCGTGCATTGATCCGTCAGCATCTTCAAGTAGCCAAACCTTTCTGATAGGCCCTTGTCTCCCCCACCCTGTTTCTCAAGTTTGTCTCTACCGACTAGGCTGTCCTTCACATGTGAGATTTTCTCTTACCCCTATCTCATTGTCTGTTACTGTAACTACAGTACTGGGACAGCTCTTACTGGGGAAAGACTGGCTACTGGGAAAATAAATCTTTCATCTTTTCAGCAAGAGCTCCCCCACCAACCTAACAATACACTTTGTAGCTGTGTCCGGCTCCTTGCTCATTGCTCTAACCAAAAGCAAGAGTTGGGAATTTGTGGAGGGAAATTGAGTCTAGTTACAGTTTGAGACCAGAACTAGAGGGAAAAATATAAAATATTCTCTCTCTCTCTCTCTCTCTCTCTCTCTCTCTCTCTCTCTCTCTCTCTTCCCTCCTCCTCTCTTCCCCACCACCCCTTCCAAATAATTAAAATGATATGGGGGGGCTAATATATTTTAATAACCTTTCTTTTTTTCTTAGTTCTATTTTTAAGTGAGAATTTCACAATTACACAGGTGTTGTCATCAAGTCCACCCCTCATCCCCCCTCCAATTTTCCCCTTATTGCCCCCACCCCATTATTCCCTCTAGATTTCATACATTGTTTTTAAACCCACTGAGTCCACTTCATATTTACAGTATGGATATGTGTGGGTGTAGGGCTATCTACTGGCATGGGAGGTGTCTTAGTTAAGGGTTCTATTGTTGTGAAGAGACACTGTGACCGCTGAAATTCTTATTAAGGACAACACTTAATTGGAGCCGGCTTACAGTTTCAGAGGTTTAGTCCATTATCATAGCAGGAAGCATGGTAGCATGCAGGCAGACATGGTGCTGGAGAGGAAGCTGAGAGTTTCTACTGTAGGTGTCTGCAGCTCAGAGGGAAAGAGATCCTGTCAGTCAAGAGCCCAGGCCTACTGAGCATTACAGCTAATGGGAAGTAATCAGGCAGGTGGGAGCAATGAACTGAGTGTTACAGCTCAATGGAAAGTATTCAGGCAGGTGGGAGCAATGAACACTGAGTGTTACAGCTCAATGGAAGGTATTCAGGCAGACGGGAGCAATCAACACTGAGTGTTACAGCTCAATGGAAAGTATTCAGGCGTTCAAGCAGCCAGTGAACACCACAGGCCACAGTAAGCCTAGATAGCAGCTCATAGCTCTGCTTCAGGGAAAGGCTTCCCCAGTGTTAACAGCTCTGCTCCAGAAAGGGGGAGGGGGGGTCCTCCCTGGAGAAGTTGTTACAGGCCTGCTCTGGTTTCCCAGAGTGTAACAACTCTGCTCAGCTGGGGAAGGCATCCTTGGCCGGAAGTGTTACAGCTTTGTTTCCCCTCTGCTCAGGGAGTGTAACAACTCCACCCGAAAGTGTTAGAACTTCACTCCCTCAGCTGTTCACTCCAGGCTCCAGCACTGCTGCTGCTTCAGGGAAAGGAAATCCTCACCCAAACCCCATTCAAGAGATTTATTGAGAGGGAAGGGTCCAGGAGAGGGTGGCTGACTCAGTCTGGGGTGGGAAAGGGCTTTGGGCTCAGGACTTACATAGGATTGGCGGGGGAGGAGGGGGGTCTACAGAGCAGACTTCCAGGGTGGGGATTGGTCAGATATTTTTACCTTTTTACCCTGATTTGGTTTCAGAACCTAAACGTTTCTTTCACTGGCTCTGAATAGGGCCAATGTGTATTTCTTTGGTGCTGGTTTCAGAGACAGGGCATACTTCCTTTTGGTTCTGGGTTCATGGATAAAGTATTTCTTAGATCCAGGGTGTTTCCTTCACTGGCTCTGGGTCCAGGGCCAGGGTGGGTGTTCTTTGTCTTCCACTTTTCCCTACATCTACATCTTGATCTGCAGGCAGCAGAAGAAACCTGTGTTACTAGGCCTAGCTTGAGCATATATGACCTCAAAGCCCACCTCCACAGTGACACACTTCCTTTAATAAGGCCACACCATCTCCTAACAGTGCCACTCCCTGTGGGTCAGACATTCAAACCCATGAGTCTATGGGAACCACACCTGTTCAAACCACCACAGGTAATGTCTCAAGTGTGGCATCCCTGAAGAAAACTGACTCTCCCTCCCTTTGTAGTCATCAAGTGCCAATGGCTCCTAAAATAAAAGTGAAAATCCACGCCTCATCCTCCACCCACGATGGGATTTGATGGGCTTGATCTTGTGCAGGTCTTATGCATACATGCAGTCAAAGTGCTGGGGATTCCTGTGTGCACCAGCCCTGTCCTTTCCCAAATCACTGCTCTGCCATAGTCATCCACTGCCTCTGACTCTTAAAAGCTTTACCATCCCCTCTTCTGAGATGACCCCTGAGCCTTTGGAAGAGGGCCTGCATTATCTAGATGTCCCATATAGGGCTCAACACTACATTCTCTTGTTCTCTACTTACTGACAAATTGTGGGTCTCTGTGTCAATCTCCATATACTGTAAGGAGAAGGCTCTCTGGCAAGGCCTGAGAGATTCACTGAACTATCAGTATAAAGATAAGAATATATGCAATGTCAATCCCCTCTCTCTCTCTTTCTCTCTCTCTCTCTCTCTCTCTCTCTCTCTCTCTCTCTCTCTCTCTCTCTCTCCCTGCTCTATATGGCCTCCTCACTGGCCACAGGTAATCTATCCCTGAAGGTAAGAACAAGACACAGAGTAGATATGGAGACATAAATATTTCTTTTGTGCCTCTAGTCACACAGTATAATATACATACCCCATAAGAGGTATAATTAGTATATGTCAATTTAAAATATTTTAATTTTAAAATTAAAATAATTTTAATTGAGTTCATAGTACAATGCGTCCTATTATGCACAGGACTCTGGATTCAATCTTAACAATTCACACACAAAAAAAAAACCCTAAAATTTTATTCATATATATACACACACATACATATATGTATGTATATTTTACACTAAAATTTAAATTATTGACAATCTTAAGCATGCAAAGTTGAAAACATCATAAATTTTTCATTAAAATTATTTTATGCTGGGTGGTGGTAGCTCACACCTTTAATCCCAATACTTGGGAGGCAGAGGGAGATGGATCTGTATTCCTTTAAGGCCAGCCTGGTCTACAGAATGAGTTCCAGGACAGCCAAGCCTACATAGAGAAACCTGTCTTGAAAATCAAAACAAACAAGCCAAGAAACAAAATTTAGAAAGAAAAAGAAAGAAGCCCATTGTTGTGGTTTAGATGAGAAATGTCCCCATAGGCTCAGGTATTTGAACACTTGGTCCCCAGTTGGTGGTGCTGTTTGGGGAAGTTTAGGAGGTGTGGTCTTGATGGAAAAAGTACATGACCATGAGTTGTCTCCCTACCCCCTTGGCAGGGTCTCTCTGTAGTCCAGCTGGCCTAGAACTCACAGAGATCTGCCTGCCTCTCAGAGCCTCCCTAGCGCCAGGATTAAAGCATCACCATCCAGCCACTATGAGTGTTGAGATTAAAAGCTTTGCCCAGCTTCCAGTTCACTTTTTCTGCTCTGTCCTTGCATTTGAAAATGCTTGCTTTCAGCTTCCTGCTCTGGCCACCATGCCGGCCACTGGCTGCCCTGCTCCCTCCCCATGGTAGACTCATTCCTCTAGATAAATCAAAAGAAATTCTTTCTCCCATAAGTTGCTTTTGGTCACAGTGCTTTGTCGCAGAAATAAAAAAGTAACTAATTTATCCATTAGACTGTGTGCCAACTGCCTTAGTGTTTCATTGCTGTGAATAGATGCCATGATCATAGCAAGTCTTATAAAAATAGACATTTAATTGGAGCCGGCTAACACTTGAGATGCTTAGTCCATTATCATCATGGCAGAAAACATGGCACACAGCCAGACATGGTGCCAGAAAAGGAGCTGAGTGATCTCTATCTGGATCCTCAGGCGGCAGGAAGAAAGGGTGAGCCACTGAGTCTGGCTTAAGCATCTGAAACCCCAAAATCCCACACCCTGTGACACACTTCCTCCAACAAGGCCACACCTCCAATAATGCCTCTCACTAGTCTTTGGGGGCCATTTTCATTCAAACTACTACACCCCCCAAAAAAAGTCATATATTTTGGGAAAAAAGAATGGAGCAAAAGAAAACTAAAGGGAATGGAGCAGAAGAAAAAAGGGAAAGAGAGTTAAAAAACTAGATGAAATAAAATAAGGGGGGCGCAGAAGGAGATTACCAAGGAAGGGACAATGAAGTCAACCAGCCGGAAGCGGTTCCTTCTGAGCTCATTCTCCAGCAGTGTGACTGGTCAGCATGGGACAACGTTTTACACGCTAGTGACACAGTAGTCAACAAAACAGAAAACATACCAAACGCAAGCGTCCACTCCTGGGATGCGTCATGAACGAAAATGGGACCAAGAGATCATGACACATTTGATGCCAACTACCGCCACAAAGCAAGAGCAACGCACAGAAAACCCGATGCGTGTTTACTGCGGGGAAGGCAAAGGCAGACTGAGAACTCGCCACAGCATTTCATGGTAGCATCCCCACTCTGGAAACCGTGTCCTCCTTACCTCATTGCCTCACACCCTAAAATGTGTTGCGGGATATTTGCTCACACTGTGAACCCCAAGTTTGCGTTTGCATTGATTAAATAAAATCAGCCTTGGGTCAGGAGGAAGAACCTGCAACTAGTTGACAGGAAGTCATCATGGAAAGTCAAAGGGAGTCTGGAAGATGGAGAGATGCACAGGAAATGGTAGGGAGGGACCAAAAAAGGTGTGTAGGCCTTTTTTGGTTTGGTGGAGCAGAAGAAACACTCTCCTTCTGAGACGCCCGTGAAGAGGAAAGGTCTGGTTGCTCCTTAACCTCTCTGAGCTAGCTGACACCTCAGCCTCTGACTCCCAAGTCTTATTGATAAATAGAACTGTAGAGATTTAGTTAAAAACTACATTTGGTGGCAGCAGCAAGGCAGATACGACAGGACATAAAAGTCTTTTTAAAAAATAAAAAAAGATGTTTGACAGGCCTAGGCTTTACTCATGAAATGCCTACGGTGGACAAAATCCTCCATCAGACCCCATTTCAGAGGTAAGAGACGGCTAGATCTGGACTTTTTACACTTTCAGACAAGACCAAAGGCTTCTGCTACCGGTAGCCCAATGGCGCCATCTTGTGGCTATTGAGAAAAAGACAACCTGAGAGGCGATCTAAATTCTGCTTGGGTTAGTTGGTTGGTTGGCTTGGTTTTAAGACAGAGTTTTGGTTTCTTCCCCCAAGACAGGATTTCTCTGTGTAGCCCTGGCTGTCCTGGAACCCACGCTGTAGACAAAACTTCCCTTGAAAGCACAGAGATCCACCTGCCTCTGCCTCCCAAATGCTGGGATTAAAGGTATGCACCACTGAACAGATGATGACTTCAATTTTTTACTTGGGTGGTCTACATGAATGTATTTTGGGGAGAAACCTCCATTTTCTTGTATTTTGATGAGTTTTTTGCCTGCATGTATATCTGTGCAACATATTTGTGCTTGGTACTCATGTAGGCCAAGGAAAGCATTGAATTCCCTGGAACTGGAGTTCTGGAGTACTAGAGTGGTTCTGGGTGCTAGGAACTGAACCTGGTCCTCTAGATAAGCAGCAAACACTCTTATTCACTGAGTCATCTTTTTAGCTCCCCCCTCTCTAATTAAATAAATATGCATAGACAGAAAGTACAATTAAACACACACACACATATGTATGTATACCTCAAACAATTGTCTCTCTATTTTTAGCTTCCAGAACAGTTAAAAAAAAATCTGTTATTTATAAAATTACCCAGCCTGTTGTATCTTATTACAGTAACACAAATAAATGAATACAAGGAACAACTGATAAAGAAAATTAGAGTGGTTAAAAATGTACTTTTCCATCACTCCTAGGATGGTGCATTAGCCAGGGGTTTCTTATAAATTCAGACTCTTGGGACTGGATAGCCAGCTCATCAATTAAGAGCTCTGGCAAACATTCCCAACACCCATGCCAGGCAGCTCACAACTGCCTTTAGTTCTAGCTCCATGGATATGAAGACCTCCTCTGGCCTCTATCCTCATATACACACACCAAAGAGACACACAAAATTAAGAGATAAAATAAATCATTTAAAAAAAAAACCTGAAAATTCTTGGATTATACTCCAGACCCCTGAGTCAGGATCTGTGAAGGCTAAGCTATGGGGTCTGTCCTCACAGCTTCCCCAGGGATAAATTTGAGTGAGACTGTGGCTTAGTTCACTCTTGAGAACTCAGCATTGAACCCCACAGTGGATCTAAATTGGAAGGCAGAATCAGGAGGATCTCTGGGAGTTCAAGGCCACACTGGTCTACAAAACAAGTTCCAGGACAGCCAGGGCTACACAGAGAAACCCTGCCTTGAAAAATCAGAAGGGAGGGAGGGAGGGCAGGAGGGAGGGATGGAGGGACAGAGGGGCGGAGGAAGGGAGAGAGGATAGTAAACCGAGTGTGGTGAGTAACACATATGACTCCAGCACTTGGAGTTTGGGAGGTAGTTTGTGTTTTTGTTTTATGTTTGGAGGTTGTTTATTTTGGTTTGGGGGGTTAGTTTAGTTTAGGGGGTTTGACATAGGTCCCCTCACATGCTAAGCTGGTATTCCCCCTCATTTTTTTAAAAAACAGAGTCTCACTAAGTTGCCCAGCTGTCTTTGGATTTTCTCTGTAACCCAGTAGGTCTTCAGCCTTGTGACCCTATTGCTTCAGCCTCCAAAGTAACTGGGATTACAGACCTGCTTGCTACCTGGCACCTTGAGAGGTTTAAGTAGGAGAACTGGATAGATAGATAGATAGATAGATAGATAGATAGATAGATAGATAGATAGATGGATGGATGGATGGATGGATGGATGGATGGATGGATGGATGGATGGATAGATGGATAGATAGATGGATAGATAGATGGATAGATAGATAGATCCTAGGTCAGCCTGGTTACAGGATTGTGACTGTTCCAAAAGACAAGATAATAATTATAATTATTTTTAAAATAACAAGAAGCTAGCCAGAGTTTTTGGAACAGAGAGATGAAGACACAGGCTCTCCCTGTGATTTCTCTGTCCTTGTTCATTCTCCCCTTTAATTTGTGCTCGCCCCTCCCCCATTCCCATGCAGTTCTGGCTCCAAGCCACACAAAACACCAAGGAACTCGGGAAAGGAAAGGGTTTGCTTGGCTTACACATCCATGCCTATTTTTGAAGTAAATCAAGATAGGAACTTAGTTCCACCAGAAACTCTGTGGAGCCTGGCAACCTGTGATGCCTGATCACCTGAGTGAGCTTCATCAAGCAAGGGCCTAGAGAGTGAGAGAGAGACACAGAGATGCAGGTCCCTCTTGAACCAAGAATGCCATTTAACGAAGCTCAGGAAAAGCCTATATGCCAGGGGTTGCCCTTTTGACCTTGAGTAACCTCTGCAGCCCACAAGCAAAACCTGACCTTAGTCTACTTCTTTGTTCTCTGCTAACTTCCTGACTCTTTAACCACAGCACCTGCTTTGGCATTGTTCTGATAAAGGTTCCAGAACAGAACGGATCAGCTTAATCCAGTAAGCCACAAGCCAGTAAGAGCACTAAAATTTAGGGGCTGCAGGATGACCCCCACAGCAGCCCCTTCCTAAACCATTGATCTGGAGGCTTAATATTACTTTTTAAATGAGCAGCCAGTAGTTAAGGCTTACTACTATCTAGCTCTTACACTTAAATTAATCCATAATTCCTATCTATGTTTAGTCACGTGGCTTGGTACCTTAGCTCAGTCCAGCATTCTCATCTTGCTTCCTCTGCCTCTGCCTGGCATCTGCTGCTCTCCTTTCCTCTTCCCAGAATTCTCCTGGTTTGGAGGCTCCACCCATACTTCCTGCCTGGCTACTGACCAATCATCATTTTACTAAACCAATAGGAGTGACAAATCTTTACAGTATTCAAAAGCATTATCCCCCAGCATCCTAGAGACTGGAACTCAGGCAGATGCCATGGAGGAACACAGTTTTTCTCCATCCTCATACGACCCAGGACCATCTGCCCAGAGTGGACTGGACCGTCCTAATCAATCAGCAATTAAGAAAAGCTCCTACCAACATCCCCACAGGCCTATCCCATGTAGCAATTTCTCTACTGAGTTCTTTCTTCCTGTGTGTGTCAAGTGGACAACCAATACTAAGACAACACTAGCCTACACTAGGCCCTCAGCTACCCAGCCTCAGCTGAGTTTTTACAGTATCCGAAGAGGGGGTTGTTGTTTTCTTGGTTTTTGGTTTTAATCCACTGACAGAAGGAACTAGACCAGAGCTGAAGTAATTTGTCCTAAGTCCCACATTAGGTCACAGCCAGAAAAATGCCCAGCTCTCTGTAATCCTAAAGCATTAGGAAGAGAAAGGGTGGGAAGAGAGAGAGGCCTGACATTGTGTCCCCACCCCAGGAGACCAGACCACTGGGAGTCCAGAAACAATAACACCAAACCAGGCCAGTCCGACAGGGAACCTGAAATGGGAGGGAACTGGAGTCCTCCCTGGCCAGCATTTCATCCCTTTTCAATATTTCTCCAGTTTTATAATCCCTCCATTCACATCCCCCCCCCCAGAAGTCCCCGTATCTCCCATCTTCGATGTGGGGGTGGTGGGTAATAGTTTTTGCCTTCCAGGAAATTAAAAGTCCCTCTCAATAACTGCATTAGTCATTGACTGTGACCCATCTGTAACCCATAAGATCCTGGCAAGGAGAAGATATGAAAATTCATAAGCAAGAAAGCAATGCACTCCTTTCTCTGTCTCTCTTTCTCAGTATGTGGGAGTGTGTTTCTCTCTGTCTCTGTCTCTTTTCTTGTCTCTCTCTGTCTCCCTCTGTATCTCTCTTCCTCTCTGTCTCTGCCCCCGCCCCCCCCCCATCTTTTTGGCATTTCTAAAGTTTTCACCAAGGGGCTGTTTCTGGCAGCTGGGAATTTGTCCAGGGGGCACTGGAAACTGTATGGATTTCAAAGAAACAGCAAATGCTGCCTCAAGTGTTCTGAAGCAGCTCTGTTGAGTGGATCTTGCTTTTAAAAGAATAGAAGTTCTCAGAATTATATTGCAACATTTCAGGACTCACAGAAGATGATTGACCACCAGGACATGGATGAGAAAGGCCCTGTTATCCTCTCTACGGAAAGGGCCAGTAGAAATGTGTACTCTGGCTTTATTATTGCTTCATATCTTGGGCACTGGCTCTTTTGGGGGGGGGGGGGTGACTGCTAAACTGTTCTTGTCGACACAATGGTTCTGATACAACAAAGCTAGACTAGACAAAATTGAAGGGTCCCCATGAACAAACACTTTCCAGGTGTATTTTTCAACCCTATGTGAAAACTAGCCAACTGCATTTACTGTTTGCTTAAAGAATATAGTAACCAGACAGGTGCAGCAGCACACACCTCTAATCCCAAGACTTGGAAGGCAGAGGTGGGCAGATTTCTGTGAGTTCAAGGCTCGTAAGGGACAGCACCGTGGTTAAGAATGCTTGCTGCTTTAACAAATTCAGTTCCTAGCACCCACATGGGTTGGCTCACAGCTGCCCACAACTCTAGCTCCACGGTTCTGACTCCCTCTTCTGGCCTCTTCAAGTACTGACATAAATCTTTTCTTTTCTTTTCTTTTTTTTCTTTTTTCTTTTTTGGATATAGTAACCAAATTAAAATTGCAAATGCTCACACATTCTCATCAACACAAAAAAAATCCAGAGCTTCGCAAGCAAGAAGCATCATATGAAACTATTCATTACACTGTTACTTGTGATTAGAAAAATAAAAAAGACAATAAATACCCTGGCATGGTAGCTCGAGCCTATAAAGACCATGAGGTCAAGGTCAGCAATGCAATATGGTGAAACTCCACCTCAAAAAACATAGAAAGAAAGAAAGAAAGAAAGAAAGAAAGAAGGGAGGGAGGGAGGGAGGGAGGGAGGGAGGGAGGGAGGGAGGGAGGGAGGAAGGAAGGAAGGAAGGAAGGAAGGAAGGAAGGAAGGAAGGAAGGAAGGAAGGAAGGAAGGAAGGAAGGAAGGAAGGAAGGAAGGCTGGGCAGTGGTGGTGCACACCTTTAATTCCAGCACTCAAGAAGCAGAGGCACCTGTCTACAGAGTTCAGTTCCAGGACAGGCTCCAAAGTTACACAAAGAAACACTGTCTCAAAAAACCAAAATAAACAAATGAATAGATGAAAGATAAACCGCCTGAACAGAAATCAATAAAACACAAGTGAAATAATTTATGGCTCAGGTCAGGCATGCTTGTAATCCCAATAGTTGAGAGGCAGAGGCAGGAGGATCTGAAAGCAGAGCAACAGGCTAATAGAAAAACTTCTCACCACTACTGAATCCTCAGGCCAAAAGGGATAGATCCTGTCTCCATGAATCCTCAGACTGAATGCCTCTGAGTCCTCAGAAGAAAAGGAAGGGAAGCAGCAGCAGCAGAGCCAAACTCCTAACTCTTCACTCCTTACAAACTTTTCTCTGCCCAGCCATATCATTTCCTGTCTCAACCTTCCTAGTTCTGGGATTAAAGGCATGTGTGCTTCCCAAGTGCTGGGAGCAGAGTCATTGAGATCCCAAATGCTGGGACTGAAAGTGTGTGCCACCACTTCCTGGCTCTGTTTCTCTGTTAGACTGGATTAATCTCATGTAGTCCAGGCTGGTCTTGAACTCACAGAGATCCAGACAGATCTCTGTCTCCCAAATGCTAAGATTAAAGGTGTATGTCACCATTGCCTGGCCTCTGTGGCTGGCTCTGTCCTCTTCTGACAAGCTTTATTTCTTAGATTATAAACAATATATCACCACACTGATTTAAGAGCCTATCAATCTCATAGAAGATTGTCTTTCCGTAATCAGTTTGCTTTGAGTTCAGCCACAATCCACAAATAGTGGCTTTCAAACTGTACAAGTCTACATAATCCAACTATGGTTGTGCTGGACATGATGGGCAATTCACAGTACTGAAGAAACATTGACCAATTTTCCATCTAGTCTCCATTCAAAAGACTGAAATACGTAGGCACAGACCAATTCATTTTTCTGAACTTTGAGTTTGGTCAGTATTCAGTGGTTTATGTATAACAGGTCAAACGATGATTCATACAAGGCTCACTCATCATGAGCGGCTGTCAAGGACAGCTCTTCCTTAAGCAACAGCAATAGGTCCACAAAAACCAAGTTCTTGTCAATAATGAGGGACATCTATAATAAAAATAGAGCTACTATTAAAAGTGGGAGGGCTTTCCCCTTCGATGTGCTTTTAAAAGCTAAAGAGTTAGTCCGGGGCAGTGCGGGGGAGGCAGGGAAGCTAGGAAAGTTATTCTTACATTGTAAAACCTGCCTATTTGCTACAGTGTTGGCTAGTGCCCAGCTACAGAGGAAATAAGCTGCCTAAAAGCTCATCTCATTCATATTTTTTGTGCATTTATTTTCCAATTTTTAAATAAAGTTTGCAAAATAAAATGACAGTGTCAACCGCATTTACTAAAATTGCAAAGTATTGATA
This sequence comes from Phyllotis vaccarum, assembly GCA_033318265.1. Classification (NCBI taxonomy): domain Eukaryota; kingdom Metazoa; phylum Chordata; class Mammalia; order Rodentia; family Cricetidae; genus Phyllotis; species Phyllotis vaccarum. The sequence goes on along the minus strand of JARWLC010000010.1, from coordinate 83,908,950 downwards.
GAAATTATTCTCTAAATTGACATATGGTTAACAAGATAACAAAACTCAGGTAAAATTAAGGGACTCCGCACGTTTGTACACTGTCTTCTTTTACTTTAGTTTTTGGATTTTCTAGATAGGGTTTCTCTGTGTAACAGCCCAGGCTGTTCTGGAATTCTTATAGACCAGGCTGGCCTTGAACTCACAGAGATTCGCCTGCTTCTGCCTCATGGGATAAAAGGTGTGTGCTGCCACCTAGCTACATTTATTTTATTTATTTTATGTTATTTTATTCATTCATTCATTTATTTATTTATTTATTTATTTATTTTATTATTTATGTATTTGAATTGTGTTCTCCAAAATTGACAAATTGAAATAAAACCCTAACACCTTATTTGGCGATCCATTTTTTTAAAGATACAAATAAGTTAAAATGAAGCCCTAACAAGTGATCCCTCATCTGGTTTGACTGTCTTCATATGAAGAGGCAGAGACATCAGGGACTCAAGTGAACAGAAAACAAAAGGCAGTGTGACAGTGCAGCTGTGAAGGTAGCCATTTGCACCACAAGAGTGGCCTCAGAAATACCGTCTCCATCCCGTGATGTTGGACTTTTCAGCTCTACAAACTATCGGGCATGATTACAGCAGTGGTGCTTTGTTTTGGCAGCCATAGCAGAGTTCTGTTGTCTGCCCTGACATTTCATAAAAGGAGGCATTGTGTGCTTTCCTCATGCTCTCTTTCATTCTATTGAGACAGGTTAGCCCACGCTGTTCCGTGGCTATGTAGACACAGCAGGCCTTGAACTCCTGATCTCCTGTTCTTGCTTTCACTTCCCAGTTGCTGAGATGACGGGTGTGCATCACTACATCTGGCAAGGAAACATATCTTCTAAATGTTATGCATTCATCCACTTATTCCGGGTGTGCACATGGCACACTGCCTGTGTGGAGGTCAGAGGACAACGCTCCAGAGTTAGTCCTTGCACCACGTGGTCCTGAGGATGGACTTGGGTTGTCGGTCTCAGTATCAACTACCCTTATCTGCTGAACCATCTTGCCAATCCATAACAAACAAAAAAAAAAGAGGCAGAAAGATTTGAGGATAACCACATAAAGAGTTCAGGGCCAGCCTGTGCTACGTGGTGAGAGGCCATTCAAAAATCCACATAAAAGAATAAACAAATGAATGAAGACAGTTGCATCATAAATGCATTTATGAACTTTTGGGAAATTGTTTATTTCAGGCTACAAAATTCAGATAAGTAATTCTATGTCTCATTCTAAGCCAAAGTCCAGAAGACATTTTTGTATGTCTAACACAGCTAGAGATCACACATCAACAAGGAATGATTTTTAACAGACACCTACAGATAACATTAACAGGAAATCACACAATTTACAAGCTACTTGAATCTAAGTGCTTTAGTGAACTCAAATATTGCAGGAAACTAGGTTTATAACAATTTCCTCACTTAAGCATGTAGAGGGGCAGGGGACAAGAGTCAATGGTACAGAGTATAAGCAGGTCCTGGGTTCAGTGCCCAGCACAAAACAGAACAAAGCACATGTGAGAATGCCCCCAAGGAATGGAGGACCTGAGTCCTGGGCAACCCACAAACACATTTTTAAGACGTGAACAAAACCTGCACACTGGCAGCAAAGACAACCACCTAGGCCTCTCCGAGAGCAGAAACACTTCAGATTTCATAGTTTCTGAACTTCCTCAGGAGCTCTGAGGGAGCGTCTCCAGACCAGCGGAAATGAGGGCGGCCACAGTTCCAATTGGAGAGACCTTTAGAAGAAGGAAGAGAAACTTGAAAGCAAGGTGGCAGAGGAATCAGATCATCATGGTAAAACAGCATGGGGACATGACCCACTGCAACCAGGGGACTCAGTTATTTCGTTTTAACTCAGCCTCTAATTCTTGAGTATTAAGATTAAATTCATGTGCCACCACACCCAGCAATTTATTCATATTGTATAGAAACACCTTAACCATACTTCGGAATTCTTATGAAGAGAAATCACTATATATATATAGGAGGAACTCACGTGCTTAACAAACATCCTCTCCCAAGGTGGGAACTTTTCCTAATATTTTTATTAATTCTTTGGAAATTTCATACAGTATGTTTTGATCACATTCACCCTCCTATCCCTCTCTCTAGTTTTTCCCAGGCTTACTCCTTACCTGCTAACTTCACATCCCTTCTTAAGAAGTGACCCAGCTGGGCAGTGGTGGCGCACACCTTTAGTCCCAGCACTCAGGAGGCAGAGGCAGGCAGATCTCTATGAGTTTAAGGCCAGCCTGGACAACCAGAGCTATACAGAGAAACTCTGTCTTGAAAAACAAAACAAACAAAGGGAGGGGGATGTTTTTAATCCCAGAACTTGAGAGGCAGAGGCCAGTGGGTCTCTATGGGTTTCAAGCCAGTCTAGCCTACACAGCTAAAGAGATCCTGTCTAAAGTGATTTTTTAAGATTCTAAACCAATTCTTAAGCCGGCATTGCTGTGCATACTAGAACAGGTTGAGGCTGCCTCTGGTTTTCTCTCGTGAGCATCTAGGTGACATAACTTACCTGGAGAACCTGGGTTTTGTGGGGCGGTGGCCTTCTCTGGGGACCCAGATTCCTTTTGCACCATGTTCTCTGGGGACGAATCCGGCTCCTCTTTCTTTTCTTCCCCCAGGTCCTCCCGTTCCTTGTTCTGAACTGTGTTGGTGGAAGTCTGGTCACCCTCCAGCATCAAGTCTTTCTTACTTCTGACAGCCCAGTGCATTGACTAGATTAAAAAAATAGTAGGCACCTAAATGTTATTTGGGATCTGTTTCTAACATTTGGTTACTAATTGGGGGGGGTGCATTTGGGTGGGGTAGAAGACATCTTTCGGGGACCTATTCTCTCCTTCCACCATGAAAGCTCTGAGGATCAAACTCAGATCCCCAAGAAACCTGTAAACAGTGCTTCTCTCTCAAAATCAAGTGTCTGTGGTCTGCCTAGACAGGTACTAAGGACGAAGGGCCCTGGGTGACACTCAACTTCATGCTTCCATTGAAAGCCCTCAGTGAAAAGATGTTCTGAGATAGCAGTCTTACTTACCCATAACCATCTGAATATCAAAATTAAATGTTTCATAGTCAGACTCCTGTGTCCATTAGTTCCAATTATAGAAAGTTAGAAGGAAAATCCAACTGTACTTAAACTCATATGCGGGTGCCTCCATTAATCAAGTAATGGTGAATGCAAGGGTAGCACCAAAGGCTGGCAAGATGGCTCAGTGGGTAAGGATGATCGACACCAAGCCCTAAGACCTGAGTCTAATACTGGAATTCACATGGTAGGAGGAAAGAGCTAACTCTTGCCACGCTGTCCTCTGACTTCTACATATATGCTGTAGAATACACACACACACACACACACACACACACACATACACATACACACACACACACACACACACTAAACAAATAAATAGGAAAAGTTTCTTTAAAATGATGCTAAGCAGTCCAGTTGTGTTTCCTGCATGTATTTCTCAACTCCACCAGAGTATTGTCGGCACAGAACAGCATATAACATCAAATGAATTTGTCTTCAGTAGGTCAATAGGACTGGTGGCTGGAGAGTTCAGTTAGGTAAAGTGCTAGCCTGGCATTTGTGAAGTCCTGGGTTCAATCCCAGCACTAGACAAAAAGGGGGGGGGGGCGGCACTCAGGATAGAGCTCAATCGATAAAGTGCTTCCTAGTAAGCCTAGATCCTAGAGTGCCTATAATGGATCCCACCACATAACTGTCTATGATGGAGCATGCCAATGATCACATCACTCAGGAGGTGAAGGCAGGGGGATCAAGAGGTCAAGGTCATCCATCCATAAGTACACATTGAGTTTGAGGCCAGATGGCTCATACTTGAGATCCTGACTCAAAAGAAAAAAAAAAAAAAAAAAAAAGCCAAGCAATGGTGGTGCACGCCTTTAATCCTGGTCAGCACTCGGAGGCAGAGATAGGCAGATCCCTGGGAGTTTGAGGCTGGTCTATAAAGAGAGTCTAGGACAGTCAAGGCTAAAAATAAAATAAAATGATCAGTAGAAATACCCAGTGACCTGAGGTGCACGAGGCAGAGAGTCAGCAAATGTCACAGAGCAAAGGCCAAGGATCCTCATGTCTGCGAAGTCAGGCTCTGTTATTTTCCACTCACAATTAACTTGTTTACCAGTTTTCCTTAATGGACCTTTTTTCTTTCTTTCTTTCTTTTTTTTTTTTTTAGGAACTAATTATCATACATTCTGGACCCTGGTCAAGACTAGCAAATATTACTTTTTGGTCTACAAGCCATTAAACATTGGGGAAGAAATGAAACAAACAACTGGCTCCCATAAGCCCCAGCTCTGCTGAATAATGAGCAAAGTTGGCTCTTTTTTTTCTATTTACTATTTTATGTGTATGGGTATTTTCTCTGCAAGTATGTCTGTGCAACACATGCATGCCTGGTGCTCAAAGAGACCAGACAAGGGGGGCATCAGATCCCCTGGAACTGGAGTTACTGAACAATTATAAACCAACATGTGGGTACTGGGAATTCAGGTCCTCTAGAAGTGGAGCCTGTGTTCCTAAACACTGCATTATCTCTCCAGCCCCCCAAATCAGTTATTTTATCTTGGCTCATCATGAGTGAATTTTTAACTTGTCTGAGTGGTTGGCTCTGACCTGCTTGCTCTTGGGAAATATCCAAGCAGGACAGCTTGTATTTGAACAGAAGGTGTTGATCTGCTCACTGGTTCCCATCTGGGCATAGTAGGAAGCAGACAGTTTGTGGCCAGCTGGACTCTCCCCAATATACTTCATTCAGCCAGGAACTCAGAAACAACCAATAGGCAAATAGGTCTCTGCAGGATGACAGGACAGCCCCAAATCCCATCTATGAAGAGCCAATTTATTAAACAACCAAGTTTTTTTTTAAAAAAAAAAAAAATGTATATAACCCCTTATAAAATTTATAGGAATAAGCCCTGCAGTGGTGGCATTCACCTTTAATCTCAGCATGTAGGCGGAGGCAGATGGATCTTCAAGTTTGAGGTCAACCTTGTCTACAGAGAGAGTTCCAGGATAGCCAGGGTTACACAGAGAAAGAAACCCTGCCTCGGAAAAAAGAAAAAAAAGCGCAATGGGTATGACATGGGACCATTTTATTCGTCTTTGGGGATGTTCTCGTGGAGTTGTGACTGTGACTTAACCCAAACCATTTTCCAACAGCCTTCTAGACCCCTCCTGCTGTGTACTTTGAACCGAGAAGGACAGCCATTCAAACTCTGCATTCTCTGCACCATAAAGGCCTTTGTTGTGGTGATGAAGGCCTGCCATACCTTTATTTTGGAGGTGGAGACAAGAGTATTAAAAACTCAAGAACACCTGGAACTACATAGCAAGTTCAAGACCAGACTGTGGGACTGGAGAGTTGCCTCAGAATTAAAATCACTTGTTCCTGCTGAGGACCGAGGGTCAGTTCCCAGCACACCACATGGTCGCTCACAACTGTCGGTAACTCCAGTTCCAGGTGGCTCTGACACTCTCTTCTGACCTCTGCCAGCACCAGGAGGGCATGTGGTGCAAACATACATGCAGGAAAAATATTTAATAAAATAAGTAAACCTAAAAACATTTTTTAAGGACCAACTTGTGCTATATGAGGCCCTATTTCAAAAGAAAAAGAAAAAGAGAAAAAAAATGGAGGTAAAGAAGCTCAAAAATGTAGCTCAGTTGGTAGGGCGCCCATCTAGATATTCCAAAGATGGAGGCAGGAGTACCAGAAGTTCAGTGCCATCCTCTGCTATACAGCAAGTTCAGGTCTAGCCTGGGATACAAGAAACCCTATCTAAAAAGAAAAAGTCTGTTTCCTAACTATCACAGGACTGCAAAGGCCTGAATCACTAAAACCCAAAACCCAAACCCATTATCTCTTTTTTTTATTATTTAAAATAATTTTTGATCTTTTTTTTTTTTTTTCCTTCGAAACAGGCCTTGCTGGTCTGGAATTCACTATGTAGAGAAGGCTGGCTCAAACTCACAGAGATCCACCTGCCTCCACATCTCAAGCACTGGAGTTAAAAGTGTGCCTGGCCCTTAAATTTTTATATTTATTTGTTCCACAATTTTATCTCTGTGTGTGCATGTAGTGTGTGGCGACATATGAATGCCATATGAATGTGTAGAGGTTGAGGACAATTTGCAGAAAAGTCATTTTTCTCTATCCACCATGTAGGTTTCAGGCTTGGCAGTGAGGGCCTTCTCCACTGAACCAGCTCAACAGACGTGTCTCTCTAAATCAACATCACATGTTTAAATTTAAATTTCCAACATATTCATTGGCGTAGGTGATTTTTTTAAAAGTCTTTTAAAGATTTTTTTATTGTGTCAATTATGTATAGGAGTGTGTATCTACATGCACATGAATACAGACACTCTGAGAGCCCAGGAGCATCAATTCTCCTGGAGCTGGAGTCATAAACCATTGTGAGCTGCCAGACGTCGATGCTGGGACCAGAACCATGGTCCTTTGAGAAAGAAGCAAGTGCTCTTAAAGCTGAGCCACCTCTCCAGCCCCCACTCCTGATTTAGTGGGTTTGTTTTGTTTTGCTTTTTGTATGCAGCCAGAGTGCAAGACCATGTCCAGCATCACAGCTGATTAAAGAACAGATATAGAGCTCATCATTTTTATATCACTAATAAAAATAAACCTGAGACCAAATCCCATATTACTTCAATTTTAGTGACAAGACAAATGATGTTGCCAGTAAGATCTAAAATATAATTATTGTAAAGGCTCGAGCAGTGCATAGTTAAACTAAATCCAAAACCAAAATGCCGTGTTGTGAGTCAGGAAATTAATAGAAAAAAACAATGGTTATATAAATACAAGTGGAAACCTAGAGAAATTGTAGAAAATCAGTAGCTAACCTGGTATTAGCTGTTAAAAATTGACAGTTGAGTAGATTATCAAAAAGAAAGAGCTGTAAACCAGAAAGCTTTGGACAAGCAAGGTAATTGATTCAACAGTAGTTACAGTGTGTCATATTTAGGAGGCTGGAGATACATTTGTGTTCACTTTGTAAAACAATGTTTCCTAAGACGGTGGCTTCGAATTTTGTAAAGGTACAAAGGCTGGAGAAATGACTCAGTAGGAAAAGGGCATGCTTGGGGAGTTCAAATCCCCAACACCATCATAAATTGGGGCGCGGGGGGGGGGGGGGTGACAGCCTGTCTATAATCCCTGGCAGAGAAAGGAAATCCCCTAGAGTAAACTGGCTACCTAGGCTACCCAAAGAGGCATTTCTGGGTTCAAGTGAGAGATCCTGACTCAACATATGAGACAGAGAATAATCAACAAAAGCAATGTCAACACACATGTGCTCACACACGAATACATACACACACACATACACTATTGTGCATCCATACACTATGAACATACATACTCATACATACCACACTCACATGCACATGCAAAAATAAATAAAAATTCTAAAAAAGAACCTTATTTCTGACTATGTAAGGAATGCCATGTGTGTGGGTACCTGATATCCTGATCTGGAGTTACAAGCAGGACTTTGGTCCTCAGAAATAGCAGCAAGTGCCTGATGCCCACAGATGCCAAAAGAGTGCATCAGAGCCCCTAGAAATGAAGTTACACACAACTGTGAACCACCATGTGGGTGCTAGGAATGAAACTTGGGTCCTCTGGAAGAGCAGCCAGTGCTCTTAACCACTGAGTCCCTGTATGTGAGTTTTAATGACATTTAGAAATAACACGATATGGGGCTGAATATGGCTCAATGGTTGGGAGCACTGACTGCTCTTCCAGAGGACTCTGGTTTCAATCCACAGGGCAGCTCATAATTTTCTGCAACTACAGTTCCAGGTGACCCAACACCCTCACTCACAAGGACATACATGCAGGCAAAACACTAATGCATATAAAATAAAAAGAAATAACGCAATACTTCCTAAGTGCAATAAGTCCTTATCGCCATATATGCTAGAAATAATTACATCTTATTTTGCGATAGATGTCCAAGCCTTGTTAAGTAAACAAGCTCAAACAACAAGAAGAAAAAGATAAAGGAAGTCTGGAGAGATGGCTCTCAAGGAGAGTTTAGTTTAGTTCCAAGTTTAGTTCCCCGCACCCATGTAACTTCAGCACCACCAATGTAACTCCAGGACCACCAGTCCAAGGCCCTCTTCATGCAAACTCACACATGGCATACACAGAGACATGTGCAAACAGAAACATATCTTAAGACTCTTTTCAAGATTCAAGGGAAAGAATTTTCAACAATCCAAATCCAGTTACACAAACAATCTGACAAGCACAATTCTGAGAAATCCTGGGAGGCGTAAATGGTAACAGGGAGTGAAATAAACAGGCCAAGAAAAAAAAGGATACAGCCGTGGGCCCTCCCAGCCCTGGTCCTTCGGGTCCCTCCTGCAGTGGGATTATGTTGTTACACTGTAAAGAATTGTCCTTCCTACTGGTTTAATAAAAATGCTGATTAGCTGAAGGCAGACAGGAAGTGTGGGCGGGGCTACCAGACTGAGAAAACTCTGGAAACAGGAAGACCAGAGCAGAGATGCCAGAGAAACCAGCAGATGCGGAGGACAACTATGTTGCTCTGAGAAAAGGTACTGAACCACACAGCTGAACAGAAAAAGAATCATGGGTTAGTTTAAGAGCAAGAGCTAGCTAGCAGTATGCCAAAGCCATAGGCTGATCAGCATAAATATAAGTACCTGTGTGTTTCTGTGGGTCTGCGGGCCTGGACCACAGGCCGGACAGGCCAGAAACCTTATACTACACTCTGATTCTCTCTTCACAGGGTTTGTAAGCAAAGACTTGCTACTAATCTCTCCATTCTTCATCCTTTCTCTCCCATTGCTCACTTATTCTTTAAGCTAAGCCATGAGTCTAACCCATGAGCAGCCTGACCTCGAAATCCCCAGGATCCTTGGAGAAAACCTCACCGTTTTCACTGAGTCGGCCAACGCTTCCCACTGCTCGAATGGCATCGATATCTGGCTCCTCCGCCAATGGTCGTAGCGGGCTCGACTCTCTGCATTGGTCAGAATCTCCTTCGCCTTCTGCAGTTTCTGAAAAGCCTCCACTAGAAAACAAGACACACGATGAACACCGTGGGATTAAACTCCAAAGCCATCCGGGGATCTCACTGGCGTCTTGACTCGGCCACACACTGAGACTTCGGGCCAGCCTCCCTAGTGTCCTCACTTGTGGACCATATCACAGAAAGGCAAGTGAGGGCTGGGGAGATGGCTCCGGAGGACCCTGAGAACTCAAGTTCAATCCCCTGGACACACACAATGGAAGGAGATATGTGGCTCATGCAAGCTGTCCTCTGAGTTCCTCACCGTGAGGAATTAATAATAAATAAATAAATGTAACTTAAAACAAATTTTGAAGACAATGAGACCCTGTATATCATGGGCTTGATACATAGTTTAGCCTTCCTTTTACTGGGCTCCAGCGATATTCAGGTGCAAATGACACACGTGTAAACAACTGATGTTATTAGCAGGAGATGCGGAATTTAAAACAAAACAAAAACATAATTTTGTTCATAGGAAAAACCATTTTTGTTGCTAATTGTCAGTCAGAGTGAGTAATATCCGACAGCCATCTAAGGAAAGAAGCCCATGGATTTACATGAAGCTTTAAATTGCCTCTATAGCTGGGGGACCCAGTGCCAATCAGAACGGCGAGTGACAGGTCTGTACAGTGGGGAAAGAATGAAGGATCCTGAACTTAACCCTAACATTTATATCGTTGGGGTTTTTGCTTTTGTTTTTTAATAAGTGTGCCAAGACACTTTAACTGGAAAAAAAAAAAAAAAAAAAAAAAAAAAAAAAAAAAAAAAAGGACAGTCGTTTCAAGAAATAGAGCTATATCACTAGATTTCCACATATAAAAGAATAAAGTATGATCACATACACAAGAAAATGCCATCATAAAATGCACTACTTTATATGCTAACTTGTTAAAAAAAAAAAAAAAAAAAAAGAAAGAAAGAAAAGAAAAATAACGGTGGGCATGGCCCACAGCTCTAATCTCAGCACTAAGAAGACCAACGTGGGAAGATTTCTGAGTTCAAAGCCAGCCTGGTCTACATATAAGAACTTCAAAACAGCCAGGGCTACATAAAGAAGTCCTGTTTGGTTTTGTTTTTAAAGTAGAAAATGAATGGATTTGATGCCCAGTAAATCATACATTTTAAAAGCTGACCCAAATATAAGAGCCCTGTGCATGAGAAACATCTTTCCAAGATTTATTTGATTGTTTATGCAACCACCCCGGTGAGAAATACTTTTTAAGTGTTAAGAAAAGCCACCAGGACCAAATGACCAAATAACAGGTCTGTTTGTTTGTTTGTTTGTTTGTTTATGCAGGATCTCACTATGCAGCCCTGGCTGGCCTGGAACCCACTATGTAAATCAGGCTAGTTTTGAATTTACAGAGATCCACCTGCCTCTGCCTCCTAAGTGATGGGATTAAATGTGTGCATCATTTACACATAGCTCCTTTTTTCTCTTTTTAATGAGTTAATCCTGTCAGGTATTTCAATAGTAAAGCTGGCTAACACCAGAAATTGTCTAGATCAAGTTGGCTTGTGTGCATGTCTACAGGGAATCGCCACATCCTGAAAGTGGGCAGCACCACCCTCTAGTTTGGAGTCCTGACCTTATAAAGCAGAGAAAGCTAACTCAGTACTAAGCACACACTCATTTCACTGTGTTCTGATCTTTGTTTTTTGAGATTTATTTATTATGTATGCAGTGTTCTGCCTGCATGTGTGTCTACACACCAGAAGAGGGCACCAGATCTCATTATAGATGGCTGTGACCCACCGTGTGGGTGCTAGGAATTGAACTCAGGACCTCTGGAGGAGCAGACAGTGCTCTTAACCTCTGAGCAATGGTTGCTCTTCCAGAGGTGCCCTCTTTTGGTGTGCAGGCAGAACATTGCATACATAATAAGTAAATCTTTTTTTTAAGTCTAAGGTCTTGAATCACTCTGTTCTTGATGTGACTAATGACTTCAAGTTCCTGCCTTGACTTCCCCCAAATGATAAACTGTAATCTGGAATTGTAAGATAAAAGAACCCCTTTCTCCCCTAGCTTGTTTTTTCCCAGGATATTTTATCACAGCATCAAAAACAAAGCACTTACATGAGACTGTAAGAGATATATATGGAGGAAAAAAATGGAAAAACGGGGTGCACATCAGGAAAGGGCATATCTCTAAATGTCCAGCAAAGACAGGTGAACAATTGCTTTGCATATAATAAGGATGTATCCGTTTCCATTCCTGACAAATGCCACTCAAAAAGAAATGGCTTATTTTGACTCACAATTCGAGGATTGAGTCCATCGTGGCATGGGGGGGGGGGGGGGGAACAAGACCTTGAGGCAGCTGGTGGTTACAGGACTCAGTCCGGAATCAATCAGGAATGAATGCCCCTGCTCAGCTTTCTCCTTTGTCATGAAATCCAGGAGCCCAGCCCAGGAATAGTGCCACCGCCTTCAGCCTCAATCTCACCTCAATTACCCTAATCAAGACAACCCCTCACAGCCAGGCTGCAGCAATCCCAGAGCTCAGGAGGCAGAGGTAGATGTGCCAAAATAAACAGAAACCAGGCATGGTGGTGCATGCCTTTAACCTCGAGCACTTAGGTGACATGCAGGTAGATCTCTAAGTTTGAAGCCATCCTGGTCTCCATAATGTGTTCCAGACAGCCAAGACCACACACAGTGAGACATTGTCTTTAAAAAAAAAAAAGAGTTTGGCCCAAAAAGCACTCATCATAGGAGACTGAGAATCAAAGTTTGACCCCTAAAACCTACACAAAGGTGGAAGGAGAGCATGACTCCAAAACTGCCTCTTGACCACCCCATTTATGCCATGGCACACATCCACATGCCCACACATGTCATCCCTACCATCATGTTTAATGTAAAGAATAACTTGGAACAGTAAATAAAGAAAATGCAGGTGCTATACACAGTTGAGGCCCTATTGTGTAACAGTTTCCTCCAATATTGAAACATTCACCCGCTGGGGAAGCTCCTTAAGCAGGAAAAGAAACTACTCTAACCGGCTTCCGGAAGTCCCTGAAACTGACCAGACTTACTAAGCCCTTCTCTGCCAGAAAAAGTAGTAAATTCTGAGGCTCTCTTTCTCTCCCTCTGTCTCTTCTGCTCCCCCGCCCCCCCCCCGCCCCTCCTCTCTCTCAAACCTGAACTGCAGAGACCACTTCCAGTCATGGCAAGCTACAAAGAAGATTGTGCAGAAGCCTGGAAGAGGTTTAGTCCAACTAAATCACTAAGAAGGACAGTATCCAACCCATTAGCTGGCTGCAGGCTGTGCTCCAGGTTCCCAGCTTCTGTGAACTGTTACTCATGCTGGGGTGGAATTTGATGATACAGCTGTCTTTGAATCACTTTTGCTTCTGTAATGAACAACTCAACTCGTGACCTGTATTCCTGTAAGTAGCTCCAATAAAATTCATGGTTCTCCAACTTGGATTGGGTGGCATGGGTACTTTGCTATGTACCTAGAGTGGTGTACATTTGGTGTCTCCCTATCAGGGTGAGGAGCCATCCTATCCTATCTGTGTGCAGCATCTCCCAGGAACCATTCTGTCATACAGCAGGCCCATATGCTCTTCATCCTTTTAAGAACTAGCCTTTAGGTTAGGCGGTGGTGGTGCAGGCCTTCAACCCCAATGTTCAGGATGCAGAGGCAGGTAGATCTCTGTGAGTTCAAGGCCAGCCTGGTCTACAGAGTGAGTTCCAGGGTTCCAAAGCTACACAGAGAAATCTTGTCTTGGGGAAAAACAAACAAACAGCCATTAGTAAATTCTTACCAGCTTTGGAGTTTTCTGGGTGCTTGTCAGGGTGACATTCCAGGGCTCTGACCTTAAATTCTGCCAAGATTTGCTCAACCTGAAACAAAAATCAGGGTCTCAAAAAGCAAGAATAGACTGAGGAAACTGGTTCCTAATGCTGTATCCTTTATACAGCTCCACGTGTTGCTGTAACCCCAACCATAAAATTATACCATTGCTACTTCATAACTGTAATTTTGCTACCATTATGAATCATGATGTAAATATCTGATATGTGAGCCCAGGGGTCACAAACCCACAGGTTGAGAACTACTGGCTTCATCCTATAAAACCATGTAGAAGACTTGAGTTCAATGCCTAGCACCTATGTGAAAATCAGGAGACCCATCCCTGTGATCCCAATGGAGGGGGTGCAGACGAGAGAATCTGGGGCTCACTAACCAGCTAGTCAGCTCAATTTGGTGAGCTGAGACTGTATCAAAAAATAAAGCGGAAAGCAATTGAGGAAGACGCTAACATGAACCTCTTGCCTTTATATACACATGTGCACAACTGTACATTATAAGAGAATCGAATGTCTTCAAGTGTCTGAAAGCCATGCCTACAACTCCAGAACTCTGAGGCAGAAACCAGGGGACCAGACTTCAAGGTCAGCCTTGCATAAAAAGGGAATTTAGGCCAAAAATCTAATAGTAAATGTTGTGTGCGTGTGTCACAAGGTCATACTATGTAGCCCTGGCTGGCCTGGAAGTCATTTTGTAGGCCAGGATGGCTTCAGACTCAGAGAGATCCACCTGCCTCTACCTCCTGAGTGCTGGGATTAAAAGCAAGTGCCACCATGCCCAGCCAGTAAACATTTTTAAGATGGATTTGTTTATTTTACATGTATGAATGTGTCTGTGCAGGACGTGTGTGCCTTGTGCACACAGAGAACAGAAGAGGGCACTAGATTCTCAGGAATTGGAGTTACAGATGGTGAGCCACAGTACTCAGGGTGCTGGGAACCAAACTCTCACCCTCTACAAGAGCAGCCAGGGCTCTTAACCACTGAGCCAACTCTCCTGCCCCCCACAATAAACATTTTTAAATTAACAGTTTATAAATACTCCAAAATCTTCTTTGAATAAGATTTCTATCAGTACAGTGTGGGGATATGTTTCAAATTTAATAAAAACAACCTGAGATATCAGAGGAAACCACCCAAAGTCAGTCTAGGAAGATCAGACAGTGGTAACTCACACCTTTAATCCATCACAGAGAATATCCCAGGAGTGGTGACCTACGCCCTTAATCCAATCAAATCTGAGTTTGAGGTCATCTCAGTTTACAGAAGGAGTTCCAGGCTCCCAGGCAGGCAGTGGTGGTGCCACGCCTTAACTGGGTTAAAAAGGTATTTAAGGCAGGCATAGACAGACAGAGAGGCAGAAGAAGCCAGGAGGAGTGAGGCTGAGGAAGCTGGAAGACAGCTGGGTGAGATCTGACTGTGGGGTTTCCCCTCTGATATCTCCGCCTTTCCCAGAGATCTGGCCCTGAGTTTCCTTCATTTGTGCAACAGTACAGGATAGAAAATAAAGGTCCTTTTATTCTTTTTACCCCTTCAAAATGCATCTTACCCATATTTATATCTATTTTCTAGGCATTTTAAATAATGCAAATGGATAAAATTATATGGTCTGGCAAAGATGGTTGGGTTTGTATTCTTCTGGTTTCTGTTTTTAATTATATCACATTAGAAAGCATGGGGGGGGGTGGAAAGATGGCTCAGTGCTTGAGAGCACTGGCTGCTCTAAAGGACACAGGTTCAATTCCTCAGCACCCACATAGCAAATCATAACTGTCTGTAACTACAGTTTCCCGGGGACCTGATACCCTCACACACAGACATACACATTCAGGCAAAACACCAATGCATATAAAATAAAAAAAAAATTTTAACTATCTGGGAGCCAGGTTGGTGATGCACACCTTTAACCCTAGCACTTGGGAGGCAGAGGCTGGCAGATCTCTGTGAATTTGAGACCAGCCTGGTCTACATGGTGAGTTTCAAGACAGCCAGGACTGTGAGAGACTCTGTTAAAGAAAGAAAGAAAGCAAGGAGAGAAGGAAAGAAAGGACAAATAGACAGCATCTGGGGCCAATGAGATGGTTCAGCGTGTAAACGCACTTGCTACCAAGCATGACAACCTGAGTTCAAGACCCATATAGTGGAAGGAAAGATCCAACTCCCACAACTCACCCCCCCCCCCGACCTCTGCACGGTACGGCATGCATGCATACACACATACATATACACAAACACACATGTAAAAATAATTTATAAACATCATGGGACCAGCCTGGGGGAGCAAACTGTCACTTCCCAAGAGTGCTAACATGTCATTGCTACTTCTTTCTTTATATTTTTTGAGTTTTGCCAATTTAAGAAAATAGCTCATATCTACCTTTTTATTACATCAGAGTTAAACACAAACCCTTCTGTGGGGTGGACCCTGAGTAAACCAGTGAAGGAGGCTGGTTTGTTTCCAGCATGTTCTATCTCTCACCTGCTGTCTACATCCCACATGACCAGTGCCAGTGCAGTCCATGAACAGACAAAGCCCTTTATCTCACGGTCCTCCAGGCCCCCGCCTTCCAGAGCCAATATCTAATGATCTGTCTGCACAGCTGCTGGCAGTAAACAGAAGCCATGTTTAACTTCCCTCACAGTCAAATAAATCAAAACATCCAGAGGATGAAGGAACATGACCAGTGTTCCCGGAAGTTCAAAGACATGAACACTGATGCTCTTCTGACTCTTAAGTAGGTGCTCATTTCTAAAAGTGAATTAAAATACATACATGCAATGCATCTATGCAAGGAATACGTAATATATATAATATATATACATATTCCTACTCTTTAATCCAACAATTCTAGTTCTAAACATTTGTCTAGGGAATAAATCTGAAATGGAACAAGAGTTTATCTCTACAGAGTGGGGCTTATCGAGAAAAACAGACCATCAGAGCCTCGATAAGGCCAAAGGCAAGGGTTTCTTAAGAGTACAAGTTGCAGAGCTTCCCCAATAGAAAAGGATACAGTGCTGCTGAAAAGGAGCTTGAGGTTTTATGGGGTGGTTTCAGTTGGCAGGAAAGTGACTGGAGAGCATCAAGGGAAAAGGAACTGTCACAGGCTTAAGGGACTGTGGTGGACAAAGTGATTTGGGGGTGGGGGGTAGAGGCAGGGGTGCTGGCCATTAGAATAGCAGGAGCCTGTACCTGGTCATCCATCTTCATGTCTTAAGTGACTCCCTCTTGGGCCAAATATTTGGCCCAACATACAAAGATTCAATGGAAAAAAAATTAATAAAAATGTATTTATAATAGGATATTTCTTTAAACATATAGTTATAACTATAGATAATAAAAATTTCCCTTGTGGATGGGCACGGTGGCACATGCCTTTAATCCCATCACCTGTGAGGAACAAACAAGCTGATGTTTGTGAGTCTGAGAGCAGCCTGATCTACATAGTTAGTTCCAGAGCTACATAGTGAGACTCTGTCTAAAAATACATAACATACATACATACATACATATATACATACATACATATATACATACATGTATACATACATACATACATGCATGCATACATACATACTAGGTAAATGTTTTAAAATGTAACACAAGCTATAGAATAAAGTAAGTTTACAAAACCCCAAGTATAGAGTATCCCTATGCAGCCAAGCAGAACTCATACATACATGCATGCATGCATGTAGGCACAAATGTACATAAAACAAAAATAAAAAATAAGTCTCTAAAAGAATAAGACATTTGTTTCAGTTATATGATGTCTAAAGAAAGTGTTAATTTCTTTAAAAGGAAAAATCTCCCGTCAGATATTACATATAACTTGGTTTAAGTGATTTAAAGTTATAATAGTACTTGGATTCCTCATGTCATCCTAGTGTATCTTATACATCCCCTTCACACGTTTTAATATTGTCTATAATAACGTTTTCCATAACAGCTATCAATCAGAACCACAGCGTACTTTCAGCAAAAACACCTCGTAATCATAAGCCAGTGTGTAGACAGTAACAACCCTACTGTGTTCTTCAGAATTCACTTTGGAACAGGCAGGCACTCTGATGGTGAGAAATATTATTTCCCCAAATCCATGAGACTTTCGCTGAACGAGGCGCCTACACGCAGATTAGATGATTCCACCTGCTGAGTTCTAAAGCATTGCCTTCCGTTCCTCTAAAGCAGCTGTGACCCTTTAATACAATTCCCCATGTGGCGATGATGATCCCCAGCCATAAAATCATTTAGTTGCTGCTTCATATCTGTAATTTTGCTCTTGGGAGTCGTAATGTACGTGCTGCGCGACCCTACAGGGGTCTCGACCCATAGGTTGAGAATCGCTGATGTAAAGTAAATAAAACTATATATGGTCCTCTCTCCCACCTAACCCTTTGAAGTTCATAGTACTTTCCTCAAATTAAGCAGCGAGCATTTAAATCTTTCATGGTCTCTACACCGAAACTCCTTTAACATGGTACGGAGGTTGGAGTTCCAGGAGCCATCCTCGTGAGGATGAACCAAGCTGCTTACCGAGGAGAGCTCGTCACATCCCAGCACAGCGTAGTAGTCTTCATTGCCCTCCGGCCTGTAGTTCAGTATAGCATCCATTTACAGGAGATGAGTCGATCCTCTCTGGCGCCACAGACACCGTGAGCTTCGAGGTAACTGCAAAGCTCTTTACATTTCAGCTGCACTTTCCAAAGCAGTCGGCTGGCGGAGGACAACCCAGCGGTTTGCAAACACAGCTTCTCATTGGCTGTTTGCCCGGGAGCGCACCTACCCGTGCAGGGCTGCTGGGATCTGTAGTTTGGGGTTTGGGGGGGTTTCTGTTGCTTTGTGTTGTTTTGCTTTGCTTTTATTGAAAAACAGTTTTTCATACAATATATTCTGATTACAGCTTCCCCTCTCCCAACTCCACATCTCTCTCTCTCTCTCTCTCTCTCTCTCTCTCTCTCTCTCAAACTAATAAGCAAACAAACAAACAAAAAAAACAATAATAAAAGGCCCCATCTGGGTGGTGGTGCATGTCTTTAATCCCAGCACAAGGATAGCCAGGGCTGTTACACATCAAAACCCTTGAACCTTTGTAGGCCCTGCGAACGCTGCCGTGGTCTCTATTAGTTCATATGTATATCAGTGAAGTTTGATTTTTGACTTGGCGATTTTTCCCAAGTTGATACCCAGGTGTAGTTTTACAAAAACTCCCCAATTTATCATCTCTCTGTTACCTAAATAGTTCATATTTCTCTATTTTTTAAGAGACGGAAGAAAATGTGAAGTCAGTGTTTAATATTTGTTCAGTAGGAATAGTGTGTATTTTTCCAAGTGTTTCAATAGCTTGAGAACATGAGTGGGGACAGCTAGAAGATAAGCGCACTCCCTGAACTTCCAGAGAGCCTGAGTTCAGTTTTCAGTACCCACTACCATGTTGACCCCAGATCCCAGAGACTGGCACTTCTGACTGCCAAAGACACGCGCGCACACTCACATTCAGACATACATACCTACACATAACTTAAAAATAATAAAAATTGAGCAGCCAAGTAGAATGGTAGTGCCTGGAATCCTATCTCACCACATCAGACGGGGATATGAGGAGTTCAAAGGTCAGTTTTGACTTCATAGCCAGTCTAAGGTTTAAGGACAGTCTGGGATTTAGGCATGGTAGTATATACTTTTAATCTCAGCCCTCAGAGGCAGAGGCAGGAAGATCTCTGGGTTCAAGCCTAGCCTGGACTACAGATCAGATTCCAGGACAACCAGGACTATACAGAGAAACCGTATCTCCAAAAACCAAAAAAGAAAAAGAATTAAGGCCAATCTATACTGTGGACACAGTTCTGGGACAAATGGGAGAATTGACCAAAAGCCCAAAAAGACCCACAAAATGTGGTTGTCAGTTAAAGACAGGTGGTCCTGTTGAGCAATTCCTAATTCAGAGAGAGGGGATCATTGCCTCAAAGCCAGACTAATAATGACCACGACAAGCTCCAATAGCAATTAGTCCAGGCCATGGGACTCTAGAATACTGCCTAACTGCCCACAAAGATTTGAACACCCTGAAAACAGCTCCTAGAATGCCTGGCTGCAGACAGTTTCTTCCGCTGAATCTGTACCATGGTATCTCTAGTAAACTACTTTCGCCTTATGTCTTTGGGAAATCCATGAGCAACCCATGTGTCACTGGCCTATCAACCCTATGCTCTGCACAGTACATATGAAATGACCACATCAAGGACACAGTCCATGCTGGCAGGGAAGGGTGTCAGCAGCTTGAAGCAGCTGGTCACACCGAGTTCACAATGAAAACGAAGACAGCAAAGCCAATAGATGTGCTACTGCTTAGCTGGTCTTCTTCATTTACTCAGTCTGGGGTCTATCCAAGGGCGATGTTGCCACCTGAAGCAAGTAGGCAGGTTGGTTTTCCCACCTCAGTTAACATAATCAAGATTATCATAATCATGGGCATGCCCAGAGGTCTATCTCCCAGGTGATTCTAGATTCTTGAGTCTGTGATAACATTGCCCACAGTCATAGCTGCAGTGTACATTCAGGCAGATCCCTGGAGCCTGGCAGTGAGCTGAGCTAGCCAAAGTGGTCAAGTTCATCAGGAGAAGCTGGGTGGCCCCTGCTTTAATATTTGCAAGGCGAAGCAAAGGACAAATAGATCTCTGAATTCCACGTCAGCCTGGTCTAGATAAGGAATACCAGGCCAGCTGGAGATCCATAGAGGAAGACATCCAAAACTCTATGGTTTTCCTGAGCACACACCTGTGCATGCACACACGAAGGGGAAGTTGCTAGCGCCTTCTGAGTAAGTGTGGAAACCTTCTGAATGACCAAATGAAAGGGGAGAGATTAGGCAAAACATGATCTCTTTTGCATAGCTATGTGCACACGCACTCGCTTTTTCCCGGAGGTATAGACCCTCTTGTTATATTTTATTACTTATTTGGGTGGGTGCACAAATGTGGAGGTTAGAGAACCACCCATGAAAGTCAGTTCTGTGATTTCTCTTTGTGAGTCCGGAGATCAAACTCAGGTATGGTGGCAAGCACCTTTACCAACCGAGCCATCTCGCTTGCCCTTGAGGGATAGACATTATAAATGCAGATAATAAAATCCAACGCCAAAGATGGGTGTGGTGGTTCATACCAGTAATTCCTGCATTTGTGAAGCTGAGGCAGGAGGATTGCTGTAAATTCCAGACCGGTCTGGGGCTAGAAGCTCCCGCCTGAAAACAACTACAAACACTTAACACAATATCTCAAAGTAGAAGTTTTCAAGAGTTGAAAGCGCTTTGATCTCAAGAGGCCTAAAGTCTCAGCCGTCCTCAGGACAAGGTGGCGTCCAAAACCCCGCAGACTCCGCCCATCCAGAGTGTGGCTCATTCTGAGACTACAACTCCCATAAGGCATAGCGCTGCTGCACAAAAGGACCGTCGGAGGGAATATGTTAGCACTTCCGGCCTCGGAGAGTCCTGCAAGTTTTTGCGTTTGTATTCTAGGCCCGTGTTACTCAGCTGTAACCCAGGCTGTGCTCTAGCTTCAGGCAATCCTCCTGTCTCAGCATCCCAAATGCTAGGCATAAGCCACAACACGCGGCTGAAAGTGATGTTTTTACGTCAAATTCGTATGTGAGCCTAGAAATAAGAGGCTGCAATCCCCAGAAGCTCTGCGCGCGGACAGGACAGTAACCAGCCCACAGATGGACCTGTGCAGCCTCCTAGCCCCATGCATACCCGCCCCTCTCCCGCCTGTCTCCTCCAGGCGCTCCCCCAAAGTTTTGTGCGAATTTCAGCTCCTTCCCCTTACAGTTCTTCCCAGCCTGAGCGGAGTCCAAAGAGCAATCCCTGAGTTCCGGAAATTATCTGCAACCGTTTGTCTTCTGTTCCCAGGATGTAAACATCACCCAGCACTCGGAAGTTTGCGTCTGTTTGTATTACATTCATTTATTATTTATTTGTTTGCTTGCTTGCTTTATTTGCGTGTGGCACCTGCAGATGGATCACACTAGGTGGTCAACTTTGCCTGCAAGTGTCTACCCACTGAGCTGAGCCTCTTCCAAAGTTCTGTGATAGAAGTCTGGATTTGACTTGGTCCCCATCCTCTAGGCCTGCTCCTCAGAATCTCCTATCTATCTCAGCCTGAGATTCAGTAGGAAGCTAGCCGATTTAACTGTTCTGTTTCCACACCTCCATCAGTAAAATGGGGCAAAACTCTTCCCGTTCGAGCTGCCAAAGTTAGTGTCCTCATCCAAGAGTCAAAGGAAAAATAAATTATGTAATTCTTCAAAGCTGCTTTGTAATTGTTTCTTTCTTAGGGTTGGTTTGGTTTTGGAGATCATGTTTCACATAATCTAGGATGGCACAGAATAATCCTGATCTTCCTGCCTCCACTTCCCTACTACTAGGATTACAGGTCGGTGCTACGGTGTGGGCTTTATGCTAGGCAAGGAACTGGACTTTCCAACACGCTAGGCATATGCTACCAACCAAGTTACAACCCCATCTCCAGAGGCTGCAGTAGCAAATTATAACCAGGGTAATGGTGAATGCTGCCAGTGCCACTGATAGGTATGGTGAGCGGCTAGAAACAGTATTACTTGTGCGGAGGCAGGTGGTAAACAGGTACCTAAACATTAGATGGGGTGATGAGTTTGTGTGTGGAGGTGAAGACTGAACCTCTGACCTCAGCTATCCCACAGTGCACTGCAACTGAGGCGCACCCCAACCCCAGTTTTGTTTGTCTTGTTTTATTTTATTTTATACATATTAAGTGTTTTTGCCTGCAGAGGTCAAAAGAGGGATTCCCAGTGTGAAGTCACAGACTGTGAGCAACCATGTGGGGGATGGGAACTGAACCTGGTCCTCTGTAAGAGCAACAGCGCTTCAGCCGCACCAACCCCAGGTTTATTAATTTTCTTAATTTCCATTCTTGAAAGACAGACAGACAGACAGACAGACAGACAGACAGACATTCAGGTATCTTAGGAGATGAAGAGGGTATTAGATTCTGAGTGGCTGGTGAGCAATCTGCGGTGTGTTCTAGACTCAGGCCTCTACAAGAACAGTAACCTCTCTTAGCTACTGAACTTTCTCTCCAGCCCCCAAGTTTATTAAGTTTTAAAACACTAAACTGGGGCTGAGAGGTCTTGGGAGCCAGAGGCAAGTAGATCTCTGAGTTCGAGGCCAGCCTGGTCTAGAGAGTGAGTTCCAGGACAGCCAGAGCTACACAGAGAAAGCCTCTCTCAAAAACAAACAAAAAATTACACATTAAGCTGCGAATTTCAATAACCATCTTAAGAGACAGGATTGAAACAGAATTTAAAAATATTGATTGGCTTTTATTTCAAACTTAAAAATTCATTCTCAATTAGCTCAACTTGGTTCTGATGAGCTGAACAGGAAGTTGACCGAAAACAGCTAAAGAAAAACAGAACTTGAAGCACTTGGTGATTTCAAAACTCCTTTTTGGCTGGGCTTGGTACACGCCTTCAATCCCCGCACTGGGGAGGCAGAGGCCCTTGGATCTCCAAGTTCCAGACCAGTTAAGGCTATGTAGTGAGGCCCTATCTACAAACAAAAAAAGCTACTCCTGCTTAGGATTTTCTTTTTCTTTTTTCTCCCCTTTGGCCTTTGGAGACAAGGTTTCTCTGTGTAACCTTGGCTGTCCTGGAACTCACTCTGTACACCAAACTGGCCTTGAACTCAGGGATCCACCTGCTTCTGCCTCCCCAATGCTGGGATTAAAGGTGTGTACCACCACTACCCAGCTTCCTACAAATTTTTAAAGACTTAGTTATTTTTATTTCATGTATATGGATGTTCTGCCTGGCATGCCTCTGCACCCTTTGCATGCAGTGCCCACAGAAGCCAGAAGGAGTGGGAGCCTCTGGAACTGAGATTGATGGTTGTGAGCCATGATGCGGAAGGTTCTCTGTAAGAGTAGCCAGGGCTTTTAACATGAGCCTTCTCTTCACCCTCCCCTTTCTTTTTTTGTGGGCAGAGTCCCATGTATCCTAGTGTGGCCTCAAATCCACCATATGGTCAACAAGGACCTTGAATTTCTAATCTTGCCTCTACATCCACAGTGTTGTGATTACAGATGTAATCCCATAATGTAATCCCCAGTATCATGTAAACTAAACCAATTGTGGTTTATGAGACACTGGGGATCGAACTCAGGACTTCAAGCATTATAGGCGAGTAGTATGAACTGAACTACATTCCCAGCCTCCTGTAAATTTTATCTAACACACTATGACTGATGCCCTACTGTGTGCCCCTGATAAAGCTAAAATTTCAGTCCTACTAGTCTGGCTCCCAAACTAGCAGCGAAGAAAATGTCTAAGACATTTCCACATCAAAGTCTCTGGACCAGTAAAATGATTCCCAGATTTGAAAGTGCACATGGACCACCTAGAAGACTGATACACTAGAACTGGGTTTCAGTTAAATTTGCTGCACTTGGACTGGAGAGGTGGTCAAAGGCTAAGAGCACTGACTGTTCTTTGAGAGGACCTGAGTGCAATTCCCAGCAATCACATGGTGGCTCACAACCATCTGTAACTCGATCTGGTGCTTTCTTCTGGTGTGCAAGCATACCTATAGGCAGAAGACTGTATACATAATGAATAAATAAATCTTTTTTAAATGGCGCTTGCCTTTGATCTCAGCACTCAGGAGGCAGAGGCACACAGATCTCTGACTTCCAGGCCAGTCTTGGAAAAAAAATTAAATTTACAGTACTTGTATCACATGCCCAAGGCTGCCGTGGACACATGCATGTGTGTGTGTGTGTGTGTGTGTGTGTGTGTGTGTGTGTGTGTGTGTGTGTGTGTGTTCATCATGTGCATGCAAGTGTCCAAACAGGCCAGAAAAATAACCCCAGAACTGGAGTTAAAGGTGATTGTGAACCACCTGATGATGGATACAGTTGCTAGAATACAAATCTGCAGCTGAGACTTAACACATAGGGTCTGACAAAGGGGTGAGTAAACATCCGCAAGACAGTGTGTGCTCAGGGAGAAGATACTCTGTATTGTTCCTATCACAGCGAACAATGTGAGTGTTTAAGCATTTGCTGGTTATTTCCTCCCCCCCCTCCAGGATGGGAATTCAGCCCAGTTCCTGGCTAAGCAAGCACCTCACACTGACCTGCACCCCAACCCTTTGTCAGCATTTGGAATCACTTCAAAGCTATGTAATTGTTGGCAAACTTAAATACAATGGGCTGTCCTCCAGACTAATTAAGAAAGAGTCTCAGGGTGGAGCCTAGCACGATTAAAGCTCCCCTCCATGGTTCCTGAATGTGCCAGGTGTCAGGAGACAGGGATACTAACCTAATAGGAAATATTAATGAATATGTCCAAGGTATTACTTGGGCCTCTGTGGGGCACTCACAGAATCCACTGCAATTGAAACAGGAATTAAGTTGCCCATAGGTAGTAAGGGTGGGTCCACAGTGGGTCAGAGCTAGTCACAAAGCACATGTGGCCCTTCCCTGAAATAAAGGATCAATTCTTTGGTTGGGCCAGCATGGGTAGGATACGTTGACTCCTTACTGGCTGGACCCACTACATGCTCAAAAATAATCAGTCTCAATAAGATTATTTTAGTATCTAACCCAGCGGTGGTGGTGGTACACTCCTTTAATCCCAGCACTAGAGAGGCAGAGGCAGGTGAATCTCTGTGAGTTGGAAACCAGCCTGGTCTACAGAATGAGTTCTAGGGCAGCCAGAGCTGATACAGAGAAATCTTTTTGTCTCGAAAAACAAAACAAAACAAACGAATAAATCAAAAATGAAAAACATTATTTCAGTCTTCATCTAATTCCTACCATATATATATCTACCATATCTACCATATGTATACACACACACACACACACACACACACACACACACACACACACACAGTCCGTGGCTGTAGAGAAAGCTCAATGGTTAAAAGCACTGGCTGCTGTTTTTCTAGTGGACCTGGGGTCAATTCCAGCCCCATTTTACAGCTTACAGCCATCTGCAACTCCAGTTCCAAGGGATCTGACACCCTTTTCTGGCCTTGCTATGTTAACTCTGCTCACTCCTTGTCTAGCTTTCCCTGTTCAGAAGCCTCTGTGTTGAAGTGGCTCAGGTGACCAATGACTGTCCAGGTCAAGCTCACACCAACACGGGGAAAAGGCTCTGTGGCACTCATAAATCCCGTATCAGATCCAGTGATATAGATTTTAGGTGTTAAATGAGACTTTAGTCTCTGGCAAAAGGAAGTGAAACTGTTTCTAGACAAGAGTATTCCTTAGCTCACTCTGGGTTCAGCAAAAGTTGCTAGATAATATGGACAATAAAAGGAATCAATAGCCAAATGATGCATGCCTTTAATCCCAGTACTGTGAGGCAGAGATGGGTGGATCTCTGTGAGCTCGAGGCTGGATAGAGCTACATAAAGATGCTGTCCCCCAAACAAGGCACATATAAACAAGCAGACCGTACCTGTTACTCACCAGTCACATGAGGCACACCAAACCATGTGTCTAAGCAATTTGGACTTCTTGGCAACATTTTTAAATTGGGAGATTTTTACATAAAATTCTGAGCTTCTGAATGATAAACCATGTAGCACCCTGGGGCCCCTTCGTTCAGTCCTAAATACCAAGAAAGGGGAAGGAAGCATGTGGTTTCAGACCCCAGGTCACTCATCGGCTGTGTGACCCATTCATCTACACAAGGATGATCTAAGGATTGATTTTTGTTGTTGTTTGGTTTTGGTTTGGAGTTGTGGGAAGTGTTGCTGTCAGAGGGGCATCGCCCAGGCTGGCCTGGACTCACTATGTCATCAGGGATGATTTTGAATTCCTCATCCACTCACCACCCCCTGCCAAGTGCTGAGATTAGAGGCATGTGCCAAAATGCTATTACTGATTTGAGGACTGGAAAGCCAGGTCTTTGCACATACAACCCTTTACCACTGAGCTACAACTCCTGTTAAAGATTATTCTGTTAAGGAACGTTTGTGCTTTGCCATGATCATCAACAGTACCCAGAACGGCCACTAGAGGGACTAAAACCAAAGAAATCGGCAAGTTCTTAGGCACTGGTCTATGAATCCTGTTTGCCCCACCTCAGCACTTTCCCGTGTGTGTGTGTGTGTGTGTGTGTGTGTGTGTGTGTGTGTGTGTGTGTGTGTGTGTGTGTGTGTGTGTGTGTGTGTGTGTGTGTGTGTGTGTGTGTGTGTGTGTGTGTGTGTGTGTGTGTGTGTGTGTGTGTGTGTGTGTGTGTGTGTGTGTGTGTGTGTGTGTGTGTGGTGTGTGTGTGTGTGTGTGTGTGTGTGTGTGTGTGTGTGTGTGTGTGTGTGTGGTGTGTGTGTGTGTCTGCTGTTTGGCAGTATGAATTTTTCTCCAAAACAAAAATAGTTGCTAGCAGTGCATCGTTGTGCCTGCCCATAGGTATATACTCAAGCTCTCAGGCAAGAAGACAATAGGATTGCCATGTGGTCAAGGCAAGCCTTAGCTACATTGCAAGACCTCGTCTAAAAAGAAAAAAAAAAAAGCCGATGAGACAGTTCAACCAGCAAAGACGCAGCCAAGTCTGATGATCTTATGTGGGGCGAGGGGAGTATGACTTGTTTGTGCATGAGTCCTGTGGGTGCACCTCTGTGCTTCTGGATGTCAAAGGACAACCTTAGGCAGCTGATTCCTTCCTCCCATTGTATGGGCTCCAGGGTTAGAATTCAGGTCTCAGGCTTGTCAGCACACTTGGCCACTTCGGCGGCCACACTCAGATTTTGTGCTTTTGCCTTATTTTATATTATTTTATTATTTTATTTATCTTATTATTTTATTATTTTGTCTTATTTGGTTTTTTATGTGTTTGGGGGCTTTGTGTGCATGTATGTCTAAACACCATATGCACACTTGCTGTCTGTGAAGACCAGAGAGAGCAATAGGATCCTCCGGAGTTACAGATGACTGTGAACTACTAAGTAGGGGCTGGGGATTGAACCCTTGAACCTGAGTCCTCTGGAAGAGCAGGTGATGTTTCTAACCATTGAACCACTTTTCCAAGATCGGGTCTCACACTATAACCCAGTGTAGTTGGGAGATTCTAGGTAATTAAAAAAAAAATTGTTTTTAACTCAGTGCAAGTTGGGGAGCAAGTTATTTGGCTTACATTTCCACATTCTGTTCATCACTGAAGGAAGTCAGGACAGGACGGCAAACAGGGCAGGATCCTGGAGGCAGAGGCTGATGCAGAGGCCATGGAGGGGAGCTGCTTACTGGTTTGCTTAGCCTGCTTTCTGGTGGAACTCACCACCTGCCCAAGGATGGCTCCACCCACAATGGGCTGAGCCAGCCCACACCAATCACTAATTAGGCAAATGCCGCACAGGCTTGCCAATAGCCTACTCTTGTGGAGGTATTTTCTCATTAGGGGTACAGTCCTCTCTGATGACTAAAGCTTGTGCCAAATGACATAAAATCTGCCAGGGACACAGCCTAATAAGGATCTTACAGAGTTAAAGAAAAAAACTGATTTTTGCAGACTGTCTTCTGACCTCCAAAGACAGGGTTCTTTTTTGGAGACAGGGTCTTACTATGTATCCCTAAATGGCTTGGTGTGGTGACAAACTGCCTATTTAATTTTAAAAAATAGCCTGAAATATCAAAGGACAGAGCCAGCCACAGAGCCAAGCCATGAAGGTCAGGGAGTGGTGACCCACACCCTTAATCCCAGCACTTGGGAGGCAGAGATCTGGATCTCTGTGCGTTCAAGGCCAGGTAGTGGAGACACACTGCCTCTGTCTCTCTAGTGCTGTGATAAGCAGCACCTACCCTTAGTTATTATTATTATTACATTTACATATTTGTGTGTGTGTGTGTGTGCTCCCTTGTATATGCGCTTGAACCTATGCCTTGACCCTGCAGAGAACAGTTTGCAGGTTTCTTTCTCCACCACATGATGGAGTTCAGGTTGACAGTCTCAGGCATCTGGACAGCCCACATATCCAGCCACAGATGTAGAAATCAGAGGACAACTTTCAGGAATAGGTTCTCTTCTTCCACCGTGCGGGTTCTGGGGGTTGAACTCAGGGAGTTCAGTGTCTGCTCTCTCATCTCCCTGGCCCCACACCCATTTTTATTTGGTGATAGGAATGGAATGAGCTCAAGGTCCTGGCATTCATGACAAGCACTCACCAACCATGCCATAACTCCTGTATTTAGTTTTTTGGGGAGTCTCCTCAGTGACCTCTATATTGGAGGCTTCTATATACATTCTCACCATCATCCACTGCATAGACTTTTAAATAGGTTTGGGACAAACTCTTTTTTTTTTTTTTTTTTTTTACAGATTTTAAAAATGGTTTATTTTTATGTGCATTGGTGTTTTGTCTGTGCGCAGGTGCACGTGTGTGTGTGTGTGTGTGTGTGTGTGTGTGTGTGTGTTGTGTGTGTGTGAGCGATCCCCTGGAGCTGGAGTTTCAGACACGTGTGAACTGCCATGTAGGTGCTCAGAATTGAACCCAGGTCCCCTTGGAAAAGCAGCCAGTGTTCTTAACCACTGAGCCACTTCTATACACACACACACAACTCTTCCTCTCCCAAGATAGGCCCCTTTTCAAGATGGCTTTTGTTTGTTTTTGGAGACAGAGTTTATCTATGTAACAGTCCTGGAGATCAGGCTGTCCTTGAACTCAGAGATCCACCTGCCTCTGCCTCCCAAGTGCTGGGATTAAAGGTTTGCGTTAACACTGCCTGACTTTGGTTGTTTTATTTATTATTTTTCTAAGTTTTACCATATGCATGCCTGGTGCCCAGAAACCAGAAAAGGGCATCAGCTCCCCTGGAACTGGAGTGACAGATAGCTTCAACCTACCACATGGATGCTGGGAATTGAACCCAGGTTCTCTGATCCAGTGCTTCTCTTCTCTCTCTCTCTCTCTCTCTCTCTCTCTCTCTCTCTCTCTCTCTCTCTCTCTCTCTCTCTCTCTCTCTCTCTTTTCTTACTGTATGTTCAATTGTGTTTTGCTTGCATGTTTGTCTCTGGGAGGGTGTCAGATCTTGGAGTTATAGATCTCTCCAGTCCCTGGCTATTAACTTCTTGCTATCCCTGAATTTAAAGCTGCTAAGAGCAGGGTGTAATGACATAGGCCAGTATTTTGGGGAATAAAGGTAGGCAGATCTCTGAGGCCAGCCAGGGCTATGTAGTGAGAACCTGTCTTGGGATTTCTATTGCTGTGGAGAAACAGTATGACCAGGCAATTCTCATAAGGAAAACATTTAATGGTGGCCCACTTATACTTCAGAGGCTCAATCCACTATCATCACGATGAGGCATGGCAGCAGTTAGGCAGACAGGGTGCTGGAGAAGGAGCTCAGAGCCCTTCATCTTGCAGGCAACAGGAAGTGGTCTGCATATCACATCCAGTGAAGCTTGAGTTATCTATCAAACCTCACAGCCCACCTCCATAGTAACACACTTCCTCCAAGGACATACCTACCCCAGTAAAGCCACACCTCCTAACAACGCCATTCCCTTAGGGGGGCTATTTTCTTTTAAACTACCACAGACCCTATCTCAAAAAATAAAATAAAAAGAAAGGAAAGAAAAACATATAAGAACCATAGGTTTCACAGGGCAGTGGTGGCTTTTAATCCCAACACTCATGAGACAGAGGCAGGCAGATCTCTGAGTTCGAGGCCAGCCAGGGATAGATGGAGAAACCCATGTCAACCTGGAACCATAGCAGAGTTTCCCTAGCTGCTGGGCCTACTGCTGCTATCCTAAGAGCTGTTATGTCACACGGCTTCCCCTCCCCCGTTGAGTAGCTGGGGTTAGATTGGCAGGTTGCTTTCTGTGTCTCTTCTCCTGCCATTTAGTTCTCCTGTCACCAAGTTGTGATTTCTGGATAGCTTCCTTTCCCTGAAGGCTCCCTGGCTCATTCACAGAAGCCTGGAAATTACCATTCCGCCATCTTGCCCCAGAAGTCACCTGTGTAGAGTCCAGAGGACAATGTTATGGAATCAGTCATCTCCTTCCATGTTTACATGGGCCCTGCATATTGAACTCGGGTCATCGGGCTTTACTAGAAGTACTTTTACCCTCAGAGAAACCTTATTTTCCAAAGCCTATTATTTTTAATGGAACCATATTTAGACTCCCAGTACCTCATACACACATACCTTGGCACAGCCATATCTGATGGGAATGGCAAAAGGCATAAAGCCAGCACAGCTGCTTGACAAAAATCCAGCAAAGCTGAATTGTATGATGGCCACCATGCCATCTTTGGTTTTCATCTCCACCTGTTGTATACTTGGGGAATTTTTAGTATTTATACAACTGGGAGATATTGGATTGACAGAAATTTTCTTATGAATTATTTATGCCTTTCCCAGGAATGCTGCTTCTAAGCTTCCCCAGGACAGTCCTAAGCATATTATTCCCCTGCTTTTAGGGGTGGTATTTTTAGCTACTTGAAGGTCCTCCATATGCCCTGTACTTATGCAGAAACAAGATGTTTAAAAACAAAGTGAACATTAAAAGGTCAACAAGATACGATGGGCTAGACAAGCTGGCCACAGCTCAGACTGCAAGCCTCTCCCCACAACACACCAATAACATGGTAATATACGAGCATCTAACAAAGTTAGAGCCACTGAGATTACCTCAGCTCGACAGTGAGAGTTATATTGATGAGCAAAGTATGAATGGAAAGATGATTTTTAAAATGAGATGTCAGGACCTCCCTTTCTTAAAAAGTTAGCACATTAAGAACCACTGTGGTGTCATATAACCAAGGAACAACAGAATGCCAGGATTAGACATATAGACAAATTCTATAAAGATATAAAATATAAACATTGTATTATGCCAGAATATAAATAATAACTGTAGCAGCTTTGTCCTGCGGGCTTTTCTTGGGCACTTTGACCATTAAGTGTTAATAATACAACACTTGGGACATGGTAATATGCCTGGGCTGAAGATTTTATTTTGGTCTAGTGTCCTTGTGGTCACAAAAGCTACCAGCCTGAGAATAGGCTGTCATTTGCCTCTAGATTCCTAAAAATTGGGTTATAGGGTCAATGAGTAAAAATGATAACTTTGTTTATTAGTGATGTCAAGACTTAAGAAAAAAAGATTGGAAATGGGAACTCTGTTCTGTCATAGTTTATTAATGATGACCAAAAAATGAACAAGAGGAAGTGAAACATGTGTCCAAAACCAAAAATACCATGATCTATGTTTTGGAACAACATAAATGTATCTAGTCAGTCAAGCTGCAAGGTTCTCCCTCATTCCATTCCCCACAGATCACTTAAATCCATTGCTGAGGCCTGTCCACCACTAGAGATGGCTCCTGACAATACCTGAATGCACATACATGCACACACCAAATGCATTTATATTTGGACCTAAGGATGTAGCTCTGTTGTTAGAGCATCTACTGAGTATGCAGGAGATCCTGTCTTTGATCCCTAGACTCACTAAAGACCATGTCTACCTATAATCCTAGCACTTGGGAGGCGCGCACAGGCAGAAAGACAGTAGTAGTTAGCATCATCCTCAATTATATAGCTAGTTAGAGGCCAGCATTCAGGGAAACAGAGGCAGGCAGATCTCTGTGAGTCATAGGCCAGCGTGGTCTACATAGTGAGTTCCAGGACAGCCAGGTCTTTATAAAGAGAAGCCCTGTCTTGAAAAAAGGGGGAGGGAAGGGTTGCTAAGGAGATGGCTCAGCTGCTAAGGTAATTCCCATTCAAGCATGAGAACCTAAGTTTGACGCCCAGAATCCAGGTAAAAAGTCAGGTATGTCAGGCACACACATTTAAGGGTTACGTAGTCAGACCCTGCTAAAAACAAAAAACAAAAAACAAAAAACAAGTGGGCATGGTGGCCTATGCATAGAATCCTGGTGCTGGGAAGGTAGAGACAGGCAGACCCACAGGGCTCCCAAGCTAATCACTGGCTAAAATTGGTCAGTGAGGAATCTTGTCTCAAGAAACACCTGGGGCTGGAGAGGTTAAGTGCACTAGATGTTTTTCCAGAGGTTCTGAGTTCAATTTCAAGCAACCACATGATGGCTCACAAGCATCTATAATGAGATCTGCTGCCCTCTTCTGCCCTGCAGGCATACATGCAGGCAAAACAGTATATACATTCTAAAAAATTAATCTAAACAAACAAAACACCTGAGGTTAGCTTCTGCCCCCTGCACACACTGGAGTACGTGTCTTACACACATGTGCACCCGTATGCACAAGCATGTATTCAAACACAGTAAGGTAACATTTTCAAACTTTTATTATCTTATGTGTCTACATGTTTTGCCTGCATGTAAGTACATGTGCCCATTGACCTCAAAAACTAGAGAAGGACACCAGACTCTCTGGAACTGGAGTTACAGTTGGTTATGAGCCACCACATAGGTGCTGGGAACTGGAGCTGGGTCCTTAGCAAGAGTTCTTAACACTGACCCATTTCTCCAGCCCTCAATAAATAAAAAATACATTGAAGATTGGGGCTAGGGCTGAAGTTCAGTGATAGAGAATGCTTGGTCCTTAGGAAGTGGCACTACTTGAGAGGGGTTAGGAGGAGTGGCCTTGTAGGAGGAAGTCACTGAGGGTGGGTTTTGAGGGCCTCTCCCTGCTGCCTGCAGATCCAAATATACAGCTCTCAGCAATCATGTCCGCCTGTATGCCACAATGCTTCTCACCACCATAATGAACTAAAATCTGAACTGTAAGCCAGCCCCAATTAAATATTTTTCTTTACTTTTGTTTTTCTAGACAGGATTTCTCTGTGCAGTCCTGGCTGACCTAGAACTCACAGAAATCCACCCGCCTCTGCCTCTCAAGTGCTGGGATTAAAGGTGTACACCACCAGTAGTCAAGAACCTCTTCATTTTCAAAGAAACAGGAAACAGAGAGACTGTATTGGGACTTTCCTTGAGACACCATCTCACAAATAACAACACAGGGACTTCTTATTAGTTACAAAAGCTCAGTCTATATCTTAGGCTTGTTTCTCATTAGCTCTTATAACTTTTAACCCATTTCTACTCATCTTCATGCTGCCAAGTGGCTTGTGGCTTTTACCTTGCCTTGTTCATGTCTTGCTCCCTCTGTGCCCAGCTGATGACTCTGCCTTTCTTCCCAGGGTTCTCTCTGTCCAGAAGTGTGGTGATAAGTTATATATTCAATAAACCCAGTATGGAATATGAGAGAAGAGATCCACCCACAGTCAATCCAGGAGGATCAGAGAATGGTGATTCATGGCCTTTAATCCCATAAATCCAGAACGAGCTTCATTTAATAACAACCAGAATTCACAGTAACAATTCTAGTTTGTATTTAATGAAATACAGATATCAGGGAAAGGCTGAAATATCAAAGAGAGGAAACACCACAGTCAAATCTCACCCAGCTGTCTTCCAGCTTCCTCATCCTCCTCATTGCTTCTACAGAATGAATCTGTCTTCCTACACCTGTCTTAAATGCCTTCTTCACCCAGTTGTTTCATATTCAGGTTATTAAAGGTATGGGCTACTACTATTTGGTAGTTAGCCTTGAACTCACAGAAACACAGAAAGATCTCTGTCTCTGGAGTTATGGGATTAAAGGCATAGGTTACCACTGCTGGTCTTTCCCATGATGGGATTAAAGGTGTGAATTACCACTCTCTGACCCTCCTGGATTGACTGTGAGTGGATCTGTTCTCTG
The DNA here is from genome assembly GCA_033318265.1 of Phyllotis vaccarum. NCBI lineage: Eukaryota > Metazoa > Chordata > Mammalia > Rodentia > Cricetidae > Phyllotis > Phyllotis vaccarum. The sequence goes on along the minus strand of JARWLC010000010.1, from coordinate 83,875,267 downwards.
ATATTCCAGACTGGTTTTATTACATATATAACCTATCACCACCCAGAAATCCTGCCTTTACCTCCTGCCTAGCTATTGGCCATTTAGCTTTTTATTAAGCCGATCACAGTGACACATCTTCACATAGTGTAAAAGTATATCCCACAACAAGTGTCTACCATTCCAGATTAAGTGCCTGGACCGGGCAAACTTTGCTATGACCAAAATGATGTGTTTGTGAGAGGCAACACAGAGAGAAGAAGCGCCTTCAGTTTTTATTCTAACTCAGGTGGTGACTGTGTCTTTCCCTCAGCGGTTGGGGTCCTATCCCACAGTTATCATTCAGTCTGCTAGTCTGAAAAAAAGTTGGTCACAGGAAAGGAGGAGGAGGAGAGGGGAAAGGAATCGCTTTTCCAGAAAGAAAAAGGTCACTCTTCAGATTTCTGGAATATAAGAGTAGGTGGGCTCTTTGGGTAAACAAGAAGCTTATTGGGGAGGCAGGGTTATTGGCTTGCATAAAAGTCCTATAAGGTGGGAGAGATAAAAAGACTCAAATTCCTTGTCTTAAACTCATGTTTTATGTATTTGATAGGACGGACTGGCCAAGGAGATTGCAAATCTGTAACCCCTGAATTTTGGAGGTGGAAGCTGAGGATCATGTCTTCCTTTAGTTAGGCATTGGTGCTGAACACCTTTATTCCCAGCTTGGTAGGTAACTCAGACAGATCTGAACTTTGAGACCAGCCTAGTCTACATATCTAGTTCCAGCTACAAAGTGAGATTAAAAAAAAAAATTTCATGGCCATCTCTAGCTACAAAGCAAGTTTGATGCTAGCCTTGGACATAGGATCCTGTCTCTGATAAAAGGAAACAGGAGGGAGGAGCTAATTAGTTAAGGATTTGGGCACAGCCGGTGTGGAGCTGTACACCTTTAATCCCAGCAGTCAGAGGGTAGAGATGGGCAGATCTATGAGTTCAAGGCTAGCCTGGTCTACAGAGTAAATTCCAGAACTACAGAGAGAAACCCTGTCTTGTAAAAGGAAACAAAACAGAGCAACTGAGATATTAACCCCCTTAAAGCTGCTTTTTCCAAATACCATTCTGTTTAGTTATGAATCACTGTAGATGGAAATATCACTATGATCGGAACATTCTAGAACCAATGTGCATGGTAACTGTCTTACTACTACTTCTTTCTAGAGAAAGCTAAGAAAGCCTAACTGGAAGTATTGAATGTGGTGGGTTGGCTTACACTTGTAACCCCAGCTCTCAGGAGATCGAGACCACGCACAAGCATAAGTTGGAGCCTCAGTTACATGGAAATACTCTGTTTAAATAAATCAACCAACAGAACAAGAACATGTATTCAAAAGCTAAGTGGTTTTTGTTGTTTTGTTTTTGGTTTTGTTTGTTTTTTTTTTGTTTTCAATATAGTGACTGTACCTTAAGAAACTACTATCCCAACCAGCAATTTCAACCCCTCAGGTACCAGCACTGGTTCTGGGCCCCCCCTTTTTAGTGTGGAAGGAATTCTGTTCTCTCAGGCACCTGCCCTATGATGGCTGTCAAAAGATTCTTTATCTAAATCTCTATCCTTCTATAGAACTAGGCACTCAAAGGTTGAGATGAAGTCCTGCTAGCTCAGAGACACTGAAGAGAAAGCAGATAACCTTTTCTCCTTGCTTGAATCTCCCCTCTCCCCCAAAGGGGCCCAACCCCCTCTAAAGAAACCTAGCTACACTTAGTTCCTGTCAGTCAGTCCTGACTCAGCCTCCTGATCCCAGGTTAATTTTTTTTAATCAAACAAAGGTAATTGTCTTTGCATCATTAACAAAGTCAGCAGAAACAAATGTTACACACCATTAAAATAATACTTCACAACAGCTAAGCGTAGCTTCCATTATGAATTTAAGCTTCAAGATCCTCTTCATTGAGGGCTGGGATAGTGGCTTAGTCAATAAAATGTTTGACCTCTGAGCATGAGGACCTGAGTGCAGATCTACAGACCCACTTATCTTTAGGGAGTAAAGTCCTGAGTGAATGTGTGTTGTTGACATGGGCACAGCCATGTCAGGGACCTCAATGTCTCATCCACAGGAGGTGCAGGAGAGGGCAAAGCCTTTCTCTTGGCCAGAGGGGGAATGTAATAAATTGTGCAGGACATGTTTTCTCAGAAGACTGATCTTATAACTATCTTCTCTACTGAGGTGAACTAAAGCGATCTCCTTGTTGAGCTGTATGAAATAACCCCACCTCTCTGTTCAGATGTATATAACAAACACACTGAGTGTGTTAGGGTGTCTATCATGGTGAAGAGACACCATGACCACAGCAACTCTTATAAAGGGAAACATAGAGTTAGGTGGCTTACAGTTTCAGAGGTTTAATCCATTATCATCATGGTGCAACATGACAGTGTACAGACAGACATGGTGCTGGAGAAGGAGCTGAGGTCTACATCTTGAGATGTAGGAAACAGAAAGAAAACCTGTGCAACGCTCAGCAACGAGCAAAGAAGACCTCAAAGCCTGCCTTTAACACACCTCCTTCAACAAGTCCTTCTAACAGTGCCACAGCCTTTGGGGGGCATTTTCTTTCAAACCACTACACTGAGCCTCCCTGGTGCTGAAGCTTCTCCACCACAGAGCCCAGACCACCTGATGTCAGCTTTCTGTATGTGTGTCTGGCCTTTCTCCAGTCCCATTCTCCAAGCCACAGTTAGGATTCTGGGACTCAAGCTGTGTAAGGACTCCACACCTGGAAGACAGAGGTGGGAGAATTTGGCCTTGGGTTCAGCTAATCAAGGAAATTGGTTACCTCTGAGCTCTGTGAGAGATCTGTCTCAGAAAAAAAGTGAAAATTGAGGAAGATATGACATCAATCTCTGGCCTCCATGTATACTGGTATCAGTGTACACATGTGTATGTACAACATACATCCAGTAGGTGTTTGTGCAGCTCAGATGGAAATAGATCTGGTCATCAGGAGCCTAGGCATACTGAGTGCTGCAGCTCAAAAGGAAAATATTCGGGCAGTTAGGAGTCAACGAACACCACAGGCCACAGTAAGCATAGGTAGCAGCTTACAGCCCTGCTTCAGTGAAAGGCTTTCCAGTGTTCACAGCTCTGCTCTGGCAAGGGAGGGCCTCCCCAGTGTCCTGCTCCGGTTTCCCAGGGAAGGTCCCCTGGGTAGTCCAAGTGTTGCGCTCCACTCCCTCAGCTCTTCTCTGTCCAGGCTCCTTTACTCTCAGGCAGAAGGAGGACATCACCCAAACCTCATTCAAGAGATTTATTAGGAGGAAAGGGTTCAGGAGAGGGTGGCTGCCTCAGCCCGGGGTGGGAGAGAGCAGCAGGAGCAGGGTTTATATAGGGCTTTTGCGGGGTGGAGCTTTCCAGGGAGGGTAGTTATTGGTCAGATTTTCAATCCCTGATTTGGTTTTGGTTTCAGGGTCAAAATGTTTCTTTCACTGGCTCCTTTGGGCTTTTGGGCTCTAATTTCAGGGTCAGGGCATATTTTTTTTTTCCCACACTGGCTCTGATTCTAGAGGGAAAGTGTGTTTCTTTGGTGCTGGTTTCGAAGTCAGGTCACATTTCTTTTTGGTTCTGGGTTCAGGGATAAAGTATTTCTTTCACTGGCTCAGGTCTTAGGTCCAGGAGAGGTTTCTTACACTAGCTCTCCGTTCAGGCCTTGGGTGGGTTTCTTTGGATGGCCTCTTTCTTCCTACACATCCTACATAACACCCCCCAAAAAAATCCTAATAAATTCTCTTAAGTGACAATACCAATCTACAAAATATCTTATTTACTGAAAGAGCCCAGATGAGTGTCTGAAGCAGTGTGTGTGTATGTATATATATATATATATATAAGCTCATTTTTAAAATATAACTGGAGGAGCTGGAAAGAATGGCTCATAGGTTAAGAGTATTTGCTACTCTTGTAGAGGACCAGAATTTGGTTCCCAGCACCCACATCCAGCAGCTCACAACCACCTGGAACTCCAATTACAGGTGATCTTCTGGCTTCCTTTAGACCTGCACAAATGTACATATATACTTGCAGACACACACACTACACACTATTTTTTTTAAACTTTAACTAGAAATATGTAACTTTAAAAAAAAATCACCTTGGAAACTGTTGGGCTCAGAACAGCTTGTCTACACTGCTGCCATGACAGGCTTAATAAAAACCAGTAAGAGAATAGGCCTACATTTGGTTTACTGTAAAGCAACATCCAGTTCTAAGAAAAGCCATAGACTGGCACCACCTGGGAACAGGCCAATCAGCATCCAGGGGTAAAATACCTAACATTCCAATATAAGGAGAAAGTATCTGACAGTCCAAGCATTTCCAACCATTATAAATAAGATCACAAGGTGTGGCTGACCTCAGCAATAACCTATTCTCCTTTTCCAAGACACTCCTAGCCAAATGTTAGGCAATCAGGGGTCCCAGACCTTGGGAATCCTTTCATTGTAACCTATGATCAAAAAGCCTACTCTGACGGGGCTCAGGACTCTGCTCTCACCACTGCTTTGGAGAGATGATGAGTCCAAGTTCCAGCTTGAATAGAGCTTCTTTGCTTTTGCATAAATATTCAGTCTTCATGGTGGTTTTTGAAGGGGTTCCCATGATCTGGGTATAGCAGAAAGCAAAATTAAGGGGAAAAAAAAAACCCTGACACTTAATCAGCTGTAATGATACAAGCCTTTACTCCCAAGGAAGAAACCAGTGGATCTCTGTAAATTCAAGGCCAAAAAAAAAAAGAACTTTCTACATAGTAAGTTCCAAGACAGCCAGTGCTACATAGTGAGACAAACCCCATCTCAAAAAGCAAACAAATTCAATTCCTCAGAAAACTAAGAATCAATCTTCCCAAGGATCCAGCAATATCACCATTGGGCATATACCTAAAGGATGCACATTCGTACCCCAAAGGCATTAGCTCAACTATGTTCATAGCAGAATTATTCATAATAGCAAGAACCTGGAAACAACCTAGATGGCCCTTAACTGAAGAATGGATTAACAAACAGTGGTACATCTACACAATTCAGCAGAAAAAAAAAGACATCCTAAAGTTTGCAGGCAAATGGATAGAGTTGGAGAATATCCTCCTGAGTGAGGTATCACAAGCCTAGAAAGAGAGGCATGGGCTGTGCTCACTCATAAGTGGATTTTAGACAAAAAGCAAAGAATATCCAAGCTGTAAACCACAACCCCTGAACACCTTGGGATCAGAAGGAACTTAAGAGAGACATCCAGGGATTCCCCTAGGAAGAGAAAATAGAAAAATCACCTTAGCAAATTGGGATCATAACTGTTGCAATCAAGAAGAGGTGGGAACAAATCTTCAAAGACAGAGATGGTTGAGTGAGAGGAGGAAAGAGGGAGATAGAAAGAGGTGAATATCTCTATAGAGGAAGCCAATGTGGGGTTGGAAAGAGTCTGGGTGCTAGGGAAACATTCAAGAACTCACAGGATGTCCCTGGCTAGGTCTCCAACCAATAGTGGAGGGGGTGCCTAAACAGGACTTCACCAATAATCAAATGAATAACCACCTAAGTGTCAACACAGAATCAACAAAGAATAGAGGTGGAGGCAGAGATCCATGGCTGAGCACTGAGCAGAGCTCCTGGTCCAGCTGAGATCAGGGGAGGAGAGTCTGTATGAGCAAGGGATAGGGATTATGAGGAAAATTCCCATAGTGATGGCTGGCTGGAGCTCTGGGGCATTCACTGAATCAAGAACAGCCACTGGAGATCCACTGGGAAAAGGAGCTAGGCCCTCCAAGTAGCATGGGCAGTATGTGGAGCCTCGAGGAGTGGGATCAGACTGTGCTCCTGTGTGTGGGTTGGCAGCTTGGAGCCCATTCCCTGCAGAGGAACACCTAACTCAGTCTTGACTTTGGGATGAGAAAATCAGACTTGCATAGAGTGGATGTGCCATGCTGAGCTGACCCACCTTGGGACTTCTTGCTCTTTTGGGGGATGGGATGGGTGGATGGGGAAAGGGAGGCTGAAGGCTGAAAGGGATTGGGAGGAGGGAAGAGAGGTGGTGCATGGGGATACACGGATAAAAAAAGACATTTTTAAATAAAAAATAAAAATGTGTAGCCTCAAAAAAAGAAAAAAACAAATTAAAACCGTTTTTTTTTTTTTTTTTATAAATGTAGGTAAACACTGAGACTAATTTCTTTCAAAGCATGTGTGGGTTCAACATAGCAGCTGGAACATGTTTTATTAAGTAATACAAAAAGCATTTATTCCCTTACTAAAGCCATCTGTATTAGTTTTCTATTTTGCTTAGCAAATTACCAGGAACACAATGGCAAAAAAAAGGCATGAGAGATAGTGGCTGACACTTTAATCTCACTGTTCAGGAGGCAGGTAGATCTCTGAGTTTGAGGGCAGCCTGGTCTACACAGCAAGTTCTAGGACAGCCAGGGCTACAGGAAAAAACCTTGTCTCACACTCCACTTCCTACCCCAAATAGATATCAAACTGCCAAGGCTCTCCTCTGGGAAAGGAAAAAAAATGACCAGGGAAAACCCAGGATTAAATGGGAACTAGAGAAAAGAGGTTTGTGAGCAGGGAATCTAGAGATTAGCACTGACCATGACAATAGGCAACATAGACATATGTAAATGGAGAGCCACAAATTCCTCTGGCTAGAGCTAAGGAGAATGATTCCCCTTGCTAACATATAGAAACTTTCTTCAAGCCCCTGACCTTGGAAAAAGGAATTTGTTGGGAAAACAGACAATATCCATTGCAGTGAAATTGTTTTAATTTCATTTATGGCTCAAGATCTTCCTAGTCTACATGTTCTTTCCAGGATTCGCCTGATGTGGTTCCAGGTAGTGGCTCCGGGCTGTGGTTCTTTACAATTACAGCCTCTTAGAAACTCTGTAACATTGTTTCAAAATCAGTCTAGTTTGCAGTGCGCTTGCCTAGCATGACCTGGGTTCTGTGGGGCCTAGGTCAGCTTGGCTACACTGCTGCCATGACAGGTTGAATAGAAAACAGCTAAATAGGCCTGAGTTTTGGTTTACTGGCAGCAGCACACAGTTCCAGGAAAAGCTACAAGCTGTCAGCCCCTAGAGATGGGCTAGAATCTATGGGAAAGTACCTGACATTCCAACCATTAGATAAGATTAGATAAAATCACCAGATATCCCAGAGCTCAGCACACACCTATTTTCCTTTTACCAAGACATTCCTAAACAAATGTCAGCCAATCATCCAATCAGGTTTCTGACCCTTGGAAAGCCCCTGACTCCTAACATCTACTCTGATTAAATAAACTCTAAAAACAAAAACAAAACAAAAAACCTTGCCCAGGTTTGGCACTGTCTAATGCTGCACTGGACACAAGCTGGAGCTTGAATAAAGGCTTTTTGCTTTTATATATGAATTCAGTTTTCCTGGTTGTCTTTTGAGGGGGTCCCCTTGTAGGGGTCAAGAAACTTGCCACATAGACTCCAAGAGACATTCTCTCATGCAACAAGCAAGGGGATTTTTATTTACCAAGTATACTTGGGGCTTACTGGACATGCAGGAACAGAGAGCCTGAGCTGAAGTAGAGCAGGGTTTTTATAGGGCGTAGGGAACAAAAGAAGTTTAACCACAGGTCATGAGTGTCGCTTCATGCAAGAAGCAGATAAGAAGCAGATGTTCTGTCAACGTATATTTTAGGGCTTTTTTGAGAACTAGATGGGTAGTACATTCTTTCCTGGAACTTCAAACACACACTCTGGGGGATGGTAAACAGCCATATAACTCTGGGGAGTCTCTATCTGTTAACCTTTGGCCCTATCTCAGGAGGTGGTTAACTGCCATATGGAACCCATAAAATTTCCCTAAGAACTCCCGTAGCTGCTTTTGATTTGTGGATGGAGGTATCTGGGTCACAGTTTTCTTTCTAGCCTCTGTGAGCCATCGCTTTCCATCCTTGAGAGTGTATCCTAAGAAAGTCACCTCTTTCTTACAAATCTGGGCTTTCTTTACCGAGGCTTGGTACCCTAGTTCAGCTAGTTCTCTCAACAGCTCTCGGGTTCCATACCCACAGTCCTCTTTGGTGTCTGCTGCTAACAATCAATCATCCACATACTACAGTAGGGTAAATTCAGGATGTTGAGTCCTAAAGGATCTTAGGTCTTTATGGAGAGCTTCATCAAAGATAGTGGGAGAGTTTTTAAACCCCTGAGGTAAGCATATCCAGGTTAGCTGGGCAGAGGTCCCCGTCTCTGGGTCTACCCATTCAAAAGCGAATAAAGGCAAGGACAGCAACGCGGACCCAGGTCACTCCCTCTACTGCCTCTCTTAAACTTTTCTTTTCCCCCAGTGTTGCCTTCAATTACTGTGGCCAGGATTTTGTTAATTCTCTTTCCTTCGTTTCTCCCTAACCATCTCTCTCTCTTCCTTTTCTCTCTCCTTCCTCTGCCCTTTTTTTCCTCTGTTTCCCTTTTATAAAAGACTTTTTCTACTTCTTTTATAAAATCTCTCAAAGTTAAGTCCTGCAACCCATCTAGCCATTGCAGCTTACACCCGATATCTGGGGCCAATTGACCAATGAAGGCCATAGCAATCGAAGCCCTTTGTCCCTCGGCTTGGGGATCAAAGGGGGTGAATCTACGGTAGGCCTCCATTAGCCTTTCTAAAAAGACCCAGGACGATTCGTCGGGCTCCCTGAATAACCTCCCTTACATTGGCCAAATTGGTGGGGCAGTGTGCAGCCACTTGGAGACCCACTACCAGAGTCTGGCGATAGATGGGCAGATGCTCCCTACCTGCAGGAGTATTTGGGTCCCAATCAGGACGGCGCAGTGGAAAGAAATCATCAATGATATTCTGGAGCTGAGTGGGTCTCCATCCCATCCGGGAACCAATTTCCTGGCTTCTAAGAGGATCCTATCTTTCTCTTCTGTGGTGAAGAGAGTCCCCAATAGTTGCTGGCAGTCATCCAAGGTGGGCTTATTCTGCCAGTCCAGTAAGCCTAGAGGGGTCTTCAGAAAAAGGAGGGTTGTTATTTTTCCAGTTATATAGGTCAGATGAAGAAAAGGGCCAGTACTGAAGTACGGGCATCTCTCCCCCTCATCTGTCATCAACCTGGGGTCCATAGGGCCAGAGAGGGAGAGTAACTGCGACGTCCCAAGGGCTCTGGGCCCGTCTGCTCCGAGTCCCTTGGGCTGGCCCTTGCTCAGAGGGCCCCGCCTGTGGCTCCTGCGGCTGAGAGTCAAAAGAAGGGGGAGGGGTAGGTAAGGGGGGAGAAGGAGGTATGGGCTGCTCTGAGGGATAGAGAGGAGGTGGGATGTCTGAGTTCAGAAGGATTAAATCAGGCTGGGAATCAGACAAAACCGTGGGTACAGGTGGGTAGAGTCTAGGTGCCGAGGGTGCCAAGGATTGTGCCTGCGACTTGGTTGGAAGGATCACCTCAGGTCCATGTTGCTCTGGAAAGAGAAAAGGTCTCACCCATCCTGGCGGATCCTCACATAGATCCTGCCAGACCATGATGTAGGGTTGTTGGTCAGGGTGGCCACATTGACCAGGTTGGAAGATAACAGCTTTGACCGCCCATATTAATGGGAGGTGGAAGGACCCCTCAGCGGGCCATCCCACCTTGAAGGAGGGCCATTCTGACATGCAAAATGTCTGCCACTTGCCCTTCTTCAGATCAATAAAAGATTGTGTGCTCTCTCTCAGACCTCAGCCCAATGGTTCAGGGTCAGAGAGAGAGGAGTTGAAGTTGGCTGACCCATATCTGTTAAGTCGAGCAAAACAAAAACACCAAGAGAAAGCGCACACAGAAAAACGACAGACAAAACCACAAAATGCCTCCAAGACACACAACATAAAAGACACAATTTCTGTTGGGCCCAATTCACCAATCCTTCGAATTGTAACTACTGGCAACAGAGTTACAGAATCAGAGTCAGTCAGAAAGGACACATCCAGGCATCCCCGGAGGTCCTCCCACTCCGAGGCACCCCTCAGAGTTGTAGCCTGCAACTCCTGGACACATCTGTCAGTTGCAGTCCGGGAGAGCTCTCATGTCTCAGCCACAGCCAGTCTGAACCTAGGCGATCGCTCTCCAGAGAAAAAGGCTTTACTTACCCTGGGGAAGACTGTTAGAGTCTCCCACATGAAGAGAGATCTTGGTGGGACCTCCAAATGTAAGGGTCGAGAAACTCGCTGAGTAAAGATTCCAAGAGATGTTCTCTCATGCAACAAGCAAGGGGATTTTTATTTACCAAGTATACTTGGGACTCACTGGACATGCAGGAGAGCCCGAGCTGAAGTAGAGCAGGGTTTTTATAGGGCATAGGAAACAAAAGAAGTTTAACCACAGGTCATGAGTGTCGCTTCATGCAAGAAGCAGATAAGAAGCAGATGTTCTGTCAACGTGTATTTTATGGCTTTTTTGAGAACTGGATGGGTAGTACATTCTTTCCTGGAACTTCAAACACACACTCTGGGGGATGGTAAACAGCCATATAACTCTGGGGAGTCTCTATCTGTTAACCTTTGGCCCTATCTCAGGAGGTGGTTAACAGCCATATGGAGCTCATAAAATTTCCCTTTATACTTTAAGCACATTCTTCGCTTATAAGGAGGGGGTGATGAACAGTCATATAAAGTTTAACAAATTTCCTTTACACTCTGGGCATAATAGGTTCGTTCCCAGCACTGCGTACAACTCAGGTCATTGACTCATGACTGTTCTACTGGAATCTCCAGCTCACTCCTGCCTGATCCAGAAAGTCCTATTTCTCTCTCTAAACCCTACCCTCTTAGAGAATCTCCAACAAAGAAGAAATGCCAGAAAGCCCATTTCCATGTTCTTAGTATCTGACCATACTTGTGCACAAACCATGCTTGTGGAGGACACATCATCAAACCTCGCTTACACAGTGTATAAGCTCCCTGCTTTAGCTCAGGCAGGTAACTTTTCAGGTTCTGATCTATAGGGTTGGAGAGCTCACCCAGAAGTTCCTTTGCTCAAATTCAGCTGTTCTTTTACTTTTATCAATCTGGCTTGATCTGGTTTACTGCATTGCCAGAGAAACCTGTTATTGCATTACAGAAAACCTATTAATGCCCATAACCTCAGACTAGAAGGTAAAGAGAAATGAATCAGGAGTTCAAAGGCATCCTTGATTACATAATTTGAGGCTAACCTGGGAAAAACAAGGCCATGTCACTTAATAAGAAAAAACAAATCAAAAGTAAAGCAGGTACCTCTCCAGTCTATGGAAACAGCCGTACATAATTCTGTCATCCTGATGCCCATGGGGAATTGGTTCTAAGATCCAGAGACACCAAAATTTTCTCATACTCAGCTCTATGTCTAAAACAGAATAACATTTACTTATTTGTGTGTGTGGATATGTGATTGAGTGCACATCCATATGCAAAGGCCAGAAAGTTATCAGGTGTCCTCCTCTGTTGCTTTCTATTTGTTCAGTCAAGGTCTCTCCATGAACCTCACTTTTTTTTTTCACAGGTTGACTTAAGCCAGCAAGCCCTAGTCATCCTCTTGTCATCAATCACCCTTATCCCCAGAGATGGAATTACAGGATGCCTGGGATGGCTTATTCTGTGTGTAGTAGGATCTGAACTCTGGTCTTTATGATTCCACAGTAAATGCTCTCACCTGCTAAGCCATCTTTCCACCCCCTACCCCCACCATGCTTTTGGTCTGCAGTAGGTTGAGCCACAGAAGCAGGACTTCCAAGTAGCTCCTCTTCATAACCTAACAAAGAAGCAGCCATCCTGTGACAGTGACAGGTTACAACTGTACTTAAGAGAAGGTTCTTTTTGTCACTTCTCTCTTACTATGACAAAATAACTCATAGGGACAATTTCAGGAAGGAAGGATTTGTTTTAACTTAAGTTTCTGGAAAGTTCAGTGCATCATATATTGCACAATTCTGTTTAGTATTATAATAAAAACCCAGGGCCAGATATTGGGGAAAAGCTAGAATATTAGAGAGAGGAAACAGACCATAGCCACGTCTCACCTACCAACTCCTCAGCTGTCTCCTTGAAATCTGTGTACAATTTCTCTCTCCTTAGACCATCAACCCATATCCTAGAAAGATGAAAAGCACCTTCCTTCTCTTTCTCTTCCTAGCTATCTAAACTTTCTCTTTTTTTTTTTTCATTCCTAAGGCTAGGACTAAAGGTGTGGATCGCCACTCCCTAACCCCACTGGGCTCTGTGGTTGACTCTCCAGATGGTCCAAACTGATTTGATTAGATTCATGTCACCAGTGCAGTGGCTCCAGGGCAGGGGGAGCAGCAAATGAGGCAGAAAGTAAGGCCAGGCTTACAGTTTCAACAGTTCTGTTCCGGGGGGAACTGGGTTCCCTCTGAGCATTTCTGTCTTCCTTCCTTCCTTCCTTCCTTCCTTCCTTCCTTCCTTCCTTCCTTCCTTCCTTCCTTCCTTTCCTTCTTCCTTCCTTCCTTCTTTCTTTTCTTCTTTTTTCTTTTGATTTTTCAAGACAGGGTTTCTCTGTGTAGCCTTGGCTATAGACCAGGCTTCCCTTGAACTCACAGAGATCCTCCTGCCTCTGCCTCTCAAGTGCTAGGATTAAAGGCCTGCATGGCCACTGACAGGCTTTTAGTCACATAATTAAAAGAATTTAAGAACAGATTCAGAGGGCAACTTGAGAACAGTTTTATTAGTTTAAAAGAAAATATCCAATAAACAAAAGCAACCAACCAACCAAAGAAAAGGAAAAAACCACAGGAAAATAAAGCTGTACATCTCAGCTGCCTGGAAGAGAGAGAGAAAGCCATTCCTTTCTGGGCTGTACTATTGTACCTATGCTGAGAGACCCCCCAAAGACCACCAGGGAGCTAGATTATGATGCAAACATATGAGGATCAGTTTATTCTTTTGGACAGTTTGGAACCCAGGCCAGAATCCTATGTTCTGAGGCAGTGGAGGGAATTTGGCCCTGAGCTCAGGGGTGGGAGGGTTTTCTAAAAAAAAAAAATGTATGTGCAGTGTTACAGGTCTTGGCATTTCAGGACTGGGTAAGGAGATATAAAGTAGAGTGATTCTTGCAAACTATTGGTTAAACTTTCTTAGTGTGAAATCAAGTTTTGAATCTGTTGGCTGTCAGGAGCATTCCTGAGATTTTTTTCCTAGATTCTTCTTAGACCTGGGCTCTGTCCTAAGGCACTAGATGCTCTAGAAAAAAAAATGGTCTTTCCCTGAGATAAAGTTTTGTAAAAATCTATGCCTTCACATTTCCCCCTTTGACTGGTCCCTGAGAATTCCAATCATGGGATTCTCTTGTCCTCTAGTTCTATCCATGTCTGATTCCAAGATGCATGTACATTTCTGGATGCTCTAGTCTCAGCAGGTAAAACTATCAGTAGGAGCCACGTTATGGCTTTTTGTCACACTTGGGGTTTTGAGGGGGTTGTCTGGAGCTTTTGTAGCTTCCCATCCTTAACTCCAGAAATCTTCCTTGAATGTGAAGGGGTCCACTGGCCTAGCATGAAAATGGTGGATCCAGGTGGCTATGGCTATGCCGTTAACCTTAATGGCTGTGAGCATGGTTAGTAGAATGATGTAGGGGCATTTCTACCTGGGTTCCAATGACCCTAGGTGATGTCTCTTAACGTAGACCCAATCCCCTGGTTGAAACCTGTGGGGTTCAGGGGGAACATCAGATTTATAGAGGGCCCTGAGCTTGGGCAACACTTCCTTGTGGGCCCACTGGACCCCTCATATAGCATCAAGAAAATTTTGGTCATGTAGTTCTGCCTGCAAATTTGCCTGGAGGTTGGGGAAGATGGGGGAGGGAATGCCAAACATAATTTCAAAGGGGGTAGCCCATCTGATAAAGGGAGTTCCTGGTCCTATATAAGGCTAAGGGAAGGAGAGCAGCCCAGACTGCCCCAGTCTCCAAGGTCAATTTGGCTAAGATCTCTTTTACAGTATGGTTTATCCTGTCTACTTGCCCTGAACTCTGGGGTCTGTATGCACAATACAACTTCCAATCACTCCCCAGAAAGGTAGCTAAAATCAGACTTACCTGGAACACAAAAGCTGGCCCATTGTCTGACCCTATCTTGGTTGGAAATCCATACTTGGGAAGGTTGTCTTCAAGTAACTTCTTTGCCACCACCTGTGCCATTTCCTATTTAGTGGGAAATGCCTCTGTCCATCCTGAAAAAGTATCGTAAAAGACTAGCAGATACCTGTAACCATACTTGCCAGGTTTTATCTCAGTGAAGTCTACTTCTGGTAGGTTTCAGGCTTCTTCCCTGAGTCGAGACCCAGGATTTTTAGGGTTGTCAACAGCATTGGTGAGCTGACAGGCTTTGTAATTGGTGACAATGTTTATAATTTTTTGTTGTATATCTGTAGGGGGATTATGTGTTGTTACATTGTAAATAATTGTCCCACCTACTAGTTTAATAAAAACACTGAATGGCTGAAGGCAGACAGGAAGTGTGGGCAGGGCTACTAGACTAAGAAAACTCTGGGAATAGGAAGAACAGGGCAGAAATACCACAGTGAAGCCACAGAGACACCACAATGCCAGCAGATGCAGAGGAAAGAAGTTGAAATGCTGCTCTGAGACAAGGTACCGAGCCGCATGACTAAACAAGGTAAGAATCATAGATTAATTTAAGAGCAAGAGCTAGCAAGGTATATCCCTGGGCCCCAGGTCAATCAGTGTACAATTAATACAAGTGTCTGCGTGTTTCAGTGGGACTATGGGACTGTGGGTTTGAAAGTCTGGCCCACCAGGCTAGGCTGGAAAGTCTAGGCCCCAAAACTAGACCAGAAAGTCCGGACCAGAAACCCAAGACAACATCTATCTTTGATTTTTATTTTTGACTATCAAACCTGGGCTTGGGGAGGAGGGTTGAACCTGTCTCCCCTGGTCACTGTCTATTAGGCTAAGAACTTTAGTGTTGTCCTTAGCTGCCTTCTGGAGACATCCCCTAGCCCAGCGGCCCTCCTCTCTTCAGTATGCACATTGATTCTTTCCCAGCCGAGGCCTCTCTGTGTTACCTCTTGGTTTTTCATCCTCCTTGCCAGCCACCAGACATTGTGGTCACCTTTGGCCCTCCTCTGGTTTCACAGTAGCAGCCAGCAGCGTGCTAACAAGGTGCTGATTCTTACACTGCTCCTTTTAATTTCTTTTTCCTCTGCACTATCCTTTCCATTATATACTTTCTCAGCCACCTTTATTAAATATCGAATACTCTTTTCTCCTAGGCACTCCAGCCTCTTTAGTTTTCTCCTGATATCAGGAGCTGACTGGCTAATGAAAGCCCAGGTCATTGCAGTGACATTGTCCTGTGTCTCAGGATCATAGGGCATATACCTCCTAAAGGCCTTCTACAGACATTTCAGGAATGCCACTGGGCTTTCATCTGCTCCCTGCCTTACATCATAGACCTTACTCAAATTTGACAGCTGTCTTGTGGCTACCTTGAGGCTCACCAATAAAGTCTGATGACAGACTAGGAGGCTGGCCTTACCTTCAGCTGTATTACAATCTCACACCGGATGGATTAGGGGAAGGTTGAATCTATGGGAACCAAGTTGGCTGTGGGCTCTTCTGTGGGGTCCTGACCCAGCTTTCTAGCCTAGGTATGTATCTGATCTCTCTCCTCTGCAAAAGCTGTGCAGTCATCCCACAAAGGTTGGTGGGTAAGAAGAATTGTCCCAAAGAGGCCAATCAGATCCTTAGGATTTTCCTGGAAGGGGGCATTTTGAGCCCTCCAATTATAAAGATCACTAGTGTCAGAGGGCCAGTAGTGATGTGGTTCATTCCCATCCTGTTTGGGGCAGGGGTCCTGCTGCTCTAAGGGGAAAAACTGTAGTGTCAGGATCAGAGGTATCTCCCCTACAACTCCGGGTCCCATGAGCCAGTGCCCCCCACCCTTGTCCCAGAGGTGGGAGCATTTGGGGCCAGTGAACTGGGGCAGGGAATTTAGTGGTGGGAATGGCTGCACCAGGATCAGGGGTGGAAGGAAGGGAAGATCTCATCTTCTGTGTTGCCTTCTTGAAGGATCTCTGGCTTAGGATCCAAAGGGGTCTTGGAGGGTGAGCCTTTCTCTGTTGCTGCCAGGACCTTAACCTGTCAGGGCAAGAATGGTTTAATTCAAGAAGGGGGGTCCTCTATGAAGTCTCTCCAGACCACTATGTAGGGTACTTGGTCTGGATGCCCCACTTGTGGTCTGAAGACCATTTCCTCTACTGCCCCATGAGAGCCAGGTCAAAGTTTCCCTCAAGAGGCCAGTTGATGCTGAGTGCTGCCCATTCCAGCCTGCGAAAAGTGTCAAGTTTAGACTTTTTTTTTTTATCATGATGGAAAGATTATGAGCATGTACATTAACATCTCAGTAATGAGTTAAGAGTAAGTCCAGAAGGGAAGAAGTCATCTGTCCCATGGAGTTCGTCACAGTCAGAAACACAAATACAGAGAAACACAGACACCACAGAAGACCAAGGGCACAGGAAGAAAGTTTGCCCCAAGGAGACTGAAGGCAGAGTGATAAATAAAATGAAGGTTTACTGTCACGTTGTGGGAGCCACCCACTTGTGTATCCAAATACCATCCAGATCTGTGGCTTTCCATCCTCAGTCAAACAGATATGGGGCTCTTTGTCCCCACCACTGGGGTCTGGAATGCTTTCCAGCCCCTCCTGACCATGCTTCTCCAGTGCATACACTCTTAACCAGATCTGGTCACAATCACTGACTTCAGTGCACTACCCAGAGACTTTCACTGGCCAGCCTGACCCTCAGGTCCAGAGTCCGTGTGGGTTGTGGGGGTTCCCAGACAATGCACCAAATGTAGTACCCATGTCGAGAGACACCCCCCCCCCAAACCACCAGGGAGCTGGATTCCAATGCAAACACATGAGTTTATTCTTTTGGACAGGTTTGAACCCAGGCTGAAACCCTGTGTTCTGACACAGTGGAGAGAATTTGAACCCGAGCTCAGAAAGAAAAAAAAAAAAAAGAAAACTAAGTGGGGTGTTACACATCTTGGCATTTCACAATTGGGTAAAGGGATATGAGGTCTAGTAATTCTTAAAAACTATTAAACTTTGAATCTGTTGGCTGTCAGGCAAGTTCCTGAGATTTTTCCTAGATTCTTCTTAGACCTGGGCCCTGCCCTCAGGCATTAGATTTTCTAGAAAAATTGGTCTTTCTCTGAGATAAAGTTTTGTAAAGGTAAAATTATGCCTTTACAGTACATGGCAAGTGGGAGGTAGTGTCACAGAAACAATGATAACAAAATTCAAGCTACCAGGAAAAGCATGTGTAGCTCCTGACCTGCATCTGAAAGAGACAGGCCTGAGGAAGGAGGAGTTGCTGGGAGATTTCTTCAGAGGAGAGTCCTGTTCCCAGGACCCACCTCACACTGGCCTGTAATTTCAGGTGTGGAAGATCTGAAACCCTCCTCTGGCCTCCATGAGCATCCACATACATATGGCACAGATACACATACATACACAGAAAGAAAAGGGGAAGCTATACCTTTCCAAGTCCGGATCTAGGGAGCCTCATAGCCACTTATGGAGACTGTATTATTTATGGGTTGAGGTTCTGGAAAGGAAAAGCACATTATTCCATTAAAGAGGTAATTATTCTTCCCATTTCTTTAGCATGAGACAAGGGAGACTCAGCCTTCTTGAGCTGTGGTCCCAGAGCCAGGTGATTGACAGGCCCTACTGAAGAACATCTTTGCTTTGGGTAGCTTGGAATGTTAATTAAGTTCTATCCAATGCCAGAGGTAGTTCCATCTTTTTAACCATGAGGAAACAGTCCTTAATGGGACTCAACAATGCCCTAATCAAGGCTACGGTCACATCCCTGCCTGTGAAGAGGTAACCTGAAAATCACTTAGGAAATGGGCTAAAATTGGGGAATAGATGCAAGTCCATTTCTACCATTGAAACCTAAAGATCCAGTTCTAAAGCTGTGGGCTAGAAGGAGTTTGTTTCTGAACTGGAGGTTCAGTCCTGCCCCCGGCCTCCAAGCAGATGTGTTTCCTTCTGGCTAGCCCTAGCCTGAGCACCAAGGAGAACCCTTACAGCTATGCTGTCTCTATTCATTACCTTTCTAAACTGTGATAAAACACCATGACCAGCCAGGTCTTAGCACTTGGAAGACAGAAGCACATGACTTGTGAGTTGAAGGCCAGCCTGCTCTACAGAGCAAGTTCCAGGACAACCAGTACTACACAGTGAGCCCATGTCTCAAGAAAGCCAAAAACTAAACCAACCAAGCAAGCAAACAAACAAAAAAACACCCACCAAACAAATGCAATGTTTGTTTGTTTGGGTTTTCCGTGTAGCCCTCACTGCCCTAGAACTCACTCTGTAGCTCAGGCTGGCCTAGAACTCAGGGAGATCCACCTGCCTCTGCCTCCTGAGTGCTAGGATTAAAGGCAAACTCCACCACTGTCCAGCTGCCTGATGCAATTTACAGAAGGAAGGGCTAATTTGGGGGCTTACGGTCCCACAGGGATAAAGTCCAACACCACCACAGCAAGGATTTGTATTAGAAAACACCAAGTATGACAGGTGAGAAAAGTTGGGAACTCACCTCTCAAACCTCAGACAGGAAATAGATACTTGGAGTAGCACAGTCTTTGAAACCTCCAAGCCCACCTCCATGACATCTTTCCTCCAGCAAGGCCACACCTTTTCAGCATCCCCAAACATCAACCAAGTGTTCACAGACGGGAGCCTGTGTGGGACGTCTCATCTAAACCATCACACTCCCTGTGCGGTTTCTATGTCCTGTTCCCATCAGCTGTACGAGATCTCCAAAGACCCACTTTTGCCTGCAAGGTTCCACAACTTCCCCAAACAACATCATCAGCTGAGAACCAGGTGCTCAACACATAAGCCATATGGACATTTCACATTTGAGCCGTAGAGGCATGATAAAAGGATATGGGTCCCAGTGCAAGGGCTTTCCTAGGCAAAGCTGAATTCTGATTAGCTCTACTTCATCTGCTTTCCTTTTTGAGAGAGGTGCTGGGCATTGAACCCTGGGGCCTCCTGAATGTTCATCAAGCCAGGCCTGGAGCTGTACCTCTAGTCAATTCCAGTATGTCTATTTGATGTGGGAATGTCTTTCTGTATGCTGTGAATATCAATCTTTAAATAAAGGAGCTGTTTTGACCCATGACAGGCACCATAGAAGTAGGTGGGAAATCAGAATAGGTAGTAGGAGGGCAGAGACACAAGCAGATTGAACCAGATGCCCAAAGAAGAAACATGTAAAGAACATAGGTGAGCCACAGGCCACGTGGCAGATTAATGAGAATGGGTTAAGATGAAGGAACTAGCTAGCAATGTGCCTAAGCCACAGGCAAAACAGCATGAAGATAATATAAGTTTCTGAGTCATTTTGGGGGCCTAAGCAGTGGTGGGCGGCTAGGCCCACCCAGGGATGGCAGGTCTGAAGGGTCTGGATCTCTGACCCGGGGCCAAGAAACCTCATTGTAACATGTATTTAATAGTTTTAGAGATGTATTTCTCTTTTACTTATGTGTACATGCACCTGTGTGAGTTTCTATGCACCATTGTGTGTAAGCGCTGCCAGAGGCTGGAGGATGTTGGATTCCTTGGAACCGGATTTACACGAGTGTGAGCCACCTGACATAGGGGCTGGGAACAGAAATCGACCTCTGCAGGAGCAGCAAGTGCTCTTGACCACGGAGCCACCTCTCTAGCCCCTTTAGATGACTGTTTTGCTGTTGTTTTATTTTGTTTTGTTTTTAAAAAGGAAATAAAGAAAAATGGTCAAGACACGGTGGCCCATGCCTTTAAGCCCAGCACTCAAAAGACAAGTCAGGTGTATCTCTGTGAGTTCCAGGTCTCTATGAATGAGTTCTAGGCCAGCTAGGGATACACAGTGAAAACCTTGTATCAAAAGGAAAAGGAGGCGGAAGAAAAAAATAAAAATGAAAATTAGACGCATAAATCTGCACATGGAGATGCTCACCTACAAGCCCAACACTTAGAAGCTGAGAGGGGAAAAATGATGAGCCAGCTTGGGCTGTTTCTAGAAACTTCAACTCAAAGAAAACACCTGCATTGAATTTCACCGTTGCATGCTCTGAATGAACTAAATCTCGAACTTCCAAATTCTTGAGAAAAACATACTCAGGGTACTCGTATAATATACTCCAAGGAACTCAGTATTCCCCAAACTTTTCTAACAAGGTGCCTCTAGTAGAAGAAAACAGAGTATAATTTATAATTAGTAGTTTGTAAATTTAAGTAATCTTCTCACAAAATTAGACCCCAACTGACTTTGGTGACAAATCTTTCTGAAAGTCAGGTAGTTTCCAGTTTCTGCTTTCTGCAAAGCACAGAAGAAACTAATCAATTTATCAGCTATTAGGTCATTAAATGATGTTTGTGCAAGTACAGGTGTATAAACCTGAAACCCAGCTCTCAAATTTGAGCCTGGACTACCTAACAAATTCCATGCCAACTTGGGTATGCGGTGAGATTTGGGGTGCTGGGAGAACGGAGATATTTTTGGAAACAGAAAATTAGGTGATTTTTTTTCAGCATAAAACAAGACAGTACTTCTAAGAATTTGGTAATATAACAAAACTCCTGGTGTATGTCTATTTATATGTGTATATGTGTATATATATCTAACCGATATGGAAAGCATCCAAACAATAACTAATATTCATTTACTTATATTCAAACTATTTGGGAAAAGATGCTTCTTGCTTTATTTTTTTCTTTCTTTTCCTCTTTTTGTAATCCTCCTGGCTGACACACGCTAGGCAAGTGTTTTGCTACAGAGCTGTCACCTCCAACATCTCCAGTGATTTCAGCGTGCAGAATGGGATGGTAGGTCTTCCCTTCCTCCTGCTGCTTCTGCCTTCTCCCCCTTCCCCACTCTTTCTACTTAGGGTTTCTATTGCTGTGATAAAATATCATGAGTGTAAACAACTGGGGGAGGAAGGGAGTTATTCAGCTTCCAGCTCTCAGGCCACACTGTCACTGAAGGACTTCAGGACAGAAACTCAAAAGTGGGAACCTGGAGGCTAGAACTGTTGTAGGAATTTGTTCAACAAATGGCTTTGAAGGTAACCAAGCCTCAGGGCATGGTCTTGTCTGCGAACAGGATCTGCTAAAGGATCTGCCCTCACTTGGGTGGGGTTGAGGGAGAGGCTTGCAGTGGGTTTGCACTGGGTCCCAGTTGGTCTGGAACAGAAAGACAGCTGGAAGAACAGGATCACTGATGGGCATCTCTGCTGTTTTGTACTGGTGAGTCTTTATTCCCATTGCACCCCCTAATAAATTGAGATATAGACTTTTGTGGGCTCTCTATCAAGGAACTGATGCACAGGCCATGGAGGAGTGCTGATTACTGGTTTACCCCATAGCTTGCTCAGCTTGCTTTCTTATAGCACCCATAACCAGGGATGTCACTGCCATCCACAGTGACCTGGGTCCTCCATATCAATCAGCAAACAAGAGAATGCAAAATGTACCACAGACTTGTTGACAGGGCAATCTAGTGGGTGCATTTTCTCAACTGAGGTTCTCTCTTATGGAATAACTAGTTTGTGTCAAGTTGACATAAACCTCGCCAGCATAACAGGGTTGATTTGAAACTTCGGATCCTCCTGCTTCCACTTCCCAAGTGCCTGAACAACAGACTTGTACTGCTTATGCAGTGCCAGGATTGAACTCAGATTGTGCATGCTATGCATGCCCTCTACCAACTATGTTACATTCCCAGTCCCTTGATCCTTGCTTCTCACTTGTGAAATACTCCATTCTGCCAACCTGAATGATACAACCTGCCAGTCTTCTTTGAGTGTACAGATTGGCACACGACTAACTTCTAGAAAGTAGATTGTAAGAAATAGTGCCACTTCCATGGTCAGCTCATAAAAACCCTTCAACACACTGGGTGGTGGTGTTGGCCTGCACCCTTAATCCCAGAACTTGGGAGGCAGAGGCAGGAGGATCTCTGTGACTTCGAGGCCAACCTAGTTCACAGAGCTAGTTCCAGGACACCCTGGGCTACACAGAGAAACTATGTCTTGAAAAACAAAACAAAGCACCTTCAACATGTGTACAAATAGCCCAGTGATGTATACATTTCCTGCCTCCTGTGCTGTGTGCCTTGGAGATCTTCCTTTATGAGAAATTAAGGGCTTTGGGGGTTGGGAAAATGGGTGCTGCAATGTGAAAAGCTCAGTTTAGAGTGTACTAGTGCTAAGAATAACTATAACAGAAGGCCAGTTCTGGGGGAGATCTGTAAATAAGAACGTGAACTCATAAGCCTGAAAGACCCGAGAATGCCAAGTTCCAGGTAAATGCTTTTCAAGTGTTGGTAGAACAAAAATTTAGCTGGGCGTTGTTTTTTTCTGCCTTTGCCGTTATTATTACAACTCAAAATCACTGTGTGGCAGAGGATAATGCCTTGAACTGCTGGTTTTCCTATCTCCACCTCCATGTGCTGGGACTACAGGGCTGTATCACCACACTTGGCTTACTCAGTGATGGGGATTGAACCTGGGTCTAACTCATGTACATTCCCAGGCCCAGTTATTAGGTAATTAGTGTGTCTGTGTGTGCACGTGTGCTAGTGCACTGGCATGGTGAGCTTGTGGAAACTGACACTTTGCAGCAGTCACTTTTCTTTCCGATATGTAGGTCCCAGAGATCCGGCTATCTTTAGACTCTTCCCCACTGATCCATCACGCACACCCCATTTTTATTTTTTTGTTTGATTCGGGGTCTTACTAAATTGTCCTGGGTGGCCTAGAGCTATGTAAGCCAGACTGACTCACAGAGATCCGTCTGCTTCTGCCTCCCTAGTGCTGGGATTAAAAGCATGTGTCTTCATGCTGGGCCTAAAGATTATTATTACTATCTATTTGTGGTTTTGAGATAGGGTCTCACTATGTAGATCTGATTGGCCTGGAACTTGCTGTGTAAATTGTGCTGGCCTCAACTTCTTGGTCTGCTTCTGCTTCCTGAGTGCTAAGGTTGAAAGCTTGAAAGCGTGCCACTGCAACCGTCTAGGGCCTAAAGATTTTTATTTCTTAATTATGTGTGTGCACGGGAACACACACACACACACACACACACACAGTAGTACACACACACACACACACACACACACACACACACACACACACACACACACACACACACACACACACACACACACACAGAGTAGTGCATGGGGATGCCAGTATTACCTGGAGCTGGAGTTACAGGTTTTGTGACTTATCTGAAATGGGTGTTGGGAACCAAACTGGAAACCAATCTTCCCAAAGAGCAGCATGTGCCTAACCTCCAGCTTCCAGGCTTACTTTTTAAAGATTTATTATTATTTGCATTGGTGTTGTGCCTGCATTTATTATGTGTGTGAGGGTGCCAGGTCCCCTAGAACTGGCATTACAGACAATTCTGAGTGGCCACGTGGGTGCTGACCTTAATTTTTAATTATTTTCATAGTCTTTAAGATAGGATCTAGTAGGCTAGGCTGGCCTAAATAGGATCTCCTGTCTCTGCCCCCGATGACAGGGTTAAAGGTGTGTGCCACCACATCTGGCTCTTGTTTTGTTTTTGAGACTTGGTGGGCTCAAATTCACTACATACTGAAAATGCCTTAAATTCCTGATCCTCTTGCCTCTAAATCCGGAATTTTCAGATTAGGGGATTACATATCAGTCTCACTGTAACTGAGCCCTATGTAATTGAGTTGTAGTGACTGGAATGGATAGAAGGGCCCAGAATTTAAGGGTAACTGGAAAATGAAGGAATTTAGAGTTGAGAAGACACCAATGTTTTTTAAAACAATATTTAAAGATGTATTTATATGCAGGGTGATGGTGGTGCCTTTAATCCCAGAACTGCAGATCTCTGTTGAGTCAAAGCCAGCCTGCTCTACAGATTGAGATCATCCAGGACAGCTAGGGCTACACAAAAACCCTCTCTCCAAAGACAAAAAAGATGTCTTTATGTGTCTGCGTTTACCAAAGGAGGGTGTCAGATCCACAGGTGTGAGTCTCCCTGTACATGGTGGGAGTTGAAACCGGGGCCTCTGCAGAGCATCAAGTGCTCTTAACCCCTGACCCCTTCTCCAAATCAAGAACTAAGATTTTTAAGTTAGTATGAGTCATTTATTTTACACCTAACTAGCTGATTTCTCATTTTAACACTTCAAAAAACATGATCCATCGTTTCTAAGTTTCATTTTGCAACAAGATCTTACATATTACAGGCCTTTTTTTTTGGACTACCTATGTAGCTGAAGATGTCCTCCTGCCCCCAGCTTCATGCATGCCAGGCAAGCTTGGCTTTACAAATGAGCTTCAACCTCGGTCTTGGTCTTGCCATTCTAGAGATGATTAAAAAGTTAGGTTAGAAAACTTGTGAGTGATGGCATGCACCTTTGATTCTAGCAGAGGCAGAGGCAGGTAGATCTCTGTAAATTCAAGGCCAGCCTGGTCTTCAGAGGAGTTCCACAGCAGCCAAGGCTACACAAATCTCAAAACAATTAAAAAAATAAATAAATAAAATAAAAAGAATGGGTTTAGAAAAGTCTCAATTGCTGAAGTCACAAGAACCTAAGAATCTCTCTGGCTGCCCTACCTGAGCCAAGCGATTCATTTGACAAATGACAAAAAACGAGGTCCAGAGAAGCGAGGTTGAACATTAGGGGCCAAGCTTGGGCTAGAGAGCAGATGGGCCCAGGTCTCAGGGATCTGACACACCATTGCACAAGATTAGAAAGCGCAATCCCCTAAAGGATTGGCTACACCGGTAAACTGAGGAAGAGCGAGAGCAGGTTGGGGGGGGGGGAGGAACACGACTCTTCCCAGGGAGACCAGCCTCGTCCAGTTCGGGCTCCCCTCCGCTTCCCCGGCTTTTCAAAAGCCCCGAGGTAAAAGCCGAGCCGAGGCGAAGGCAGGCAGGGTGCGCCCGTGAGGCCCAGGTGGGAAACTCTCTCGGCGTCATCGCAAACTTGAGCTACGGCGGCGGCGGCAGCCGCGGCGATCCCGGGCGAACGGGAAGCCGAGGGGAGCCGGGCCGCCTTGGGTGGGGCCGACGAGGGCCGAGGCCACGGGCGGCGCCCGGACACGTGACCGGGCGTGTTGTGGTCCGGCCCGCGTGGGTGGCGGGAGCGGCGCGGGGGCGGGGGGCGGCGAGGGCGTGGTCACGTGACGGGGTTTAAATCTCCCGCAGCCGAGCCGCGGGGGCGCCAGTGCCGCGCGTCGAGCGGAGCAGAGGAGGCGAGGGCGGAGGGCCAGAGAGGCAGTTGGAAGATGGCGGACGAGGCGGCGCTCGCCCTTCAGGCCGGCGGCTCCCCTTCCGCGGCGGCCGCCATGGAAGCCGCGTCGCAACCCGCCGAAGAGCCGCTCCGCAAAAGGCCGCGCAGAGACGGGCCCGGCCCCGGGCGCAGCCCGGGCGAGCCGAGCGCGACTGTGGCCGCGGGGTGTGAGGCGACGAACGCCGCGGCCCCGGCGGCGCTCTGGCGGGAGGCGGTAGGGGCGGCGGCGAGCGCGGAGCGGGAGGCCCCGGAGACCGCCGCGGCTTGGGAGGGAGACAATGGGTCGGGCCTGCGGCGGGAGCCGAGGGCTGCCGACGACTTCGACGACGACGAGGGCGAGGAGGACGACGAGGCGGCGGCCGCGGCGGTGGCGGCGGCGGCGGCGATCGACTACCGAGGTGAGTCGCGCGCGGGGTCGGGGCCGCGCAGCCGCGTCCCCGCCTGTGGCCCGGGCCCGGAGGGCTCCGAGGGTTCCGCGGAGGCGGCCGGGGTGGCGCAGCTCGGCCCCGGCTCGGCCGCGCGCACCCGGGCTCGCCGGCCCTGCAGCGGAGCCGCGCGCGGACTCGCCGCTCGCCTGGGCCGCTGTGCGCAGTCGCCCGGGCGGCAGGCTTTTTCGCAGTTGTGGTCGGAGTTAAGTTTTCCCTCCCTCCTGTTCTTTTACCAGAGCGCTTTTATTCAAGCGGTATTTTCCTCCCATCACATTTGTCCCGTTGCTCGGCCTCCCTCTGCTATTGCGTTTGCAAGCTGACACCTGTGCGGGATTTTTTTTTTTTTTCCAAGTTAGAAATGTTAATAAGCCACTGCTGTTTCGTGAGACACAGTCTTAAAAACGTAAGGAAGTGACTTTCCAAAAACAATTGCGTTTAGCACCTAGGTATAGAAGAGTGATAATTTTACAATACTTAGATTTTTCTTCTAAAAGCATGTGTTCATAACATTTTAGTTTCTTACATAGCTGTAGTTCTGAAACAAACTGGCTCGTGTTTTCCATGTTGACACCGAAGGTGTTGTGTATGTGATAATGTCATCTGAACTGCTTTTGTCCAAAATCAGACTTAACAGTTATTTGTGGACCATTAATAAGGCATTGGCCATGTAATTGAGAGAGAGAAAACGGCGTGTTATAGACTGGAATAATAGTAGTGTAGTGTAAAGTATGTTTTATATGTTGTGTTTTTTTGTTTGGTTGGTTGGTTTGGGTTTTTTTTTTCCCCGAGGCAAGGGTTTCTTTTTTGGTGCCTGTCCTGGAACCCCCTCTGTAAACCGGGCTGGCCTCAAACTCCATAGAGATCCTCCTGACTCTGCATGCAGAGCGCATGTGGCACCACTGCCTGGTTTGAGGTAATTTCTGTTTGATGCATTTCATGTTTTTAGTCCTCGAAGTGGTACTCGGATCCTGTTTAAAGGCATGCTTCCCCTGAGCTACGCAGACTTTTTTTTTCCCACTTTGTTTTCATTCTGGAGCTAGTCCCGCACTATTAGGCCAGGCTGATCTAGATTTCACTATTAGATAGAAGTCAGGTTGGTCTCTACTTCTGTGCTTCCCATGTGCTGGAGTCATAGATGTAAGTTTCTTTGCCTCTCCAGAGTTTTGTTTTTGTCTATTAACCTGAGTCTCACCATGTAGTACCAGTGAGGACAGGTGTACCCCAGGTCCAGATGAAGGTTGTTTGAGCAGCAGCCTTGTGTTTTCCTTCACAGACAATCTCCTGTTCACTGATGAAATAATCACTAATGGCTTTCATTCCTGTGAAAGTGATGAAGATGATAGAACATCACACGCAAGCTCTAGTGACTGGACTCCACGGCCCAGGATAGGTATGCCCGCATCCCTCTGTGTGTCTGTCTGTGACAGTGTCTTTTGCACCAGCCTCGGGAGTATACATAACCAAAGCTGTCTTTCTTCCTTACAGCTTTCTTTTCTCTCCTTCCTTTTCCTTTTTTCTTAATTTCTTTGACAGTTCCATGTATCCCAAGCTGGCTTTAAACTCATGGAGTCTAGGATGTAAGGATGATGTTGAAATTTTGATCTTCCTGCTTTTACCAGCAGCCCAGGTGCTGGGATTATAGGTGTGGCTACACCATGTTCCTGTGTCTGGGGCTGAGGATGCTCCTCACTCATCATTGCCCTTTTTCTTCTTTTGTTCTGCATGTGCCTGTATTTTTTTTTTTTTTCTTAAATTTTTGTCTGCTTGCTTGTTAACACATATCACTTGTAGCCTAGACTGGCTTGAACTCACTGTGTAGCCTCCATGGCCCTGAATTGTAGTAGCAGGTTCTCGGGTCCCGTGCGCCAGAGATCCGGGACCCACAGACCTGCCGCCGGGACTGCTTATCCGCGCACCGCCGCCCAGGTCCCCAGAAACGACTCAGACGCTTATATTAACTTTATGCTGTTTGGCCTATGGCTCAGGCACCTTGCTAGATAGCTCTTATATCTTAAATCAACCCATTTCTATTAATCTGTGGGCCACGTGGCCCCGGCCCGTAGCTCACCCGTGTTCTTTACATGTTGCTCCTTGGGCGGCTGGTTCCATCTGCTCTGACTCCGCCCTGCTTCTCCTACCTAAACTGAACTCTCCTCCTACTTATTCTATGGTGCCCGCCATGGCCCAAAACAGCTCCTTTATTTAAAGATTGAGATTCACAGCATACATAAAAGCATTCCCACATCACTGAATTTCTATTGTTGTGTCCAAATGCTGGGGATTATAGCTTTGTGCAACCACCACCCTTAGCTATTGTTCGAAGCTTTTTTGGTACCAATTACATTCTCAGTCACCCCGATCATTTAGATTTAGTTCCTCAGGTATTGGTAGGATTTTTTCTTGGCCTCCTACATGCTAGTTCCTGAGTTGCGTCCTTCATCTTTCAACCATATGATCCTTAACATACAATCAATAAAATCAAGAAAAGGTTCGTGCCAGGCAGTGGTGGCACGGATCTTTAATCCCAGCACTCAGGAGGCAGTGTGGCAGGCAGATGTCTGTGAGTTGAATGCTTGTCTGGTCTACAGAGAGCAGTTTCAGGCTACACAGAGAAAACTGTCTTGATAAACCAAACCAAATCTTAGACCTAAGTATCACTCCCCCACTCCCAAGCTTTACTGAGTCAGATCTTGTTTGGAATGACATGAAATATCTATAAATTACTCTTTGGCTTTTGGAGACAGTTTTCTGTAGCCCTGGCTGTCCTAGAACTTACTCAGACCCAGTTGGCTATCTGAAAGATCCACCTGCCTCAAGAGGCTGCTTGACTCTGAATTGTATTTTCTTTGCTTAAAATTTTGTATATATTGCTAACTCATTTACTTGACAAGATAAATGAGGTTTTTAATTAGAAGTGGAATTGACCTAAGACTTTTCTTTCTTTAATATAGGTCCGTATACATTTGTTCAGCAGCATCTCATGATTGGCACAGATCCTCGAACAATTCTTAAAGATTTACTACCAGAAACAATTCCTCCACCTGAGTTGGATGATATGACACTATGGCAGATCGTTATTAATATCCTTTCCGAACCACCAAAACGGAAAAAAAGAAAAGATATTAATACAATTGAAGATGCTGTGAAGTTACTGCAAGAATGCAAAAAGATAATAGTTTTAACTGGAGCTGGGGTATGTAAGATGCATAAGAACAGTAAAAAGAGCTAGAATATGTTTAATTCCTTTCCCAGGTCATTCATGTTTTTCTGCTCTAGTTGTAGCCCTTCATTCATAATTTAGGTGTTTAGAAACTGCCAAAACTTGAGGGACTGCAGCAGTTGCTAAACTAGTTTCAGTGTTTTGAAGTCTGACAACTTTAAATGTTTGTCTATTTACTCGTAGCACAATTGGTAAATGGAATTATGGCGCTTTATTTTTTTAAGATCTTATTTATGTGTATGAAGTTTTGTCTGGATGCATGTGTGTGCCTAGTGCCAGGAGAGACCAGAATTGGGCGTTGGGTCCCCAGGAATTGGATTTACAGTTTTTTGTGGGCCCCTATGTGGTTGTTAGCAACCAAACCTAGCTTCTCTTTAAGGAACAGCAAGTTGTCTTTAATGGCTAGGCAATCTTTCCAGTTCCTTTTAGTTTTATGTATATGGGTTTTTTACCCTGCATGTATGCTTTCATTCTATTGGGTAAAATGCCCAAGGAGAGTCCAGAAGGCATGGAGTGATAACAGTTGTGAGCCTCCAGGTTCTCTGCAAGAGCATCAGGTGCTCTATCCAGTTCATTTCCTAGAGGTTTTTTATTTATACATACGTACATACATACATTGTATCCTGGCTCCCAAAGGAGATTTAGAGAAATTAGATTCTTTTGCAGTGTATGCTAGCAAGGCTCTAGGGAGACAGTTTTCATGAGAGAAAGCAGAAACTTAATTCATGGTTAGACTAGGTAGTATTGGAAACGTAACTTAATTTACCTTTTCTTCATTTCAACTTTGTAAGTTTGTAGAGACTTGGCCTTTATCATTTATTTGACTTAGTCTTAGATCAAGTCACATCCTGTGTTGTCTAGTATGTTATGTTAGACATGTTAGCAACAAGAAGCACTTTGAGCAAAGTGAAAAGGTATTAAATGATCATTAAGAATCCCAGTTTAGGAAGGTGAGCATGCCAAAGCATGTCAGTGTGCACTAGCCCTTCAACCCCAGAATAGAATTACTTTTGCCTATGGGTATGATTTAGGCAAGGGTTGCTTTTTTTTCTTTTTTTTTTTTTTTACTGAGACAAGGTTTTACTGTGTAAACAGCCTTGACTATCCTGGAATGGCTCTGTAGACCTGGCTGACCTTAAATCCACCTAAGTGCCTCCCCAGTACCAGGATTGAAGACCTGCACCACCAGTTTTGTTTTGTTTTGTTTTGTTTATATTGTTTGTTTGTCTAGTTTTTGGGTGTGTGTGACAGTATATATGCTATGGCACCTGTGGAAAGCACTATAGCTTGAGTTGCTTGTCTCCTTCCTTTGTGTGAGTCTTGGCTTTTGGCTTGGTCAAAAGCGCCTTAACTGGCTGAGCCATTCTAAATACAGGCTCTTAGGGTCTGCAAGTTTCTGGGATTGCTAGAGAAATGTACTACTTTCATGCCTGGCTAGTTGTTTTTGTTTTTGTTTTTTTTTTAAGCCTAGGATGATCTCAGACTTGTAGGGTTATTCTCATCTAGCCTTCAAGTGTTAGGATGAGGAGTTTGTTGCAGAGACAGTTTTCTTTTACTGAAAAACTGGGATCAAATCAAAAAGTTTGATTTCCTATTTGGATTGTCAGGGTTTATCTGAAGGAAAAGTATTGTGTCTAAAACTATACTTTTTTATTCTTTTAGAAGTAGTATCTCACTGGTGTAGCTCTGTCTGAACTAGAACTTTATTTGTAGGCCTAACTGTCCTCAAACTTGCAGGGATCTACAATTAAATAAAGGCATGTGCTACTACACAGGGTTATTTAAAAAAATGTGTAGCTAGGTGGTGATGGATGGCACATGCCTTTAATCCCAGCATTTAGGCAGAGACAAGACTGGTCTACAAAGTGAGTTCCAGGACAGCAGAGCTGTTACACAGAGAAACCCTCCCTTGAAAACAAACAAACAACAACAAATTTGTGTGTATACACATGCATGAGGGTGTCAGGACCACTTTGTTTCCATGTGGTTCCTAACATAAAACAGCCTGGTGGCCTTTAGCTGCAGAGCCATCATCTCACTGGCTCTTTATTGTAATTATTTGTACTTCTGGGGATTTGAACCTGTGGCTTATCACTTGTTAGGCACAGTCTATGATTAAAGGATCTTCAACCCTTTTTTAATTTCTTTTGATAAAGGTTCACTGCACAGGGTGGCTACCGGGGCTCAAGTCATCCTGTCTCGGTTATCTTAGCCCTGACTGGAGACATGTGACACTTTCTGGATTTTATTTTTATATTGAAAGATATAACAGGCTTTCATTTGGGCCACCAACCAGCTCTCACCTAGATGACACGGAGACTTGTTAGTTACGGATGCTTGGCCTTAGCTTAGGCTTGTCCCTCTAGCTCTTATAACTTTAGCTTGTTTCTCTTATCTACATTTTGCCTGCAGGCTTTTTACTTTTATTTTCTTCTGTATGTCCATACATTCTGTGTGCTTCCTCATGTTTGGCTTCCTCTTTCTCCCTTGCTTTTTCCTTTCTATTCCTCTCATACCTAGATTCCACTTTCTATTTATTCTCTCTGCCTGACAGCCCCACCTATTCCTCTGCTACATAGCTATTTGTCCAGCTTTTTATTAGCCCAATCAGTGTCTTACATGCAGGCAAGGTAACAGCAACAGTGCAGCCTTAACAAATGTAATACACCTTTACATAGTTAAGTAATAGTCTATAACAAAAAATTACAATCTTAGGTGGGTATAGTGATGGATGCCTTTAATTCCAGCATTTACCTGTCAGGGCCTTACTTGACTGTAACCTACCTCTGTACTGGGGTGCAGAGACAGATCCCTGGAGCTTGTGTTCAAAAGACGCTATTAAATGAGAAGCTAGGTGGCCCGTGCTTTAATGCTAGCCCTTCTATCTCTGTATTGGGTCAACCAGGGATAAATAATGAGACCCTGTTCAACAAAAGCCAAAAACCAAAGAGTTCATAAATATATTCTTGGACTGGAGAGAGAGGTTCAGAACTGAGCTCTTACTGCTGCTAGGCAGGGTCCCAGATTCAGTTCCCACACCCACAGTGCAGTTCACAACTGCATGATCTGATTCCTTCTGACTTAAGGACACCAGGCACCCATATAGAGCATAGATATACATGCAGGTTCCCACACATACATAGAAAACAAAAATAGTAAAGCCTAGTAGCTTTTGGTTTTAAAAAGTTACTTTCTTGTGGTACTTGTTTGGGCAGTTGTACTACTGAGTACCCAGGACCCACACCCCCTTTACTGAAAATGGTTTTTCTCTTGTGATTGTCCCCAGCTAGTGGTGGAAATCAGCCTAAACAGCCCCTCAGTCTTAGCCTCCTAAATATGAGAGTACAGTCAGGAACCTGAGTGCCCAGTTTACAGTATAGTATTAGCATTTCAGAACTCTAGTGTTCTTGTGATAGTAAAAGCTGGCCATGTGAGAACAGTTTCTTCAGGGATGTTTATGTGGTAGAAAGTCTTCCCTACTTTTTGCTTTAAAAAGTGGAATTGTATTTGCTATAATTTAAATGTTTAAAGGTTTCTAAGATTAGTCCAATTTAGCACCACTAAAAAACAGTATGTAACAGGTTCTCATTAACTTACCTGTATTTTGAAATTATAAGGGTTGTATTTCTGTTGCCCAAATACTGCGTTCTTAGCAGCAAATTGCATATATTAGATAGAGGTGCTAATTATGAAGGTAGACAATTGAATGTTGTGAATTGTCTTGTATATTTCAGGTTTCTGTTTCCTGTGGGATACCTGATTTCAGATCAAGAGATGGTATTTATGCTCGCCTTGCCGTGGACTTCCCAGATCTCCCAGATCCTCAAGCCATGTTTGATATTGAGTATTTTAGAAAAGATCCAAGACCATTCTTCAAGTTTGCAAAGGTATCTCAGGTTTTTGTTCTCACTTCAGTGTTGTTCTTCTCATGTATAGGTATCCTAAGTTACACTCATTGCCTAGTGAATTGGGTACTACAGTGTAGTAGGCAGAACTTGTTGTTTGGGGCTGATTGTAAATAATATACTTGTGGTCTTTAGCCTGTGTGTCTCCCTCCCCCCTCTCCTTTGGAGGCTTGTAGATCATAAAATTGATAAAAACATTTTGACTTTTAATCTATTTTTTTCTGAGTCATAAAGTTTATAGGACCTACCATAGGATGTTTTGTAATGAACAAATTTTAATGTGTGCCTGTCTGAAAATGATTTTTAATTACTGATGATTGAGATTAGTTTTTTTTTAATTGAGTAGATGACAGGACCCCTGTAGAGTCTTCTAGTCTTCCTAGTTCATTAGTCAGTCACCAGTTGAGTGTGGCTATTGAATACTTTAAGTGTGTTGGCATAAGTGAAGGGCATTCTTACTGGTTTTTAAAGATTTTGCTAAAGAAAAATGAAATTCTAATTGCATTTATTAAATACTAACAAGTATTTGTTTGATCATATGTTCAGGAGCCAGTCGTGGTATATTCCTGCTATCCCAGATTCACAGGACAGACAGGAGACCTGTGACTTCATGATAAGCCAGGGCTACATTGTGAGACTCATATTGGAAAATAAAGCAGCAACAAAAATTTTTTATTAGGCATTTGAAATTTTCATTTAATGTGAACTTGACAATTGAACACCTGGCTCCATGTCTCTGTTATGCATGCAGCTCTGCTATACAGTATAGCGTTCTTATGTTGCCCCAAGATCTTAGCGACTAGGAAATTTGTGATTTTTCTGCAGTTTATTTTAAATTTTTATTTTTATTTTTTTGAGACAGTGATGTAGGCCAGACTGGTTGGTCTTGAACTTTGCATAGCTGTGGATGGACGGCTTTTGAGCCTCCTGCCACCACCTACCACCATGCCTCATGTTAATTCATTGTTAGGGAACTTGTAAATAAATTTGAAAGGCTCTTCTGTATTAGACACTTTTAGAGAATCCAGAAATTAAACAGGAATCTTAAGTTTTATTTCAGGAGGGGGTGGAGTGGTGAATGGTGGTACGCATGCCGAAGTGCACCTATTGAGGTGACAAGACAACATTTAGGGAATTCATGTACACACAGCAAAGTCCCTTAACCCCACTGATCCAGCTCACACCTTTCAGGCCCTAAGGTGGATTAATGTCTGAATGATATGTACAGAACTGTGAGGGAGTACTCTGATTTTTGTCTCAAGACAAAGGGGTGACCATAGTTTGCAGCTAAGATGTTCAATTGGAACCTGTGGTGTTTAGTGGTGCTGCCCTGTTTCAAAGAAGAGTGAGCTAACAGATTTCTTGATGGACGCAGGACACTGATGTGCTATGACTTTAGTAAACAGACACAGGTTTTCAAAAGTTCAGCAGGTAACTAAAAGTTATTTAATGTTTAAAAACACACATAGCTGGTTAGTGTATCTATGTTAATATCCCCGAGATTTTTTTTTCTGAAAACTCTATGCTATGAGTGGTGGAAACTGAATTGCCAAAAATAGTCTTTATTTCCAGGACTGTCAAGTGCAGATATACATCTAAAATTAAGGATTCCATAAATTTTTAAAATTAGATTTACTTGTTTTGTTTGTATGGGTAAGCATTATGTTGCTTTTCTTCAGGGGCTTTTAAAGGTTGGAATTCCAGCAAGCCTAGCATGAAAATGCTCTTCAGTAATGTGTAACAAGCCATCTCTATGTATAGGTCCCTAATATAAGGGCTCAGGAGGTAGAGGCAGGAGAGGATCTCAAGAGTTAAAAAGTTAGTCTCTGCTAAATACTTCATTTCCGGGACAGCCTGGATTACACTGGTAGAGTTTTGTTTCTGTTTTTGTTTGTTTTTGACCATAAGGCCCAGGATTCGGGCCCCAGCAATGGACACAAATGCTAGAATGTGTTTTTGTTCTTAGGTTTTAATTGGGTTTATGGGGCAAGTTGGAAGCATAAAAACTAGCCTTCATAGAAAGATAAATGGGAGAAATCAAAGAGCCCTGAAAATTATAGAGACCTTAAAGGCTCCACCAGAAAACTCCTTTCTATATATCACTTAAACAAATATGACTGGGAAAGGAAAAATCTGGGAAAAAGCCTTCACAGTCACCAGAGACACAACAAAGACTGGAGAGATGAGTTGGTTCTTACTATGCATACTAGCAAAGTTCAGAGGTCAGTTTGCAGCATCTACCAGCTATCAACATTCCAAGTACAATAAGCCTGCACTGCTGGCCCTCAGGCCTTCACCTCCATGGCACCTGTACTTCCCCCTCCGCCTCCCACATACATATAATTTAAAGTTTTAAATAAGGGCTGGAGAGATGGTTCAACAGTTAAAAAAATTGTAGTGGCTCACAACCTTAGATGTCTCCAGTTCTCAAAGGGGGTCCAATGCCCTTATGTGACATCCTTGCGGACCAGGCAAGCATGTGCTACATGTACATAACACCTTCAGGCAAAACACTCATTATAGAAAATTTCTTTTTAATATTAAAACTTCTAGATTTGGTAGTACAGGTCTTTAATGTCAGAGCTCTGGAGTGAGAGGCAGGTGAATCTCTGGGTCAGACCAGCTTGGATTACATTATGAATGAGACCCTGTTGTTAATTCAGCCTTACACATGTGAAGTTAGTGTAAGACTACAGCATTATAATTTGAAATAAATTGTGGGCTTTGCTTGTAAATGTTCAAGTTCATTAGGTTTTTAGCTTCACTAATTGCAATTCTTTCACTGGATTAAACAGATTGGCATATTATCAGAAGGAAAAGCTTGTTCCTTTTCTCATGTAATGATACATAATATATAATTCCAGGTATGGTTGATATGAACTGTGAATTTATTAAAATGGACAACATATAAGTGCCAGTGTTTATATATGTTATATTTCTGTGTATATACATTATCGAATGTCTAGCAAATTTACTACTTCACATGCTTCTCAAATTCAAAGTATTATTCATTGTAATCTCTATTTGTACAATAGATCATCTAACCATCATTCTCAGTCAGGTTGTGTCTACTTCCCATCTTCCCCATCCCATTAGCAGAGAGTTAATTGTTAGTGACTGAGAATTGTCAGAACACATGAACACTATGAGATTCTACTATAATGTCCCTAAGTCATTTCAGTGACAGCTAGATCCTCATCTCTGACTACTTTTGTTATTTGAGACTATATGGCAAAATGTGTACCCCATAAAGCCTAAATATTTACTGCCATGGCCTTGAATAGAAAATATATTCTGTTAAATATCCTCCAAGAGGTAGGTGGCAAAAAGTTTTGATTAGTAGAGTAAAAATTACTCTACTGGAGTATTATGGACGAAATTAGTATGAGGAGGGCTCCTAAGAGGTGGCCAGAAGTTGACCTTGGGGATCATTTTCCATTACTGTCTCCACAAAGCAGAGGTGTCCCCTGTTTGTTTCCTGCATGCCGGAATTACAGTACTGGTCCCCGAGCTTGCAGTGAAAATGCTTACACTACCCATCTCTCAAGCCGTTCACTTTTTGGGTGGCTCTAGGATAGAGCTCTTTGCCTCCTCCATGCTGTGCAAGAGCTGCATCTGCAGTTGCCACCAGCCTTCAGGTCTTCACAGAATGGAGAATTTAACTTGTTGCTTACCAAACTTAACTATTTCTCTGTTCTACCAACTCTAAAATTGGATGAATCTTAGTTTTTTAGGGGGCTGCAATAATACCCTGCCTTTTAGGATCTTTGTTTATACTGCTTAGGAACTTAGAGCTGACAGTCACTGGAGGAGAAGCCATTTATTTGGAAGCTCTCCTGAGTGTTAGCTTTTTTGTTTGTTTCTGAGGCAGGGTTTCATTCTGTATGGATCACTGGCTGGCCTCAAATTGAGAGACACCTTTCCTGCCTCTGCCTCCTGAGTGCTGGGCAACACCACTGTGTTAGCTTTTAAAAATATGTATTATAAACTTGCGCTCAGAAGAATGACCCAAGACTCATGAACACCCCCCCACCCCCAGTAAAACTGGATTTCTCTGTAATAGCTTTGGCTGTCCTGGAACTTGCTTTGTATGCCATTCTGGTGCTTGCCTCTGCCTCCCAAGTGCTGGGATTAAAGGCATGTGCCATCATGCCTAGCTTGAATGCTTTTTTGCTTTTTTTCTTTTTTGGTTTTTTGAGACAGGGTTTCTCAGTTTAGCTCTCCTGTCCTGGAACTCACTTTGTAGGCCAGGTTGGCCTTGACTTTATGGAGAACCACCTGCCTTGGCCTCCTGAGTGCTGGGAATAAAGGCATTTGTCTCATACCCTGCCATTGGTTTCTTAAAAGGCTTCAGGATATTTACACCTGAGATGACCTATTTTAAGATTTGGAAGTTCTGGCTTACCTTTTTTTAAAATTCTGTAATTTCTAGCTGTCCCTTAGTTTGACCTCTGTGCTGAGATTACAGGATTGTGCCACTCAGTCCAGCCTCAAGTGTTATCTATATACATTGGAATGGAATAGAACTAGCTTACTGTTGGGTGTGGTGAGGAGACAGGCAGGTGGATCTTTTTGAGTTTGAGACCAGCCTGGTCCACATAGTGAGTTCCGGGAGACCAGGGCTATGTAGAGACAACAAAAATAAACTAGCTTATTAAGTTTTTATGTAGCAGTTACTGAGTGGAAATTGTAAATTTATGAGTTATTAAATAGGTTAAAAGTAAAGTCCTTTAGAAGCCTCAGGCCTGTTTGCAGTTGCTGTGTGTTCTTCCCATGTGTTTATTCAGACAAAACCACCCATATGTGTACATAATTCAGTTTTTTTGCTCAATAAAACCAAAGATTACTCCCTAGAGACCAACTTGCTTTTTTTTCCCTGTGTGTGTCATGGACTATTTTTCAGATTAGTGCATGAAAGCCCTCATTCTCTCAGTGGCTGAATACTCCAGTGTATGGATGTACATTACTATACAACCAGTTTTTCTATTGATGGACATATGGTTGTATTTATTTTTTCCTAACATCAGGATGGTTTAGATAGAGCCTGTAATGTAAGGAAGTAGAAAGTGCAGCCACTTTAAAGAAGAAAGAAGAAACTTCCTTTGCTATAGTCACTTACTAAATGAAATTGAATAAAAACAGTTAAAAGTTGGGAGGATCAAAATTGATACTTTTTCTCTGATCTTTTTGCCATGTGTATATCTGAATTCTTTGTTTTTAAAGAAGAAACAGCATTGAAGCATTATTTGGGGGGAAAAACACACACACAAAATCCAGCAACTCAGCATTCATGAGCAACTCTGTTCTATCCCAGTATGCCTGTGCAGTGGAAGGAAAGCAATTTTGGTAAGGAATTAAAACTTCAGCATTAAACTTCCAGCAGGTTGATATTTATGAATGATGAATCAAAAAGAAAAAAAATAATCCTTTTTTTTTTTTAGTTGTGAAGTCACCATACCTTTGATATCTGTAATTTTAGTGTAAAGTGTTCCCTTTTTGTTCTTTAAAGAAAAAAAAAAATCTGAATTTACAGCCAACAAAATTAAGATGTACCTAAGGTATGTATTTCTTCTGACTTAAGATGTGTTTATGGGTCACCTTATTTTGTTCTTGAAGGGGCCAAGTTCACTAACGCTGAGTCTTCATATAGTAACAAGCCTTTTTTAGGTGTGCCATCCATCTAGATGCTTTAAAATAAATGTTCGTGTATTTTGTTTATTAAAGTATACATGGGGGTTATAAGTACATTTTGACTAAACATAAGCAGGATATCTGTTATGCCTATTTTTAATTAGTGTAAACTTTTCTGCCTTTTGCATTATATAGGAAATATATCCTGGACAATTTCAGCCATCTCTGTGTCATAAATTCATAGCTTTGTCTGATAAAGAAGGAAAACTACTTCGAAACTATACTCAAAATATAGACACCTTGGAGCAGGTTGCAGGAATCCAAAGGATCATTCAATGTCATGGTTAGTAAACATCAACAGAGTTTTTATAATGTGCTTAAACATCAGGCTTGGAAAGAAGCTACTGTTTAATGAGATTAAGTTTGTTTTTTTTCTTTTTTCTTTTTCTTTTTCTTTTTTTTTTTTTTTTTTTTTTTTTTTTTTTTTTTTTTTTTTTTGATAATTTTGGTTGTAAATAGCTTGGGGGGGGGGGGACCCAAACTCAAGAAAAGCATAAATAAGGGCTTCAGATATAGTGATATACCTAATGATAGGAAGTTCAAGGCCAGCCTTGACACAACATGCTAAGGTTGGAACCTTCTAGTTGCAGAGTTTTATAGCCCTGGTAGTTATTTACTGCAATAGCCTTAAAGGATAAGGAATATATTATATACATTAATTCTTAATACATAAACTATGTCACACTTTTAAGAGTTCAGGAGAACTCAGGTTAAAGTCTTTATGGTGTAAGCCACAAATATTTGACTAGAGCTGGTATGTTTTGTTTTTAGGTTCCTTTGCAACAGCATCTTGCTTGATTTGTAAATACCAAGTTGACTGTGAAGCTGTTCGAGGAGACATTTTTAATCAGGTAATTTCATTCATCTGCTAGTTTTAGGAATTGTGTAAACTTGATGTTTGTTGTTTCTACCTTGTCCTTTCCCCCTTTCTGAGAAATGCTGGAAATTCTGATAGTCTTTTTTAACCTGAAATTGGCTGGGTGGTGGTGGCACACACCTTTAATCCCAACAACAGGAGGCAGATCTCTGAGTTCAAAGGCAGTCTGGTCTACAGCATGAGTTTCCGGACAACCAGGAGTATACAGAGAAACCCTGCCTCAAAAAACACAAACAAGTTGGAATGTTGCTGGGTTGGTAGAACGCCTACTCAACATTCAGAGTCCTGGGTTTGCTCTCCAGCACCAATAAATCTGGTGTTAGGGCACATGCAAATCCCATCACTTTTGGAGGTTTGGGAATAAGATGAAGGTCATGATTGGCTGCAAACAAGTTTGAATCAGAGCAGGTTACATAGATTGCACAAACAAACCTGAAGTTTTTAATTTCTAACTTCCTTACTACCTAAGTCTAAAGTAGGAAACCTGGTCTCTCTCAGCTTTGCTCAGAAGTTGGAGCCTTTTTTAAGGCTGTAAGATTTAGAACATTTTTAAAATGATAGTGAAGTATTTACTATAGGAAAATACAGCAACACACATCCAAAAATATGTCCTGTATGTTTAGCTGCACAGTTGTATATAATCAAAAAAAATAGTATATTGAAATGGACTTATTTTTCACAAATATTTTTAAAAGGTCAAATTGTTTCCCTGTGCTCGCCTTATGCATATTTAGTATTTTGTGTGGGCACAGGTGGGCAGGGGAAATGAAAGCACATGTGGAAGCAGAGAGGATAAAGGAGATCAGGGTGTTGGGTCAGTCCTCAGTGGACCATGTGCGAGTTGGACTCGGGTTGTCAGGTTCGTGGGGATTGTCTTGTCATACTTCTGCACAGCTTTGTTTCTTACAAATGTTGACTGCTTCTAACTTGGGCTCTCTTCCCTTTCCCATTTTGTGCAGGTAGTTCCTCGGTGTCCCCAGTGCCCAGCTGATGAGCCACTTGCCATCATGAAGCCAGAGATTGTCTTCTTTGGTGAGAATTTACCCGAACAGTTTCATAGAGCCATGAAGTATGACAAAGATGAAGTGGACCTCCTCATTGTTATCGGGTCTTCTCTGAAAGTAAGGCCAGTAGCACTAATTCCAAGTAAGTCGATGATTTGAGGGAGAGTTCTGCATGCCATGTGTGTGGATCTATGATTTTAATGTCCTGTTTAAAGAATAGCTGAAGGTCTAGGCAGGCTTTTTATTTATTTTACTACTTTGTGTATATGGATATTGTATGTATGTGTACCCTGTATGCCAGTTAGATCCACTGGAATAAAGGTTACAGATAGCTGTGAGCCATCATGGATGCTGGAAATCAAACCTGACATTGGGTGCTTTCTTAGAACAGTAAGTGTTAACCCTGAGCCATCTCTCTAGCCCCTTTACTTTTTATTTAGGTGATCTTCCTCAT
Source organism: Phyllotis vaccarum (assembly GCA_033318265.1). Taxonomy (NCBI): domain Eukaryota; kingdom Metazoa; phylum Chordata; class Mammalia; order Rodentia; family Cricetidae; genus Phyllotis; species Phyllotis vaccarum. The sequence continues at coordinate 83,834,382 of JARWLC010000010.1, read as the reverse complement.
AAAAGTTAGTGACATTTTGATACGGAAAAGGGGCTGTGAAGACAGGATATCATAAGTTATACAAAATTAAAACGGTTTGGCTTTATACTGCTTAATGGTGTTAAAAGTTAAAGGTGGTTTGCTTCCATGTATAGTCTCTTATTTTTATGTGTATAGAGTATTTTGTCTGTGTGTGTATATATATACATATATATATAAATATATGTGCCTGTGTGCTTACATTGGCCAGATAAGGGTGTCAGACCCCTACAATAATCTTCCTAATAACTACCACCCTTTAATACAGTTCATATTGAGATCCCTAACCGTAAAATTACTTTGCTACTTCATAACTAATTTTGCTACTGTAACATTGTAATGCAAATACCTGTTTTCTGATGGTCTTAGGTGACCTCTGTGAAAGGGTCTTTCATCTCTCAGGGGTAACAACCCACAGGTTGAAAATCACTGCCCTAGAATACAGAGATCATTGTACAAGATCCCTCATGTATGATCAGATAGAGCTTATTAGCTGTATCTGTTCATGTATGATAGAAGTTTGTGTGTGTGTGCGCGCTCCAGAGAGATAAACTAGCAGTGAAGAACACTGGAGGGGGGGGGGGGGTGAGACGTGCTGGGACTAAATGTGTGCGTGCGCGCGCCACCACACCAGACAAAGAGCACCACTCTTGTAGAGTTCCTCAGTACCCACATGACAGCTCACTAGTTACTCTAGACTATAGAGGATCTGGCACCTCCATTTGGCCAAAGTGGTCACAAGTACTCAAACTGTACATGTAGGTAGGCACCTCCCTTCTTTCTTGAGACAAGTTTCTCAGTATAGCCTGGGTCTGGGACTTCTTTGCAGACCAGGTTATACTGGAGGACAGACAAAAATCAAAGGCACATGCTACCACTCCCAGCTAGTAAATCTTCGGTAGCCAGGAATGGTGGCACACACTTGTAAACCAGGAGGTGGTAGGTGGTAGGGTGAAGGCAGGGTCAGGAGTTCAAGGATAGCTTCTGCTACATAGCAGATTGGCCAGCCAGGGATAGATGAAAATACAAAGTTTCATTCCATGATTGTAGTTCCACATGGACATTTACTTATTTATGTCCAAGAGCTGGGCATAGCAACTAACACTTGGTTTATCCCAGCAGGCAGATATCTGAGTGCAAGGGCAGCTTGAAGGTCTACATGCATAGTGAGACAGTCTTGACACCCTCCTCAAAAGCTAAAGCTTATGCCCAATTCAGATTTGTCATTTTTGATTTTTTTCCATGTTTCTGTTGCCACCTCCACCCTGTGAAGCAGCTAAAAGCTGAGACATTTTTGTTACATTGTATGTGTCCTTTCATAAACAAGAGGTTAACAAACTATCTTAGTCTTCTAAATACCTTCAGCTACATGCAGTTTTGTTATTTAAGAGTTTATACATTCTGAACTGGAGCTCTCTGAGGCTGGGATGAGATTGGCATGAGCTTTAGGGACAGAGAGAGTAAGGGAGGCACAGCCCTACTGGGAGAAAAAGTATTATTGTTGTGGTTATAACTGTTTCTTCCCCTTTTCCTAACTCCCTTTTCCTTCTTTTTAGGTTCCATACCCCATGAAGTGCCTCAAATATTAATAAATAGGGAACCTTTGCCTCATCTGCATTTTGATGTAGAGCTTCTTGGAGACTGTGATGTGATAATTAATGAGTTGTGTCATAGGTTAGGTGGTGAATATGCCAAACTTTGTTGTAACCCTGTAAAGCTTTCAGAAATTACTGAAAAACCTCCACGAACACAAAAGGAATTGGTTCATTTATCAGAGTTGCCACCAACGCCTCTTCATATCTCTGAAGACTCCAGTTCACCTGAAAGAACTGTACCACAAGATTCTTCTCTGATAGCTACACTTGAAGACCAAGCAACAAAGAACAAAGTTGATGATTTAGAAGTATCTGAATCAAAAGGTTGTATGGAAGAAAAATCACAAGAAGTACAGACTTGTAGGAATGTTGAAAGCATTAATGTGGAAAATCCAGATTTCAAGGCCGTTGGTTCTAGTACTGGGGAAAAAAATGGAAGAACTTCAGAAGCAGTAAGAAAATGTTGGCCCAATAGACTTGCAAAGGAACAGATTAGTAAGCGCCTTGATGGTAAGAAATGCTGTATTTTCAAAGTACTATAATCTAAGAAAGATAACACCCAATGTCAGATTTGGACACACAGACACTACATTTTTTGTGTATTGAGTTAGATTAGCCAGTTATCAACTAAGTATAACCACAGAGTGGGCTTTAAATTTCTCGTTGCTGTGCTGTTTTATGTGGGTGGTAGAAATGACTTAAGATGGCTCACCAGGTAAAGATACCCACACTGTGTTCTTCCACTTCCCCAGTAAATGACAGGTTTGATTAATTACCTTGGGCCAGTTTATGCACATAACCATATTCTAAGTGGGAAAACAAAAGATTTGACAGTGTTATTTGTGTGTATAATAACCCTTGGCTGTTTGGTACCACCAGATAAAATTCTAGGTCTGCCCTGAGGCTGTACCCTCTGCTAGAGACTTAACCTTCTAAGCTGCCTTGTTTCAGATCCAGCAAACAGGATTCCATTCTACTGGACATCTGTTCTATTTGTCCTATTAAAAAATGGCAATAGTCTATTTTTTTGGAGAACCCAAGACACTATATATGGGTAAATCCTAACTTAATTTTAGCTAAAGTTAAGATAGGGCCTTGCACTTGGAGAGAATCCAAACCATAGCTACCTTGACAACAGCAGAACACTGTAATATGCAATCTATTTAACTGTGGCATCTACTTCTGTCTGTATAATGTTAAGAACATGATTAAATGTTTTAATATTCCTGAAACATAATATTTCATTTTGAACTAAGCACCATGTCACAAAATACCCTGATAATAGAGCCCAACTTAAGCAATAGTTTATCCTCTTTCTACAAAGTCTGGACTTAGCTCTGGGAATTGTACTCGATACACATACACACACACATCCTTGCCCCGGAGACCATAGATCTGGAACAGTCTTATTATACTGTATTTTAGTCTGTTACATAAAAGGTATTTTTTTCCGATCACCTTGGCTAACTAACATGTAAGCCAGGCATGGTTACCCGAATCTTTATAAGTCTCAGCATTCAGGAGGTAGAATTAAAGACACTGAGTTGAAGGCAGATCTGTGTCAAATGGGTAATAAGACAACAAAACCAAAATAGGAAGCTTGAGCCTTCCAAGAGGTACTGAATGGACATATCTAGAATGATTCCCTTGCCTACTCTTAAACAGCTAAAAGTATTTCTTACTGCTGTATTTCAGGTAACCAATACCTTTTTGTACCACCAAATCGTTACATATTCCATGGTGCAGAGGTGTACTCAGATTCTGAAGATGATGTCTTATCCTCTAGTTCCTGTGGCAGTAACAGTGACAGTGGCACATGTCAGAGTCCAAGTTTAGAAGAACCCATGGAAGATGAAAGTGAGATTGAAGAGTTCTACAATGGCTTGGAAGATGATACTGATAGACCCGAAGGTGCTGGAGGATCTGGATTTGTAGCTGATATAGGGGATCAAGAGGTAGTTAATGAAGCTGCAGCCATGAGACAAGAAGTGACAGATAAAAACTACCCACCAGACAAATCCTAACATTATCATCCAAGTACAGAAATTGCTCCACCAGCATTGGGAACTTCAGCATGTCACAATGAATGTTTACTTGTGAACTTGAACAAGGAAATAGAAAGATGTAATATTTATGGACCGGAAAAATAGACCTAATTTTTAAAGTTCCATCACTTCTGTACTTGTATTCAACACTAACTTTTTTTTAAAGGTACTAGGTATCTTTAATCAGCTGTTAGTTGACTTCAATTTCCTTTAAAAGATTCATTTGTATGATACATCCATCTGTATATATATTTTTTTGCCTAATAATTTTCAACATTTTAAAGTTTTCAAAAAGCCATTGGAATGTTAAATGTAAAGGGAACAGCTTATCTAGACCAAAGAATGGTATTTCACACTTTTGTTGTAACATTGAGTAGTTTGAAATCCTCAATTTCTGTTCTGCTGAACTTTTAGTTTTAGCAGTTACCTTTTAAAACACTGGCATTTTCAAAAACTCATGGCAGCTAACTTTTTTAAAATCACAGATAACTTATAATGTAGAAGGAAGTCAGCATGTGTGTGGGGAGCACTCAAAAGTTGGTGCTCAGAGTTTGAAGCGTATTTACTGCTTAAGATGGATGGCTTTTGTACTTGCTGCAGACATATGGTAATGTTCAAACAAGCCCCTGAGGCTAACCTGATAAATGATTTGAAAATGTTTCAGTTGCTTTAGAAACAATAGTGCCTGTGGGTCCCCTTAGTTTAAATATTTGCCACTGCTTCCCTGTGGTAGAGCCTGCGTAGATGTTCATCACAAGTATTAAACTGCCAAGATGTGAATATGCAAACCTCTTTGAATCCAATAATGGTACTTGTGGGGAAGAGTGTAATATTTTAGGCTGCTGTTTTTCCACTAATGAGGAAGCAACAGGTCTCTTAAAGTTCTAAAGTAATAAGAAATTGTAACTCAGCCAGAAAGTACATTGTTTCCTGTTGAGGACTTGGTGTAATGTATCCCAAAGTGTTAGTCTTGTATTATGGAGATGAATACAAATTGGATAGTCAAATGAAAACTAGTTCTTATTTATTTTAAAGCTTAGCTTGCCTTAAAACTAGGGATCATTTTTCTGAACTGCAGAAGCTTTTTAGCCTTTCAAATAGTCCACACCTCATAGAAATTGCTGTCAATTTCTTTTACATACTTCTTTGGAACATGACCCACAAATTTAAATATTCAGTCAGTTTAGTATTTATTATAAATATTATAGCTGTTCTTCACACAAAATACCCATACCGTTACCAGAGGAGAAAAATAATTAAGTGGCTCATTTCCCTACCTAAAAAAGAACTCTCCATCTGAATTTGGCTTACACTAAAGAATGCAGTATATTTAGTTTTCCATTTGCATGATGTGTTTGTGCTATAGACAATATTTTAAATTGAAAAATTTGTTTTAAATTATTTTTACAGTGAAGACTGTTTTCAGCTCTTTTTATATTGTACATAGACTTTTATGTAATCTGGCATATGTTTTGTAGACTGTTTAATGACTGGACTATCTTCCTTCAACTTTTGAAATACAAAAGCAGTGTTTTATACTTGTATCTTGTTTTAAAGTCTTATATTAAAATTGTCTTTCGATTTTTTTTTTTTTCTTCTGTTAAACTTAACAGCCCAATAAGGCTCACTCTTGTTTGTACGTAGCAGGTGATTCTTAGGGGAATCAAACCTGGCTCAAATCCGTGCTGGGACAGACTGGGGGGGGGGGGGTGCCCTTCTGGTATCTGACCAGAATGTTTTCCACCCCTATTATCAACTTACTGGCCAGTGAATCTTAGGCTAGCCATGTGGACAACCTGTGAGTGTGGGATGGCAACACTAAAAGGGTAGTGTGTGTGGAGAATTGGTTTAATGACTGGTCCAGTTTTTGCTCTAGTCTCAAGGATTTCAAGTGTAGAGACCCTAGAAGTAGCCAGAGCCTCACCTTATATGTTGTAAAAGACTTGTGGCATATAGACAAAAAATGGGAGCAAGAAATGAACTCTGCCACGCCTCATTCCTAAGAAAACAGGGTCACTGCATATTTGGGGTGAAACAGGCATCACAAAAAATATAAGGATTGAGTTTGTCACCGTGCTGGGCTTCAGTGGTACTTTTAGCAGTACTGTAGCAGTGTTAACAGCAAAATGACAATAAGGTACATTTATCTGTAAGATGTCAAGGCAAGACTGAACCTTGAAAATAAAGACACCCAGGGCCCACTTCCAAGGAGAGTCAGTCAGTCCTATTTAGTGAATAGCTGAACAGCCTCAACAGTTCAGAATAGTGTTGGCTGCACTTTGTACCCCTGCTTTCTGGGTTCCTGCTCCATATGGTGCACATAAGACAAACTCTTAAGTTTGAACCCAATGAGAATCACTGCAAGTTGAAATATTAAGAGCTATTAAAGTCTTTATTTAAGCTTTTCACGGCATTTTTTAAATTTAAAAAATAAATATTTGCATTGTGGTTAGCAGAGTCACATGTATTGCATCAACTCACTTTCACAACTTGTTAACATGAGATAACTAAGCAACAGCACCATTAATACTTTCTAAAGCACTGAGAATTTAATAAATATTGTAGCATCAGTAGTTTTGAAGCTGTAACCTGGTGATTGGTTCACACCACTTCTTCTAATTTCTGATAACAGTCAAAATTTTGGTGGCCACCAATAGTCAGCAAATTTCAGAACTCAGAAAAGAGGGAAGACCTAAAGCTTACTATTTGTAATTTAGGTATGCATGAAGAGTTGATTTGTTTCCCACCATACTTTATAGAGTAGACTGAACCATAGTTTTAAAACCCTTAAAATTCAGCTCAGTTCAATTACAACCATACAAACTACTGGAATCTGAATGTCACTTTTTATTACAAAACTTTTATTTACAAAATGGAAAAATAATCAAATGATGCAGGCCATAGTTAAAAGTTTTTTTTTTCTTTTTTTTCCTTTTTTTTTACCACCCAGTGATTGAAGAAATATTAAGCAACATTTCCATGCACTCACACTTCAGGTCATTTCTGAAATATGCAAACTCTTAAAATTCCTGCTAGTAAAACTTTAATGTATTCACAATACTGGTATTTTTATGAAGGGGACAATTCATGGTTATGTACAGTATGTTTTAGTATTAACAGTTGCTCAGTTTTTAATATTTGGCTTTCATCAAAATAGTGAACAATTTGCAAGTAAGAATTACAAGCACTTCTCACTTCGCTGAATTCACAAGAAAAACAAGTGGTTGATGCCTTTGCACTGAACAGAACAGTCAGAACTCCAAGGTTATATTAAACTGAAGCCTTCATTGTGATCAATAGCTTGGATCAGTTTACATCGTAGTGTTTCTTTTTCTGTGTATTTTGGGAGATCTAAAAGATTGAAACAGGTATGGGAAACTGGGAGGTAGCTCTCACCACCTCCTGTTGACTGGATGACTAGTTTCAGACTCTTCATACCAAGAATGGGAATACGATCACTACCTGTCAAAAACACTGCCAAGAAAGACAATTTAGACAACAGTTCAGTGACCACAGCCAAACTTTGCAGAAACACCCACCTGCCCACTGTGTGATCTTAATTATTTTTATAGGAACTGTTCAGTAACACTTGGTGAACAATGTTGGTATTGACAAAAGTCCTTTTTGGAAGAGTCATTTAGAGAACTGATTAAACGATTGTTAATTTTTTTGTGTGGAAGTCAAGTTTTCTCTCCTGCCTCATGGGTCTCTGGGCCCAGGGAGTCAGGTGTTAATGCTGTGCTTACTGCTTCAAACGGGATCTCAGCAACTACACAGACTTCAACTCTATTTCCTATAGACCTTGAACTTGATTGATATCTTGCCCCCAGTTTTCCGAGTAGCCCTGGGCCTCTGAAAAAGTAGTGCACACTGCCGAGAGTGGGAAAGCACCAAGAGAGGACCACCCTATAACATTTTTGTAAAAGGTAACAAATAGGAAAAGCAATCAAGCCATGAGGATACAAGTCAGGTTCCCAGCATTCCTACGGTGTCTGATCACAACCACCTGCAACAACAGCTCCAGGGAATCTGACACCTTCTTCTGGCCTGAGGACACTTGCATGCTTAACACACAGGTACAACTGTCTTATAGAACATATAGCTGTCGGAAATACTTACATAGAAACTGCTTCTTCTTTTCCAGTGGTAATTCATGAAACACTTCCCAAAAAATTTTTATTGTGGGATGTTCTGCCCAATACTCCCCTTTGTATTCTGTATTCTAAAGAGAATACAACCATTTTTTAGTGTTAAGGAATAGTAACCTAATTTAATTGGCTTCCATAAACCTCATCATGGTTGGGGAGTAGGAGGTACTGCAATCATGCACCTTACAATTTGAAGCTACTGGTTCCCAGGAAAGGGGAAGAACATAGCTAAGTGCAACACTATCAAGGATTATTTATTACGATAGAGTAAGCAGTTTATTAAAATGCCAACATAGAATTTTGTAAAAGTTTCTTTTAGTATTTTCAGGAAGAAGTCAAACTTTCTATCAATATTTTTCTTTTTTAAACAAAAAATGCCAAGAGCAGAGCCACACTATGGTAGTTAGTTTCTGAGACGGCCCTCAAGGCAGCAATTTAACACTAGATTTGTTAGTGTTAAGCACTAGGCAGAGAGCACCTCACCAGTGCTGTCACAGTACACTGGGTAGGAGGGCAGGGCAATGAGTTATACGAAGGGAACAGAACAACAGGCCACGCTCTTCCCTTTCCACTCTAACAAGTAAAGGCTGTTTTTCCTTACCTTTTCTAGTTCTTTCCAGTCATAATTTGTATTTCCAATAACCATAGCTTGCAATTCATTAGGCTGAAAGAGCAGAAGAACTTTTCCTCCACAGACCTTATGAAAGCCTGCATGGAAAGCGTCAAATAAAGACGCTACCGATTTATTGAATATGTAATCCACATAGGCATCGACAAACTCTTGCCTAGAAATAAAAGCAAGGCACGTGTCACATGCATCATTTATGAAGAATACCCAATATCGCCAAATGTTTGCTCCTTCACTTCTTTCTACTTTTCAGCTAAACTCAAAAAATAGAGTTCAAAGGGACACCATCACTATGGGAAAAACAAAACCAGGACAGGACAGCCAGAGAAAGAAAGGGGGGTGGGGTGGGGATGCGAGCCTGTCTACACAGCCCTCATGATTATTCCTAGGCTATTTTCTAGTGGCTGGGAAAAAAACAAAATAATTTCCTACTCAGAGCAAGGCAACTGGCTGTCAAACAGTTTCCAAATCATTGAGAAATACTTCAGGACAATTTGATACAATACTGGGTGATAAGAAAAGAGCTGGCCCTGGGAGCAGGAGCTCTCTGTATGTCACAGAGAACAGATTTTCCATCCCTTTGGTTTCAAGGGACCTAACACAACATTCATACCCAAAAAGTAGGTATCAAGCATTCTTTCTTTCAAGATCATCTTTAAAAGTTACAAATACAATTTCATTTTTCTTTTTTCTTTTTTTTTCTTTTTATTTTTTTAAATTTCTCTGTGGTATAGCTCTGGTTGTCCTGGAACTCACTCTGTAGACCAAAGCTGGCCTCAAATTCAGAGATCTACCCCCCAAGTGCTGGGATTAAGAGCGTGCTACCACTGCCACGCTAAGCGTTTCTTTTCAAATGCTGTGTGTAGTACACACATGTCTAAGCAGGTCAGATGGCTTGCTGGCTAAATGCACCTGCTTCCAGCTAGATTAGCTCATGAGTTGTCTTCTGACCACCATAAAAACACTATGGCATGCTTGTTTCCAAGTTACAGGTGTCCATGCATGCCTGGGGACAATGCTGCGTTAGCAGACCTAGGAAGGAAAGGTTTCTATGTGACTCTTTACCAAAGCCAATCTTCTGCTTCCAGCAATTGACACCTCTCAGCACTTTAACCGTGAATCTGACTGCCCGAGGTGCTGTTCTCTAGAATGACCTGCAGCTTCAGACACTTCAGTGCCTCTTACACGGTTTCTCTGATTGGCTAATTGTCACCATTTCTTTTCAAACCATATTGCTATTGTTTCTCAATTTCTTTTGTTCCTTTATTCACGATCTTTTTATTCCTTTACTTCTAACAGTGGATTTCAGGAACAAAGGCATATTACTGTGGGGATATGTTTCAAATGTAATAAAAACCAGTCTGGAATATCAGAGGACAGAGCCATCTCTTCCACTTTTTGTTATTTTGAGACAGTTTTCTGTGTAACAGTCCTGGCCATCCTGGAATTAATTTGCTTTGAACTCACAGAGATTCTCTTGCCTCTGCTTCCCAAGTGCTGGGACTAAAGGTGTGTGCCACAGCTTCTAGTGCCTCCTCTGTCTTTCTATGCCTGCCTTAAATACCCTCTTCACCCAGTTGTTTCACATCCTGGTTAAGATTAAAGGCGTGGCTCCACCACTGCCTGCCTGGGAGCCTGGAACTCTCTCTGTAAACTCAGATTTGACTGGATTAAGGGCACAGGTCACCACTCCCCGGATATTCCCTGTGCTGGGATTAAAGGTGTGAGTCACCACTGTCTGATCCTCCTAGACTGACTGTGGGTAGACTCCTCTGATATCTCAGACTGGTTTTTATTAAATTTGAAACATATCTTCACATATTACTTTCCCATTACACATTTAATTATGGTTTTTGTTTGGACTGTTTCATCATGTGGCCTCCTGAAGCAGGAGGAGTGAGGACACTCAGCACCATATACAAGCTACAATACTGTTTTCTTATGGCGTGACATGACCATCACAGAGGCCACTGCAATTCACTTACCGGTTCTGTTTGTTAACAGCTGTGTCTGCACCATTCACAACCAGCTCTTTCACTTCTGTTGCACCAAAGTTTTCAACTGTGATCTATTAATTAAAAAAATTACTCAAAAAAAAAATACTCAAAACCTGTAGCATTTCTAAATGTAACACTCTTTTCTCTCATTAAGTATACAAACACATTTATGCTGCACATAATGCTTAGAGCCACACTAGGATTCCACCTTTCTGGTCCTGATACCCAATAGCAACTCCTCAAACATTCCACCAAGTACTCAGTTATAGCTAAAGACTGGCAACTTGAACGTTTCTCATAAACAAGCAAACAAACAACTTCAGAATGGAACAAAATCGCAGGAAGGATGTTTTCCTCAGGAGACTGAGCAAACCCTGACAGGAGTCTGAGCTCACACCAGCAGTGCACTCTTCCATGTGACAACTTCCCCATATTCTTCTGTCATGGTCACTTGACAGTAGTTTTTAGTTGCATAGTAATTTGTTTTATAAGGTGCTATATTGTTTTAAAACCTTTTATTTCTCTTAATATCCCATTTTTTAAAAATTTATACACTGAATACATTCTTGCTTTCAGTTCACTATTTTGTGAGAAATAATTTATGAAAAGGATAAAAACACAATTTACAACACTACACATGAATCATCTCAGCAAAATTACACTACTACATACATGTACATCAATTCAACAAAAGGATAATCAAGAAAGTAAATAACAGTTCTGAAAGTGCATGGCAAGTGGCTCCAAGAAAGGCAGAGTATATGAAAGAATATTATGTAGTTATGGAAATAGAGGGACACGCTGGAAAGCCCAATTATAGCAGCTAGAGAAATGACTCAATGCAGGAATGAGGAACTCAGCTGGATCCTCAACACCAAGTGGAGCTATGAAGGCAGACAATGGAGATATGAGGCCAGGGAGCTCAAGCTACAGTAAAAGACCCTATCTCAAAAAATAAGCAGATGAGGAAGATCCTCAAGCCTCCACATGCACCCTATGGGCAAGCAAATCAGTGCACACACACACTCACACCAACACACAAGTTAAGAAATAAAAAATCAGGTGTTGAGATGGCTCAGTACCTGACTTGACTGAGTACAACCCCCAAGGGTTCAGACACGAAAAGAGAAAACCAACCTCTCTAAGTTGTCCTCAGAATTCTACATATTCAATGTGTACGCCTGTGCATGCTTTTCGTGTGCATGGGGACACACACACACACACTCCACACGGGCATGTGAAATGTCTTTTATATTTTCACAGCTTTTACTGTAAGCAATAAAAGAAGCATGGAGAATCTCTATGACAAGGCAATTGGAAGAAATATTTGATTTATCCATGTTCCTGAATATATAGCAATATATGTATTGATGAATAAAAGACAAATAATTGTAAATTGACACAGTAAATACACTGAAATAGGAGCCAAAGCTTCACAGAAATTGGAAGGCATTCTAAGTTAAGATTCCCTTCCCTTTCTCCTCAACATTTGTAGCTTTGAACTCAGAGATTCGCTTGTCTTGGGAATGCTGGGGTTGAGTGTGTACCATAAGACCTGAATGTTTCTATCAATATATCTAACTCTGCTCTGTAACAGTTTCCTCTGAGATTGAAATATTTCATCTGACAGGGAAGCTCTTTGAGCAAGAAGGTAAACAGCAGTAGACGGTGGAGGGTATATGCCTTTAATCCCAGCAATAGGCAGGTGGATCTGAGTTTGAGGCCAGCCTGGTCTAGGATAGCCAGAGCTACACAGAGAAACACTAAAAACAAAACAAACAAGCTAAACTTAAGATAGCTTCAGGAAGTCCCTGACATGATCTTACTCACTAGGATCCTTCCCTGTCAAAGTCAGCTGAGACTCCCTTAGACAAGGAAACTGAGAAGAAAACCCTGAGCAGACCAGCTGCTTGGAAGAGGTTTAGATGAGAGGCAGCTGGGAAGGACACTCTCCAAACCTGCTGAGCTGCTTGCAGGCTCTGAGCTGTCACCCATGTTGGGGTGGGCCTCAGTGATGCTGCTGTCATTCTGCTCCTGTAGGTATCCACAACAAAACTCACCAGCTCACCAAATTGGACTTTGGTAGTATCGGTATGTCTTCCCAGGAAAAGTTTTGTCACACAGCACCCAAACCTAACGTACTCTTGTGCATAAGGTCATCTCTCCCTTCAAACAGATCCCATGAACCTAGGTGTGTAGGTCTGTGTGTGGGTATGTGCTTCTCAGTGAGCGGGCCTGGGGAGGACATCAGCCCATGGAGCTAAGATAATGGCAACTGAGAGTTTCCCAAATGGAGCGCTAGAAGTTGAACTTGTGTCCTCTGCCAGAGCAGTAAAGTGTTCTAGCCCCCAGGAAGATATTCCTTGTGAGAAAAAGGAAATTTTACTTCACCTTAAATATGGATCAAAATTCCCTACAAATATACCATTCACATTGCAATCTTACAATGGTCTGAGATGCCTGGCCAGACAGCTGAGTGGTAAAGGTGCTTGCTGTGCAAGCCTGACAGCATAAGTTCAACTCCTGGACCCACAGTAAAAGGAGAGACCTGACAGAAGAGAGTTAAGGATGGACGCCAATGAGAAACAAACAGATATACTGGAGGAACCATCTATTCAGTAGTTTAAGTTCATTAATAATCTCTCTTTTGTTAATCTGTCCATCTCTAATCATTCCTACAGCTACAGGTTCAAAACTGATTAGTAAGAACTGGTAGATAATGACTGACATGCAATTATTATTATTTTTTAATCTGTAAATTAAGGATTAAAAGGATCTCAGAGGATTGCTGAGAATAAAATGAAATAATGCATATATTGTGGGTGGCAAATAAATGCTCAATAACTGTTAGCTGCAGGATTAAGAATTCCATTCATGGTGTTAGAGAGAAGACTCTGTGGTTAAAAACACCGCCTAATCTTCCAGAGGACCTGGGTGCAATTCCCAGCATCTACATAGCAGCTCACAGCCATCTGCAACTCCAGTCAATGGGGACCCTCTTACTTCCATGGGCAGCAGGCATGCAAGCTATGCAGATTTAAAAGCAGACTAATCCATACATACAAATTGGAAACAAGAAATCCTAAAGCATAGCTGTTAAATAAAGCCACCTGACTCCTGCTCATCTTACCGTGAAATTCAGACAAAATGTTTCTTCTATATCATCTTCTGGATAGTCCAGCAACTGCTGCATGCTTCTGCGGGGGTGGGGGGTGGGGTGGGGGGGAGAATACTTTTGAGTAAGTGTATGATAGACTTTCATTTATTGAAAGTGTTTACTTAAAAAAAAAAAATCTCAACAGAACAACAAAATATGATTATTTCCAGGAGAAAAGCTTTCTGTACATTCCTCTCTCCTCTTAGCCCCAAACCTACCCTAAGCACTTTTAACCACTAACCTCCCAACATCCGGCATCAGCTCTTTCAGATCATCCAGGGATGGTTTCCGTTTCAGTAGTTTCTTATATAAAGCCAAAGGAAAATGGAGGTCCACAATAGTAAAGTTATAAATTGCTAATCCACAGATAACACCAATTAAGTGGAACAAATCACTGTCTTCAAATGTCTAAAAACACAAGGAAAAAAAAACCTCTTACTTTAACTTCTCAAGTTAAAAACATTGAGTTTTAGTACAAAAATACATTCTCCATAGTAGAAAAAATTCTGAAGACACAAAAGTAACAAGACAGCAGTTCACTCATTACCCACCGCTCCCTGGCATGACCATCACTGAGTACATTCAATACTTTTTAAAGTGGTGGTGCACACCTTTAATTCTAGCATTTGGGAGGCAGAGGCAAGAGGATCTAAGTTCAAGGCCAGCCTGTTTCTACATAGCCAGATCCAGAAGAGTCAGGCCTACAAAGAGACACATACATGGCTTCACAACTAACTCTTCCCCCCAAGACATAAGCATTTCTATGTCATTAAACATAAAACGTGGGCTGTTAGGCTTCCCTACTGTGGACATTGTTTTGTTACCCCTCAGGAATTATCCTAGAAACTGAACATCACTAACTGCTAACCTCACACAGCCAGCCAGCCTCCTCAACAAAGACCACACACACACATATACAGGGTCCTTGAGACTGTCAACTGTCTCTGACATGCATCAAAAGCCATCATACCCAACAGGTGACTTCCTATATTCAAATGTGTGGTACAAAGATCTGATTCACACATTACGAAGCACTGGCTCTTAATCTAAATTATTAATAACATCAATATAATGAATTCACCCTAGAAGAGAAGCTAATAAGGTGACTACTAATTCATTTTCCAAACTGAAATACATAGAAGGAAAATCCAGCTTTTTGTAGCTCACCGCCCCCAACCATGGGGTTTCTCTGTGTAGCCCTGGCTGTCCTAAAACTGGGTCTCTAGACCAGGCTGCCCTCTAACTTACAGAGCTCTGCCTGTCTCTGCCTTTCCAAGTGCTGGGATTTAAGGGATGAGCTGACCCCAACCATTTAAAGTTGACTATTTCTCAATTTATTTTCTTAATTTTAAATGTATAAAAATCAGGGTTGTGTTTTGACAATAAGTCTAATAGTTCCTAACTTCAACTTGTATCAGGCAAACCTCTGATCAAGGTATGTTAGGAACCTAGTCTTCCTGACTGAATCTGATATATAGGGTACAGAAACAAAGATAAAAAGGAATGATTTTGGAAGATGGGCATTTTACCTTATCTGAAAACCAAATGAGCCTGGAATCTTCATAATATCGAAACATGCCATATTTAGGATCCAATAATTCCCTCATGATGAGCAAGAAAAATTCTTTGCGTACACCTCCTGCATCAACGGCATCTTCTCCGACAAATATAACCTAAGACAGGGTAATGTGAACACTGAATAGGCTACAAAGAAGTCAATGTGTATTTCAGAGACCCAGTAACATGCTATTTATTGCTGATAAACCTTAGCAATTTATAGTTTCAAAAATTAAATACATAACTTAATTTTTAACTTCCCTGAAGCTAGACAGATGACTGTGGTTAGGAACAACGGATGCTGTTGCAGAAAACCCATTTGCTTTCCAGCACCCACTTGGTAGATAGTTCACAACTATCTGTTAACTACAGTTCCACAGGACCTAGCCCTCACCCTCTCTGCAGGCATCAGGTCACATACATCAGTATACATACAGGAGACAAACATACATATAGCATATAACTAAAGAACACCCGAGACAGCTTTTAAATAGCAATCCCAATGTATATAAAGATGTGCTCACTTACTTTGAGCGGCTTTTTGTAATCTATGTTCTTGGTTTTCCTGAGGACTTCCATTGCATCTCCTACAATATTCTCTCTGCGAACTACCAGAATTAAGCAGGGATTCACAGACTCAATCACCGGGAGAAAAAGGGAAGAGACATTCTGTCTGTGGGCCTGGTCAATAGCCATCTAGAAAACCAGAAAAATCAGAACTTTATTTTACTTTGAAACAGTTTACCTTAACCTAGGAAGCCTTGAGTTTGAAATGTCGTTGACTGCGGAGGCAAGTATGTATTAATTCCCAGTGGTGGACTATTTAAGGATTAGGAAACGTGGCCTGTTGGAGGAGGTGTCTTGCTAGGGTGGGCTTCCTGCCTGCAAATTAAGATATAAAACTTTCAGCTACTGCTTCAATGCCATGCTGGTTTGTCTCCTGCCATGAAGACTCTCTAAAACTGCATGCAAGATCTCAAATACACGCTCTCCTTAATATGTTGCCTTGGTCAAGATGTCCCTTCATAGCAAGAGAGGCAGGGCCGTGAACTCCTGCTTTCTTCCACTTTCCAAATGCTAGATGAGGGCTAAATCACATGTAAGAACCGTTCACAGCTGTTTTATTTTAGTTAGCATAAAGTACTAAGTTTCATTGTGATATCTTCAATGCTCCCCCATCCACTCCTCCCTGTAAAGGCCACCCCCAGACCCCTGCTAACACCAAAAAAGAGCAGAGCAGGAACAAAACAAACCCTAGGACCCACATCAAGGAGATTCTGCTTCCTTCGTTCCTTTTTTGAGACAGAGTCCTCTACGTAATCCTGGCTGTTCTAAACCTCACTATACAGACCCGGTTGGCCTCCGAATTCGGAATTGGGATTAAATGTGTGCCACCATGCCAGGCTCCAGGCAATTTAAAAATCTCTTCCCATTTAAGTGATGAAGTGCTTCCAAGTTGATTTTGTCTTACCTTTCATTTCTTCCTTCTTTTCTCAAGTAACACGAACAAAGGCTATATTACTCTATTTCTACTGCAGTTCCTATTGGGGGGAGCTGGGGGAGGTTATTTTATTCTACAGCTTACAGTCCTTCATGAAGGGAAGCCTGGGGGCAGAAAGTTAACATAGCTCCTTTTTTAAAAATAAGCAGTTTTCACATGTGTTTTACAGCAGTCTTCTCCATAACTACACAAGACACTAGAAATACTATCCCATGCATTACTATGTAATCTACAAGATTGTCCCATATGTTACTATGCTTCAAATATTAACAAAAAAAAAGAGATAATTTTTGAAAGCATCCCCTAATCAAATTAGCAGTGTATAGTATTTACCTGCATCTGTAAGACCGCATCTGTTTGTAACAGAGTAGTTTTCGCTTGGGCATCAAATACAAATGGGTACGTACAAATTGTCACAGGAATATCTGCCAACTGGAGAGAAAAAAATTAACTTATTAGTTCAAGTTGTGGCATATGGGTGTTGTCAATTTTGGTAGATGATCATCATACTGTTCATTCACTGACATAAATGAACATTATCAAAATTATCAGTCACTCTCACTTTTCTTTTGAGTTGCTTCTCTGTGTAGCCCTGGCTATCCTGGAAGTCACTCTGTAGACCAGGCAGGCCCTCAAAGTCAGAGATCTCCTGCCTCTGTCTTCTGAGTGCTGGGTTTAAATGTGTGTGCCATCACCATCCAGCATCACTCACTTTTGACTATAGGTCTTTATTTTATTTAAGGCATTAGAAAAAAAACAAGAAAGAATCGCCACATTTTAGAGTTCATAAAACTGCTAATAACAGGTGGCTAATGGACTTGAGGCTTTATGAGTGTTAGGTAAGTGCTGAACTACATCCTCTACCTGGATGTAGATCTACCTGCCTCTGCCTCCCAAGTGCTCAGATTAAAGGTGTACGTCACCACACTTGGCCCAAAAAATTATTTAATATGAGCATGTATGTGGGCATGCTGATGTCATATATTACATGCACATGAAAGTTAGGGATGACTTCTTTCCATGAGGTGGCTACCATGGACTGATCCCAGGGTGTCAGGGTTGGCAGTAGGTGCCTTTATCTGCTGAACCATACATACGACTGAAACTTTCACAAAAATCACATTTAAAAATTTTTATTTTGTGCTTGTCTGTGCATACAGGAGAACCTGCAGTAGTTAGTATTCTCCTCCCACTATATGGCTCCAGTGGCAAGTACCTTCACACGTGAACCACCTCCATATTTCTGAGCCTTCATTTCTGTACATCATTGTAGATCTCTGTTAAGCTCAGTGGTTTTCAAACTTCCTAATGTTGTGACCCTACAATATAGTTCCCCATGTTGTGGTGGTCCCCAAACATAAAATTATTTTCATTGCTACTTCATAACTGTAAATTTGCTACTCTCCTGATATTTCTGATGGTCTTAGGCGACCCTCCTGTGAGGATCATTCGATCCCAAAGGGATTTCGACCTACAAGTTGAAAATTGCTGACTTAGCTCCTACAAGGAAGTCTGTGTGTTTGCAGTATTTCAAATTCTAACCATATTTTTCAAAACTGTGTTTTCACCTCCCCTCCCGCAGCACATACTCTTATGGTGCTGGGGATTGTGAATGGAGCCCAGGGCATGACAGGCAGTAACTCCTGACACCAGATCTATCTTTTTGTAATTGTATGTCATACTTGTCTGAGGAAGCAAACAAACAATAGCTTATAATTTAAGCTAATTAATGCTTCATTAGTCCAGGAAAACCACACCAAATAAAGCGAAAGCAAAGATGTAACATATAAGAAGTAAATATAATACCCTCTAGTTCTGAAAAGAAAGAATTAGAGCCAATCATTATTTAGACCAAAGCACTAAAATTTTATTAAGGTAACACTTGAGATAAGAACCTTTTTTTAAAAAAAAATATAACAATTGTTAGTTTAAAAATATATCATTTTACTTCTCAAATAGTTTGCTCTATTCGGTAAGCATTTATCAAATTTTATCTTACTCTGAGAACACGCTACACTTTATACTGGAAGACAAAGAGAATAGTTCTTGTTAGATGGTATCATACGGGTGAAATGTTAAGTAATAATTGTTGCTGCTGCTGCTGCTGTTGTTTCTTGCTAAGATAGAGTCTCACTGTACAGCCCTGGCTGGGCTCAACTCAGATCATCTGCCTTCCTCTGCATCTCAAGTGCTGGGATTAAAGAAGCATGCCATCACACCCAGCAACAGCTTTTAATTCAGAAAACTTTTCTGAAATAATAATATACAGAATAACTTCTACTGGTTTTTTGTTTGTTTGCTGGTGGTTTTTGTTTTAAAGCTTTTTTGAGAAAGAGTTTCTGTAACAACGCTGGCTGCTCTGAAAATGACCTCAACCTCACAGAGAACAGCTTGCCTATGCTGGGATTAAAGGTATAGCACCCATACACAACTGCTTTAGAGTTTTATATGCACACCATAGACCAATTTAACTCATTACCAAAGAAAAAACAGAACATATTTCATGAATATGAGACTTTATTGCACCAAACTTACCTCAGTTAATCCATGGCTGACATCCTAAGACAGCAATGCAGAATGCAACAATGAGGAAAGAGCAGTGTTAGTGTTCTATTTCTATTCAAGAAGGAGTTCATATATTTTGCTACAGCTGAATATTGATTCAATGAGGCAGAAAATAAATTGACCAAAATGTTCACCATCCCCCAAGCATCTTTCACGTCTTTATCTATAAATTTAAGAATTTTGGGTACTCTGTATTATGAAACTAACAGGTTTAAACATAATCAGATCTGGTTTCAGCAACTAAATTTCTCCACTTGAGGAATTTTTGTAGACTAGCAAACTAATTCTTAGCCTGATAAGTCTTTATGGCTGTTTTTTACCGGGAAAATGGAAGAAATATTCTCTGACTTGACTGGTGTCAATGAAGTAAAAATGCATAGTATATTAAAATATTACATGGAAACAAAATGAGAGAAAAACTGCCAAAAATGGTTATGGGCTAGATAACCAGAAAGATATAAGCTGTCTTTTTGTACAGCTCTGGCTGGAATGAAACTTACTACATTAGCCATGATAGCTGTGAACTCAGAGATCGGCATGTTTCTGCCTCTTGTATTAAAAGTATCACCCTGCTCAGTCTGGGTCCTTACATTTTTTTTGTTTATTGTTATTCCTGAGTGAGAGAGAAGGCAGGTGTGCCTGTCGGGGTCCAGAGACAGCCTGTACAAGCTGATTCTCTTCCTTGCACCGTGGGATCTTGGGTTTGCATAGTCAAGTACTTTAACCTAACCCTGAGCCATCTTGCCAGCTCTCAGTGTTTTTAAAAACATTAACTTAAAATAAAAGGCACAACACAGAACATACAGGTTGTTAAATTTTAAAAGCACAGAATTATGAAGGAAAAATAATGAAAGCTTACTTAAGAGGATAGAAAAATAAAGTATACTTTTTTTCCCTTCCAAAATTGGGGATTAAAACCAAGGCCCTGCACATACTGAACCAGTGCTTAAACAGTGAGCTTTATCCACAGCCCGCCCACATATGTACAAACTTTTTGTGAGGCAGAGTCTCATGTATTTCATGCTGGCCTTCCTGCCATCATGCCCAGTTTTTGTCTGGTTAGGTATCAAACACAGGGCATCCAACAGGACAAACAAACTCCCGAGTCAGATGCTTTCTTCTGAGTGCTTCCATATATGCTCAGAAATCAGACTTTTAAGTAACAGAATCTTCAAAAATATGCTACTAAATTTACATGTGGTGACTACTGTAGGGAAGAATTAACTTTATCTAAACACATGCTATTTTGGGTCTTTGGAATGTCAGGGGTCTTTAGTTGCTGACAATGTAAATAATAAGATTTAGGATGCAGACTTCAGCCATCTCGTCTCAGTTTTGCCTTTAGGAAGTTCAGACAATATAGCTGGAAATGGCTCAGCAGTTAAGAGCACTTACTGCTCTTACAGAGGATGGGGGGGGGGGGTGTCAGCTCCCAGAACCCACACGGAGCCTTCCAACTGTCTGTAATTAGATCAAGGGGCACTGATGCCCCCCTCATCTAACCTTACAGACACTCACACACAGTGTGCATACACACATGAAGGCAAAAATCTGACCTCTACGGGTAAATTTACTGCCATACCACACCCCCACACACCCCCACACAGTATATATACATACATTCAGGCAAAACATTCATACAAGCAAAATGAAAAAGTTAGCTACTTTGTAAGAAGTAATGAATACCCAATAAAAACACTGGGCACAAATCAGCTTCACTGCTTAGCAATCCTGAGTACTGTCAAATATCAGGTACCCATTTATGACTTTCCCATGAGGAATGAACAGGTGCTACTCTCTTAGAGTCTTCCTGATATGTCTTAACTTGACCAATTTTAATTTGTATTCTTATTCTGTAGCAACTTCACTTGGCTGTGCAGTAGTTCCTTTGAGTTCTGTGAAACCTTACAACAAATAATAGAACTTGAGGATAGAGTGCCACATAATCCCTCTCAACCTGGCAAAGGACTATCAGAAATCAGGATAATCATGTGGTTTCTGTCTGATTTTGTGAGTGTTACCTGGGGAAGTTAACTGTCAGCGTGTCCTCCCAGTGCTGGCTATCTTATGTTACTAATGAGCACGCCAGGTTGCTATTCAATCACTAGCCAATTTAATTCCCTAGGACAAATTTAGATAAATAGCACAATACTAAATGATGATATTTATGATTTACAAATATATAACATCAAAGAAGAAAAAATAGATTAAAAACTCCACTTCCCAAGTCACTTAATTCAAATTTCAATGTAATTCAAAAATGAGGAACCCAACATGGATTTTCTTTTCTTTTGAAATAGAACTATCAGAGTGAATTTCTGATCATTTTGCCTCCACTTCCTGGGTGCTGGTATTATAAATATGTTCTGCCATACACAGATCATAACTTCAAATAATATTTTTAATACATTCATTTGTGTATGTGTGTGGGGCACACACATGCCACAGCTTATGTATGACGGTCAGAGGAAAACTTGTAGGAGGCAGTTTCTTCCACCACATGGGTCATTGGGCTTGGTGGCCAGTCTTTACCTGCTGAGCTACTCACTGGAACATATCCTAACTCTTCAGATATACATATAGGCAAAACACCCATACGCATATTTTTCAATTACACTGTATTATTTTAATACTGTATACATGTGAGTGTCTGGGTGTGGGTCTATGTACATGAATGCAGAAAAGGACATTGGATCCTCTGGAGCTGGAGTTACAGGTTGCTGTGAGCCATTATATGGTGCTGGGAACTGAATGCAAATACTCTGGAAGAGCAGCCAGTGCTCTATTTTGCTAAGCCATCTCTGCAGACCCTCAGCATGACTCTTGACTGGTAACTACACAAGCTGCAATGGTGACACGATTACCAAATTTCTAGTTTCTGAGTATATAAATACATGTATCTGTACACCTCTCTCTCTCTGTGTACATATATATGTATTTGCATAATAACGTACACATCATCACAAAATAGCATGAATATCCTTAGGATAGCCTTTAAAACTTAACTAACACTGTGTGAGGATGACACCCAGTTCAGAATTAAGACTAGCAATGAAATATAGAACTTATTTTTTAAAACTTCAGAGAGAAGACTTTCTAAGTTTTGCATAAATGTAAAAGTGTGATGAACTCTCTTTAAAACAAAGGAAAGAGCTAGTTGTGGTGGCAGTCTTTAATCCAAGGACTCTGGAGGCAGAGGGAGGTGATCTCTTGAGTTCAAGGCTAGCCTGGTCTACATAGCAGGTTCCAGGCCAAGCAGGGCTATCTCAAAAAAAGAAAAGAAAAATGCCCCCCAAGAAGAAAAGCCAGCTTCCTGCAGTAACATCATGTTCATTTATAAGCGGATATATAGAAATTACATTATGTATCAGAGAGAATGCAAAGTAAAACAAAACAATGCCCTACAAAGCCCAGTCCTCCATGACCTCACACTTTTCAGAACACACTGATCAATGAAATAGCTTCTTCATGAGATTTAGTTTGACATCATCACGGCTTTGTACTAAGATGTGTTTGGATGACAAGATTACCAAACTTCATGCAAATATTGAAAGACAGGAAGAGTTGCTAGGTAAAAAAAAAATCATAGGATAGCACTTATCTTAACTTGGTTGTAACACAGGTTGTCTATAGGTGGCTTAACTTTCCCAGGCTGGCCCAGCACTCAGTGCCTCAGCAAAGTGGAGTGCTGAGACAACAGTGGTAGCCACTGTTACAGGTTCCCATGGGACAGTAAGACTCTGGTTACTAAAGACCTTCAGTCACATGCAAAGAATAATGCACTACTTGAAATAAAAGATATGAAAACACTTGTTTCCAAAATATTCCTTTTGTATTGTAACAAATGGCACTTAAGTTCAGTTTCCAACTCCAGAGACGTACCACTCCATAGGCTTGCTGCTGGACCCAGTTGATATAGTCATTTCTTATGTCTATCAATTCTTGTACTTCATGTATGTAAAATTTGTCATATTGTATAAGGTGTCCTGTTTTCTCATTTACCTAAAAAAAGAAAAAAGAAGAAATGTAATCAACATTAAATTTAGACAGCACTTAAAAGAGCGAGTAAATAGCTCTCAAATAGAAAAATGGTTCAGGGCTGGAAAGATGGCTCAGTGGCTGCTCTTCCAAAGGACCTGGGTTCAATTCCCAGCACCCACATGGCAGCTCACAGCTGCCTGTAATTCCAGTTCCAGGGGGACTCAACACCCATGGCAAAACACCAATGCAAATAAAAGAAAAATAAATAAGCAAAATGTATTTTTTTTAAAAAAAGAGAAAGAAAGAAAAAAGGCTTTGGAAATTTCTTTAGCTAGTTTTCTATGGAAAAAAACCCACTACTGAGTGCCTACTATATATGCAAGTCCTTATCAAGTGCTGTAAGGCATATACAACATTTATTGGATGTGATATCTACCTGTATTCAGTACTCCCAAGTCTAGAAATAAATGCCTTTACAAACACAACACATTATAAAATGTGTAGTTCTGAAAACCATATGGACTTCACATTGATAAACAAGACTTAACAGTAGTAATGTCTGATAAATGTTATGCTATTTAATATCTTATTAATTAAGCCTCTTAATTGTTCTTTATTTCCAGTTTGTTGTTGTGACTGATTATACACATGTGGGTACCTATGGAGGCCAGAAGGAGGGGTCAGGCCCCCTGGAACTGGAGAAGAGGGCAACGAAAAACAACCTCACATGGATACTTACTGGGAACTGAACGCCAGTCTTTTAATAGAGTACTAAGTATTCTTAAGCAGCGAGCAATCTCTCTAGTCCCTGATTAAAGTGGTGTCTGAACAGGCTGCAGACTCACTTGAGAGACAATAAGCAAGTACACAAGAAAATGTAGCCGCTAGTCCCTAGACTGTAACCAATACGGGGACAGAGACAGGGCTTCTGATGTACAAGTACACTACTTTCATCAAGATAACTAACTGGAATCTAATCAAGTTTTAGAATCTAAATTCTGGTTTGCAGAAAACAAAAAGGATAGACAGGCATTATATTAAGCACACAAATCATAGGAAATCTGAATTGTGGAACTTTCACAACACTCACCACAGTTCTTCAAAAGGACAAGAAATAAAAATTAAGGACGGAAAGTGGGCAGAGGTTCTAAAGTGAAGGAAAAAGCGGGGAGGGCGCTATGTCCTGATGGTCTGGAGGGTAAAGGAGCCTGCTGCTTCACCTGACAACTTGAGTTGTGGTTGTGGTAGAAGCAGAGAAACAATTCTTATAGGCTGTCTTCTGACCAAACCATGATAGCCAAGGCACCTCCCACAGACATACAAAATCTTTATTTTAGAGATAGAGAAGTGCTACCGGTTAGCACAGAAGAGCCTACAAAGTCATTCTCCTGACAGAAACAATGACAAATTCTTGACCATAGACAATGTTTTCTTTCCATAACAGAATTAAACAGTCACAGAAAGGCACACACACAAACTCAAAGAATAAAATTTCAATACTTAAAATTTTCAGTTTTAAAATTTTATTTTATTACTTTAAGGATTTTGCCTATGTATGTGTCTGGGCCATGTGCATGCCTGGTAACCATGGACATCCATAAGAGGGTGCCAGATCCCCTGGAACTGAGTTACAAATGGTTGTGAGCCACCATGTGGGTGCTGTTGAAAATTAAACCAGGTTCTCTTCAAGATCAGTAAGTGTTTTTAACCACTAAGCCATCTCTCTAGCTTCCTAGGTGTATTTTTTAAGATGTGTAAGATCTATGAAAACTATAAAACATTAGAGAACAAAGAGACCCAGATACATCAAGAGAAAGACTATGTACAAAAGAAAATAGCAAGACTTGACAACAAACTTAACTGGATTCTGTTTTAAAGAAAAAGTGATTTAAACAATATCCTGCTATAACTGAGGCATCCTAAATATGCCAGGACACACAGTGTCTCTTATTCTCACTCTCTCAGAAAAGGAATATTAAAGACTGATACTTGGTACACAGACATACATGCAGAACACACTCATATACATAAAATAGAAATTAAAGAGTGACATGCAGTATGGTCACAAATGGTTCATAGAAATGGACACATACTAACTGATAAGTCTAAGATGGGGTATAGGTATCCACTCTACTTGTCTCACAATGTTGCAGTATGGATGAAAATAGCTAAAACAAAAACTGAAGAGGGAAGAGACCAGACACAGAGCACAGTGGCAGAGGCCTGCTTAGTATGCAGGTTGTGGGTTCAGTGACATACTTATCACATTACAGACACACAAACAAATGCATAAGAAAAACAAAACAAAACTGAGAAGTGTAATGACTTTTAAAAACAGGCTGAGTGGTGGTGGTGCAAACCTTTAGTCTCAGGAGGTCAAGGCCAGCCTGGCCTACAAAGCAAGTTCCAGGATAGCTAAGGCTAAATAGAGGAAAAGTTTGAGATTGGCATGTGTAGACTTGTAGGCAACGGAACATGAGTTAATAAAGGAGACAAAACTCATATATTCTGGCTCTAACAGCTGGCCTAACAAGAATGAAGACACATGAAACAAAGTTGGATAAAAGACACAGCTTAGAGAAAGCTGGGTTAAACTGTCCAGGTGAACTAACCTAGGTGGAAATGATCCAAGATTAGAATAAATGCTTACCATTTTATGAGAAAGTTTGGAGAGTTTTATTGAGAACTGACAAGAACTGACTGACGGAGGAAATAATTTGAAGCCAACAGGTTATAAAATCAGTGAAATTGTGTTGGTTCAGTAAGACAAAAAAGATCGAGCAGCTACTGGTAGGAAAATGAAGTTGAATTATCAGAAGATTCAAATTTCCTGATAAGGCATGTAGACGTCATGGCAGCTAAATGGACAAGACATTTATTTAAAATTTATTTAAAAGTTTAAAATTTTTGAATACTTCAAATCTGGTAAACTACAACAAAAAATGTCAGTAGTAACACCTATAACTTGGAAGATATTCTTGGTATGGCAGGAAGTGGAGGGGGGTTTGAGGAGGAAAAGGTCTTTGCAAACTCTAGAAAAAAGGAGACGAGGTAGGTACAAAGGGTTACTGTGTGCTCACAGCACTCAGGACCAGGTGTTTAAAGCTATCCTAGTGTCTAAATCCCTAGGTGAGGGAAGCCAATATAGGCTACTTAAGACCCTTCCTCTCCCCCTAAAAACCCAATAAAAATGTCAGAGCAATGGAAAGACTGTGGGAGAATCCAGGATTGCGTTTGTTTCCTTTAAAGCAGCGGGAACAGTTAACACATATTAAACAAAACTAACTGCCTAAGGAAACAACAGAAGTAACTTTATTAATGACTCCTCTTTCAACACAGTGAGTAAATCCACATTAAAACCTTTTCTTGAGTGGAGCATGGTGCCTTCAATCCCAGCATTCAGTAGACAGAGGGAGGTATATCTCTGGGAGGAGTTCCAGGTCAACCAGGGCTATTCTCACAACAAATAAATAGCCCTTTTATTGGGGAGGCCAAATGGCTCAACTGTGAGAGCTCTTGCCTCCAAGCCTGACATGAATTTTAATCCTTGGGATCCATAAGGAAAGAACTCAGTCCTGGAAGCTATCCTCTGATCTTTACATGTGTACTGTGGTTCATGTACGCAAAATAAATAATTGGAAAAGAAATAATTCAAATACTATGGCATGGTGGTCCATGCTTCATAACCCCAACAAGAAGAATGTCCATGAGTTCAACCCTGGTCTGAATAGTAAGTTCTGGGCCAGCCAGGGCTGCATGGGACCATGTCGCAAAACCAAAGCCAATCTATCAATGAAGCAAACATCTATTCCTAATAAACCTGACCTTCTGAGAAAGTAATAAGAGGGAAGAAACCATCCATCAGAGCTATGTATCTAAACGGACAGTTCATAGATTGTAAATACAACAACAAACCCTCAGGAAGAGGAAAGGAGCAGGTAAGACAAATAAAGGGTGCGAGGATATGCATACAACTCAGCTTCCAATTAGACTTTAACATAAACAACCTCTATCTGCTGCACCCTTAGAGCAATGTGCTGTCATGAACAGACAGATACTCTTAATTGTCAGTAATAAGAAATGCTTAATTTTCACAGATTTCAAACTTTGCTTTAAAGGAAAATTAGAACAAACACCACATACCACTTCTCCAAAGAATAAGATCAGAGATTTCAACCGTAGATTTCTGCCTTAAAAGCCAACTCAAACTGTGTATTTCAATAACAGGCACCATTAGACATTGCACTACTGTGTACATTATTTCATCTACCATTCTTACAAAACAGTATAGCTTTTATTTTCAAAGTTATGTTTTTAATACCTTTATTTTACTGGCTAAAAACATTCTGAGCTCTCTTTTCCTGCTTTTTTGGGGGTGGGGCGGAAAGAGACAGGGTATGGACTATGTAGACCAGCCTGGCCTCAGACTCTGGAGACCTGCCTACTTCTACTTCTGGAAAACTGGGACTAAAGGGGTGTGCCATCATGCTCTGCCCATGCTTTCAATGTTCTCATTTGGAAAAAGCAACCAGAGCGAAGCTGTTACTATAGAACAAAAACCTACTTAATAATGGAGACGCAAAGTAGAAAATACTGCCTTTTATAGAAAAACCTGTGCGCCCTGCCCTATAGTCTTTAATAGTAATATTAGCTGTACTCTTTACTAAAAACAAACAATATCACACCTGCACACAAGTTCACAACAGCTTTTCCCCAGTCACTTATATTTTCAAGTATAAATACAAACTAAAAGAAATAAAAAATAAAACAAGGTAAGCTCTGTGTATGTAACCCAGGATGTCCTTCAACTCACCATCTTCTTGCCTCAGCCACTCAAATACAGCTAGCTATACCACTAGGCCAGGTTCATCGTATTCTATTTTTTTCCCTTTCCTTTCCATTTGCTGGTTTGTTTGCTTGCTTCTGACAGGGTCTCTAGCTATGCAGACCAGTGGGCTTTGAACTTAGAGATCTACCAGCCTCAGCCTCCAATGCTAGCATTAAAGGTGTGCACCATCACACCCAGCTCATATCTCATTTTAATCACATTTTTCAGTTTAAATTTAATGACTCTTGTTGAAAATAATTAAAACAAGCATTTCTTTAGAGTGTAAATACCTTAAAACATTAGGAATAAAAAATCATAGTTTCCTCCCTCTTCCCAGTGTCTGCAATCTGAATATTTTTAAAATATAAGATATATAAGTTCTGGCTCAGCAGGTAAGAGTGCACACTGTTCTTCCAGAAGAGACGAGTTTGGTTCCCAGACCCTAACATCTGACTGTTCACAAATACCTGTAATTCAAAATACCTGGAATCCAGGAATTCCAATGCCCTCTTCTGGCCAGCTCAAGTACACACAGGCAAATAGACACACAGACACACACACACACTTTTTTTTTTAAGGTATACATATTTATCAAGAGAAATAACATGTCAAAATAATAAAAATTTAAAATCAGTGAACTTGGGAGGGAACTATAACTAGTGTTAATTCAGATATAATGATCTGATAACTAAAGATAAAACTAGGTACTATAGCACTTAAAATGAGTTGTGCTGGGGAGGGGGCTCAGCAGTTAGAAGGAGCATTTGTTACTCTTGCAGAAAAGCAAGGTGGGATTCTCAGCACCCACATTATAGCCACAGCCCTCTGTAGTTCCAGTTCCGAGGACTCTAATACTTTCTTCTGGGCACAATGTGGGACACACAGACAGACAGACACACACAGGTTAACACTCATACTCATAAAACAATAAAATAAAAAAAAATCTATAAAAGGTGTAAATAAAGAAATTGGATATTAAAGACTAATTCAGGAGTTCTGTTGTTTTAGTTTTTTGAGGCAGAGTCTCTTTACACAGCCTTGGTTGTCCTGGAACTAAGAAAACCATGCTGGTCTCAGACCTAAGAGACCCAACTGCCTTAGCTTCCCAAGTGCTGGAGTTAAAGCTCTGCTTGCCATGCTTGGCTCAGAAGTTATGCAAAAGACATGGACACAAATCTACCAACACACACACACACCTACCTCTCTGTAAGGGATGCATATTTACAGCTACTTTGTCTCTAAGAAGGCTTTAATCCTTCAGGTAGGACATTTTTTCCTTATTTAGCATTTATGCTATACCATATTCATTTATTTGTACATATATAATCCATCTAGATTACCAGCTCAAAGGTGGAAATCATTTAATTTCCTATCACTAAATCCCTTCCATCTAAAATAATAACAAGCATACAGTAGGCACTCAATAAATATTTGCAAAGCAAAAACAAATCACATCTAAATTTTTAAAAACTACATAAAATACTAAGAAAGTTCAAAATAAAATCTAAATTTTGGTCACAATGCTTTCATATCACATTAAAATTTAGTATTTTGGTTGAGGTGTTATTAAGCTGAATAAATGTATGTTGTATCTATTCATTGAGAGTTCTGTGCCCCCATCCCAAATGTGTAAAAAACAGTACAATACAAAACAACTAAGCTAGACATACCAAGTAGGCTTTTTTCTTTTGGTACACTAGTATTACTACAATGTACTGTGCAAAAACTCAAAAACCAGCCCAATTGCTAATCCAATAATAAACTTATTTATCTCATTATAGATCCATTCCTGACAGCAGGTACAAGGTATTTTCCTCATGATGCCATTCAGAGCACCTGAAATATTTCCCACTTAGAAAGTTTGCCAAAGGACATGACATATGGGAGGAACAAGCACATTGGGAAGTGAACAGTGAACACAAAATAAAGTTATCTTGGCTCTACTCATGCTCCTAGGTTAGGTCAAGAAGCAAACTGAGGAACTTTCCTAACTCCTAATCACTGAGCAGAAATAAGGAATAAATAGCTATAAGACATAGTGTTTGTCTGCCCCAATAAATCAAGGTTCTCATCCAAATAGTGTGACAATAAAATTTCTGCCTTCAGAATGCATAACAATTTGAAAATTATATACCATAGGACCAGCAAGACAGCTGAGCAGGTAATGATACTTGCCACCAAGCCTGACAACTAGTGTTCAATACCTGGGAACAAACACAGTGGAGAGAACTGACTCCTACAACTTGTCCTCTGATTTTCTCATGAGCATCATGGTACATGCTAGCTGGCACACATCCAACACACACATACAACAATAAGTATTTATAAGTTATATAATTTAAACAATACATTAATCTTGAGAATCAGGGCTGACACTTCATTGGTAATTGTTCATTTGCATACGACAATGAGAAAGACTGTTCAAAATCACACTGATAGGAAATAGCACAAAAGAGATTGAAGTGTTTTCTATTGATTTCCAGTCCAGGAATAGTACTGATACAGACACAGAGGCATAGCTTAGGGATAAGAGTACCTGCTTAGCTTTAGTAAGCAAGCCCTGAGCTCAATCCTGCATATGCATACATATATACATACATTAACACACAAACAAGATAATATATATGTATAAATATGTAGAGTACATTAGAATTTGAATCTTGAAACCTAAAGGTATAGTGAAAGTAAAGCCCACTCTAAGCATGTGAATGTACAAGTACACATGCCCCAGAGGCTTGGGGTATTAGAATTAATCCCTTGCACCTGGAGCTGCGGAATCTGTGAACCACCTACTATATGGTTCTCTAAAGAGTAATATGGGCTTAATTGTTAAGCCGTCTCTCCACCCTAGGTATATGTTAGCATATTCATTAAAACACCGGGCCTTGAGAAGCAGCTCTGGCTTCTCTTTCAATTCTGTGACTTACTAACCTAACTACTAATACTGAACTTTTTCAATTTCTTTCTTTGAATTTGAGTCTTAGCTGTTTTGGTACTCTCTTTGTAGACCAGGCCTTGAAAACAGAGATTCACCTGCCTCTGCCTTCCAAGCAGGCATGTGCCACCACTGCCTGGCAAAAGTTAAGGTTTTATTGCTTGCTTGTTTGTTGTCAGTGTCTTAATTTATTACAAGGGACAAAATGCCAACTATACAAGTCTATTTTTTAAATTAAAAAAAAAAGAATATTATATATAATACTCACATGTACTATATACAGAGATTTCTAATGCTAGTTAATGTTGGCAAACAGTAAATGTTAAGGGTCCACACCCATTCCAACCTTGAACTAGTAAGGTTGGTCTCTGGAGCCAGGCTTGGTAGACAGTACTAAAATCCAGCAACCAAGAAGCTGAGGCAGGAGGATTATGAGTTTAAGGCCAGCTAGGGCTATGCCACAAAATCCAATCCCCAAAACCTAAGGGTTAGACTATGGTTCAGGTAAAGCATCTGCCTACCATGTGCAGTTCAATCAACACACTCAAACAGAAGGGGGAGAGAAGGGGGGGGGGGAACCTCAAAACACAAAATATCCAGAAAAATCTTTGAGGAACA
Organism: Phyllotis vaccarum; assembly: GCA_033318265.1. Taxonomy (NCBI): domain Eukaryota; kingdom Metazoa; phylum Chordata; class Mammalia; order Rodentia; family Cricetidae; genus Phyllotis; species Phyllotis vaccarum. Next base: position 83,802,809 of record JARWLC010000010.1, on the reverse strand, counting down.
CAGACTGAAGTATTTCTACAGACTGAAGTATTTCCTAACTCTAAAACTTTCATCTTAAAGCCAGCGCTCTCGGTAGAGTCTTTTGGTAAAGCCCTAGCTGGACTATAACAGGTTCCCTCCCCACTCTTTTCTTTGAGACAGAGTTTGCTCTCTGCAGTTCACAATGGCCTGAATTTGGTGATTCTCCTGCTTCAGTTTCTAGACTGCTGGAATCACAAGCATGTCTTTCTCTTGAGGTAAAAGACAGGGCTAAGGAAAACCAGTATTCTTTAAGAGGAATAAAGATAAGCAGACAAAGGAGTCAAAAAAAGAGTAATCATGCAGAAATATGGTGCAGCTGAAGGACGGTTCATGAAATACTAGAGAAAAGTTCATCCAGGGAAAGAAAAACAAAATCAATTAATCGCTTGAATCCTAAGCAAAAAAATATATAGAAAGGTAGAGACCCAGGCTAAGATGTACAAGGATCTTCATAATTGCAGTATGCTGCACACCCAGGGCCTGATGAAAGTCTTGTTCTTGGGGAACGACCTGTTTTTGTAGGAAAGAAGTTGCTATCATCTCTTTAATTATAGCAATGAGAACAGAAATTAACTGCCTAAGAATCTTGGATATACTAAAATACAAAAGGGAAGAGAAAAGTTCAGGAAGTTAAGTAGTTAGAAAAACACCCAGTAGCTTCACTTTTTAAAGAAGGTAAAATAAAAATGATCCACGGGGTTCTTACAGAGAACAAAAGCCTATCTCATTTGTCCCCTTTGTTTATTTTAGTACTGAGCAAGAAGAATCTGAAAGTGTAAAACAGTTGTTACAGAAAAGAAACCATATTCATATGGAGTTTTCAGTCTACTGTTGACTATGAACACATGCTTCTCCCTTAGGTCATGTCTCATCTAAGTAGCAACTCAAAAATACCAAATGGCATAACAGAGATATACCTACCAACTGTCAGGGATGACTCAAATCCATCTTTAATGAGACAGCTGAGACTCTATTTCTTCATGTAACTTTGCACTTCTACAGTGTAAAGTGTACTATTTCTTACACTGGGAAAAAGGGCAGGAAAGAACAATAGGCAAATTAATGAATTATATATGGTTTCATTTTCAAATAAGTCAATTGTTTCAAATGAAACATTCTACTTTGATTGAGGCCATTAGTACCTGATACCAAAAGAATAGAACTTTAAATGTTCATAATTATAAGGGCCCAGTGAGTTGTATGTATATGATAACCACTTATAACTAAAAATAATGTATCATTAAATTAACATATTAGGTTCCTTACAAGAAAACATAAGAATTCTAATTCATTAATATGCTATTGTTCTGCCCAACTGTAGGCTATAGATGCCTAATAAAGTCAAATAAATCCAAAGCTACAAAATATAAATATATTACTTGTAAAGGAAATTATGGGAAACTATGAGTAACTTCCAAATTTCTTTAATATGTATCTTTTATGCCATTCTAATATTAATGTTAAAATGAACATTATCAATCTGTTAGTAGGAATGGGGAAAGAGGAAAATAAAGGACTAATGGACATACCCTATGTAATATTTCTAAAACCTTTAATGCAGTATGAAGAAAACTGTTGAAAATTCTTCTTTCAGAAGGGGGAATGCCGATCTTGTAGAGTTTCAAAAGATGTACCACAACTTCCTTAAAAAGTTCTACTATCTTGAGGAATAGTGGAGGTTCAAGTACTGACCACCAGTTTTCTGTTATTAAAGGGTGAACATGCAAATAAAGTGAATAAAAAAAAATCAGAAATTTAAAAAAACATACTAACTTTTCTTCTAGAGCAGTGGTTTTTAACCCTTTAAACATTTTAGGAAGATGAATATAGCAACGATTTATATAACATCTCTAGGGCTTATGATAGATAACTTTCCTCACTACCAAGATAAAGGATAATGTTCTTAAAATCTCTCAACAATAAAATTAAAGTATGAAAGATCTACTGAATTCACATTCCTGATATCCTAAATTATATTTAAATTCATAAATTAGTTAAAAATCACCATAGCTAATATTATATTCAATTACTAAATTGTTACAGAAATCAGATTTTTAAAATAAAATACATTGTAAAATAGTGTTGTTCAAATATTTAAAAATCCAGGTTTTGTTACTCAACTTAATAAAGAAAACTGAAATATTGTGAAGCAATACCTTTATAAATCCAAGAAACTCTGGAAAATCAGAAATGTAACTACCTTATTCATGTTCTTTTTATAGTTGCTAACTATAAACACCACAATCATATGAAAATGAAGCAAGAAGAATGTAAAACCCTCAAGTGAGGAAACAGTACTTGGCTTTTCCATACTGGCTCACTCCTTCAGATCCCAGCACTCTGTTTCTCACTTACTGCTTTTCCACTCACCCTCAGCATTAAAGTTCTTATACTGATTTTATTACTTCAATATATTTCAGTTCCACATACCTAGCCAACACTCTTAGGAAGCAAAACACTGGATTATCCATAGCAAGCCAATTATAAAGGCTAGGAGTTAGAGATGAATCCACACTATTAGAAGAATTAACATGAGCAAAGTTAGACCAAAACCCAGAGAAAAACAGAGACTGAACTGTGAACTCAGGAATCTTGTGCATAGATACAAAATTAAACAAAAGGAAATTAGAAGGAAGGAATATGAGGAAAAGGGTTGATACTGGATTCAACGATGACTTAAAACCAATGCTGTTTAGTTTCAATGGCTCTTCCAGTTCTTTAACAGCAAGACCACTCAAGGCAACGAGGGAGAAAAATATGGGATTTTAATTGTTCTTGATACTATATCTGGATTAAAATTCTATATTTAGCATGACTTGCCTTCAGCAACTCCAACAATTAGAATCAAATACCCAGGGAAAAAAAGCCAATACAAGAAAAATCTTTTCCATCTAGAATAATGTCAAATAAGCAAGGCAGCAAACAAAAGAACTCATTAACATTTTCATTTAAAGAGAAAACATTTCAGAAAAAAAATACTAAAATTCTTACCAAGTACTTTCAGTGGTGCTTTTTCTAGGTTCACAAGAGCTGTACCAAAGGGAATTGCTATTGTTGTGAAATTGTTGGAGTCACTCATCAGGGGACATTCTGGTAGAGTAAGATAAAACCTCAATGCTTCAACATCAGGTAAGGAGCTAGTCAGTTTAGGTATAAGATTCTTTTCCAAACTAGCTGCCACCTATATTTTGACAAAAAGCAAAACCTACTTCATTTAAAATAAATGCGATTCACAAAGATGCATATACATGTTATGCACATTTACAAGAATAAAAGATTAAAATGAAAACCAGGCTCTAAGACATGAAACAATGACTAAGACAAAGCAGACAACACATTCTACCATGTGCTCTGAAGCACAATGGACACTGCTGCCTAGGCACTGCTAACAAAGTTCAATATACACTCTCTCCCAGTGACTATGACAGCTACTAACAGACATAAGCACATGGTGATAGTATTTATAGTCTGCTATAAACACCTGAAAAGATTAACGTATCTTCAACACCTAAATACAAATGCTTAAAAAAAAAAAAAAAGAACCTTAAAATTTTTTATCATGGAGTATAATGTTAATCTATGAAACTCAAGGATAATTTGTTTACAGACATAAAATATCTGTAAAAATAACATGTAAAAATCCAACAGCTAAATAAAATAAATGTACATCTAAAAAACAAACCTGCTGAGATATGTGAGGATGGTCAGGTTGTATTAGTTTGTGGAACAGGAGTCTAGCAGCATTCATATCAACCCCTGAAAATTTGGTACCTGTTCTATAATGATCATCATTGCTAAAAAAGAAAAGGGAGAGAGAGTCATTTTCTTCAGTGCTGTGCCCCTTAGCTGTTCCCAGGTTGCAGCAAATAAACCCCAAACCATGCTCATGCAAATGACTCTTATCTCGAACACACAATGGAGGACATGAAAGCAGTTGGGTCAACCCTGAGTGAGGAGACTGACAAGAGGCAACAGGGTTATAAGATCAGGCACGTATACACATATATGAGTTACCAAAGAGCTAGCTCTTAAAAGAAAAACTCTAACAATTAAAATATTAGTATTTTCATTTCTTCCACATAATAGATTTTACAAGTATTTATTAATTACTCAATTCTTTAATACGTCACTCATACATTTCAAAGGTCTAGGCAATCACAGAATTACCACTTACCTAATAGCTAAAAAACTTCCATTTAGACAACCAGATGAAGAAAATGTTCCATCTATCTCACTAAAAAGAAAATAAATGAGACACATAACTATTTGCCTTTTGTTTTTAATAAAAACTTAAAAGACAATTTAGACCTAGGTATGGTGGCACAAGGGTAGAAAGCTGAGACAGAAGAACCCACAGCTTGAGGGCCAATGGAGGCTCCACAATTAAGAAGACTGTTCTTTTTTTTTTTTTTTTAAAAAAAAAAAAAAAAAAAAAAAAAAGGATGGGGCCAGAAACAACTTAGTAATTGCTTGCTATGTACCCAAGAGGACTCAGAGTGATCCCCTAGGGCCTGTGTTTGGCAATGTGTGCTTACAGTACTAGAGCTGGGGAGACAGAGAAAAGATTCCCTAAGGCCCACCAGCAACCTAGTCTAGCCTAATCATAGCAATTTCAAGGTTCAGTAAAAAACCCTGTCTCAAAAAAAAGGGAGAGGGAACAACTGAGGAAGATTTTAAGTGTTCACCTATGGCCTCCATACTTACTCTCAAACATGTACCTGAACATACACACATGAACATTTATGTACTTATATGCACAGGAATATTACATGTTACAGTACTTCTCTCACTTCCCAAGTAAAATAATCAAAACTATGGAAATCACTGGTGATAATACATAATGCTTGATAAAGACATTAACTGTTTGACTTAAGCTTAAATACATTCATCTTCAGCAGCCAGAGATGGCTCACTTGGTAAAGTGTCTGCCACAAGCACAAAGATGTGACCTTCGTCTCCCTGGGAACCACGTAAAAAAGCTAGGTTTGGCATGAGCCTAGAATGACCGTGGTGGTGGAAGGGTGAAGGCTGGGAGATCTCAGAGGAGGCTGCACAACCAAAAACTACAGTGGTGAGTGAAGGAGAGAACATATACATAAAACAAGTGACTGCACATCTGCAGACATCTGTGCACACCCTCCCACACAAGGTTATACTATGTAGCCTTGACTGGTCTGGAATTTGCTACTGCAGACCAGGCTGGCCCTAAGCTCATAAGAGAACTGCCTGCTTCTGACTCCCAAGTCAGAGGATACTTGATGTAAAAGACACATAAAATTTTTAAAAATGAAAGAAAAGAAAGAAAGAAAGAGAGAGAGAGAAAGAAAAAGAAAGAAAGAGGGAGGGAGGGAGGGAGGGAGGGAGGAAGGAGGGAAGGAAGGAAGGAAGGAAGGAAGGAAGGAAGGAAGGAAGGAAATTCTCCACAAATGTTGCTCTATTGCACGGGTCTGGTGCTGTGTGTGTATGGATAAAATGTTTCCCATACTTGGCTATCTCCACAGGAAACCTTGCAGAAGGATAACTGAGCCATTTCTGAATCAGAGCTTCATTCACTGTCCAGATCTGCTTTGAAGGGTCAGGGCATCTGAAGTCATCTGCTGGGCCACAGCTCTACATTACAATTAAAGAGATCAGTCGGAGGAAGAGATGTCATAACACAAAATTAAGAACAAACATTTGTGCTTGTTTATTTTTGTCAAAAGTAGTAGTCAATTTCTCATAAATACCGAAAACAAAAACTTAGCAGACAGCTTAGAAAAAAAAAATTACTTTGCAGATTTGGGGAAAAAAAATAAGACAACAATCTGTATATATAAAAGACAAAAGTAAGTTTCCAAGATTACTCCAATTTATTTGAAGCTAACTCATTATTTATATGATTATATTAGTACCTGAGGACTAGAGTAATGTGAAAAGCTTTGATCTCCACCTGAAAAGATTCTTTTGACACAGAAATAGTCTTCAGAATCTACAATAAAAATAAAATGTAAAACATTAGTTCCAACACTTACATTTTCCAGAACATTAAATCTGCAACAGGACTTGTCTTGATCATTCAATTAGGTTTCTCATTCATCCCAGAGCACTCAATAACATGAAATGGTTTGGGATGAGACTGACCAAATGATGACATGAAATGACCCCACAAACTTAAGCATCATTTGGCAAATTCCTAAAATTTTCTTCTGATCTGTACCCATGCACAAAACATGTTTTCTAGTCTGTATCTCATATTTTGGTTTAAACATAATATGAAACCAGAATAATTGTTTTAAGATATAAGGTTAGAAAAAAATAAAATTAAAGGGGGCACACTTGAAATGTCAGCATTTGGTAATCTGTTTCTCAATCTCTAAGTGGAGACCCATGAAGATTAATGGCCTTTTCACAGATCACTCACATTGAAAAAAAAACAGATATTTGTATTACAATTAAAAATTACAGTTATGAAGTAGCAACAAAAATAATTTTAGGATTGGGGTCACCACGACATGAGAAACTTCATTAAATGGTCACAAGATCAGCAAAGTTAAGAACCACTGCCACAGAAGGTGATACACTGGGATATATTCATTAATAAAAACTAAGCCAGGGGCTGTGGAGATGGCTCAGTAGTTAAAAGTACTAGCTTTGCAAGCATGATGACTGAAATGTATGCTTGGAACCACTGTTTAAAAGAAATCCAGATGCAGCTGGACATGGCACATGCCTCTGACCCCAGTACTCGGGAGGAAGAGGCAAGTGATGGTCACTTTCAGTCAGGGTTACACAGAAAACCAGATGCAGTGGCTAACATCTGTAATCCCAGCACTCCTACATCTAAATGGGAGGTAGAAACAGAAAAATCCCCAGAAGCTTTCAGACAGAGAAAAACTGACTTTCCAAAGTTGTTCTATGACCTCCATATCAGATGTTTCTACAGAGATAAACAAGCACATTAAACTTCCTTTGGAGAAAGATGCATAAGATCTCCTTTCTCTTTCCTTCTGTTCTCTCCAACTGCAAGGGTTACATTCTGAAGTATTACACACTAAAAAAACAAGGCATCCTATTTTAATTAAAGTCTATTTACAAATCTGAGACATTTCTGCTACCTTCTTCCTGAGTCTGATGTTGGACAGGCTGGCCTCAAAGTCGTTATGTAGAAAATCAATTTCTATTGCTTTGCCTCCACTCTAGTTACTGGAATGTGTAAGCATGCTTAGTTTGGTTTTGTTTTTTAAAACTTTGTATTATTACCTGTAGCTGCACAGAAATACAAGCTTTTTTCTTTTTTAAAAGATTTATTATGCACATAGTGTTCTGTCTGCATGTATGCCTGCCTGCCAGAAGAGGGCACCAGATCCCATTACAGATGGTAAAGTGCCACCATGTGGTTGGTTGCTGGGAATTGAGTATCAAAAGCAGCCCAGGCTTGGCATTCACTATGGAGCTCAGAGTGAGCTACAGACCTGCCTCACCAAACCCGATAATAATAAAACTATAAAAACAAAACAAAGCAAAACTCCATTTACCACCTCAATGTAAAGAGACCTTAAGATCGATTGATCTACCTACCTACCTACCTACCTATCTACTTATTTAGGCTTTTCAAGACAGGATTTCTTTGTGTAACAGCCCTGGCTGTCCTAGAACTAGCTTTGCAGTCCAGGATGGCCTCAAACTCACAGAGCTCTGCTACCTCTATCTCTCAAGCACTGGGACTAAAGGCGTGCACCCTCAGTGCCTGGCAAAAAAGCACAACTCTTGAAAGCATCCAATACTGTTTAAAGTCACACAGTGTCTTTATTAGATTATTCACAATGCCTTCTGTGAAAGAAACTGAAATACTAGTTACTGAGGACACAAAAAAAACCAATAATGTTTAAAAAAACAAACAAAACCAAAACCAAAAACCATTCTCCAAATCAAATACTAACTGAAAAGATGATAAAGGTCCAAAATTCAGTATTTTTTTTTCCAGTTTTTCCAGACAGTTTCTCTGTGTTGCTCTGGCAGTCCTAGAACTCATGATGTACACTAGGCTAGCCTCGAACTACAGAAATCCAACTACCTCTGCCTCCAGAGTACTGAGGCATGTGCCTTAACTGAAACATAGGCCAGGCAGTGGTGGCATCAACCTTTAATCCCAGCACTTGGCAGGTGAGGCAGGTAGATCTGAGTTCACGGACAAGGTATGTTCCAGGAAATCCAGGACTACACAGAGCCAAGAAAAGAAACATAAGGAGGGAGATGCAGGAGAGCCTGCTCAGCAGTTGAGAACAGCGGCTGCTCTTCTAAGGAAATGAGTTCAGTTTCCTGTACCCACATGGCAGCTCACAACTGTCTCTAACTCCATTTCCAGAAGGAATCTGATGCCCTCTTGTGGCCTCCACGGACACTGTACATATGTTGCACAAACAGACACAGAGACACAAGGAGAGTAAATTCTGTCATGTGGTACAACGTGGATGAACCTTGAGGACACAATGCTAGGTAAGGAAAGGCAGTCACATAATGCACCCAGAGTCAAGTCAACTTCAGAGACAAAAAATAGTACAACTGAAATGTCCAGAGCCTGGTGAAGAGGGAGCAAGGTATCAGAGTTGTGCTTACATGGCTATACAATTTTAGTTTGCTAAATGAAAAGAAGTCTGGAGAATAGCTATAAAACAATGTGATCATACAACAGCTTAATTTTAAAATACTTCAATTAGTAAATTTTGCATTACATACTTAGCCAACTCAAAATAAAACACCCCCCCCTTCACTGGCATCCTAGTTTCTGAATAACCCACCACCCCCACAAAACATTTTTATTATTTTATCAAGAATTTCTCTGAATATACAGAAATAAATATACAACATAAACACATACATGTTGTGGGATGATTGTATATTGTGAAGATGTATTTGCTGTGATTGGTGTAATAAAAAGCTGAATGGCCAATAGTGGGCAGGAGGTATAGAGGGGATTTCCCAAGAGAAAGGAAAAAGGGAAGAACCTAGGCGCATAGAAGACGCTAGGAAACAGAGAGAGTAAACAGAAGGTGCAAGATGGAGAGAGATGCCATGGGATATAATGTAGGTTAATATAAATGGGTTAATTTAACTTATAAGAGCTAGTTATGAAAAAACCTAAGCTACAGGCCGAGTTTCATAATTAATAAGAAGTCACCATGTCATTTGGAAGCTGGCTGGCATGACAGAAAAAGATTTGTTACACTATTGTCACCATACTTGTTAAGTCAATGTTCTGTCTTGGAGTTCCTATGAACATAGAAGCCTTCATCACACAAGACCAACATTTTTTAAGATTTGTATTTATATTTTATGTATGAGTGTTCTGCATATACCTGCAACCAGAAGAGGGCATCAGATCCAACTATAGATAGTTGTGAGCCACCAGGTGGGAGCTAGGAATTAAATTCAGGACCTCTGGAAGAGCAGCCAGTACTCTTAGCTGCGAAGCCACCTCTCCAACCTCAGAAGACCATCATTTTATAAGAGTTTTAATATATGTAGCAGATGTTAAATATTACTGGCACTTACCAATATCTTGTGGACACTGCCCATTATAAGAAAACCAGTTTCCTTTTACAGTGAAAGGACTTTTTCTGTTGCTTGTTGAACCAGTTCCCAACTGCCCGTTACCACCAAGACCAAAGGAGTAAATTCGTCCCGAAGAAGGAACAAACGCAGAGGTATGCTGCCTAGAATAAAATAATAGAAAACCTCTGACTTAAGATTAAATTCCAAACAACATACTTAGAAAAATAAAAACCAACATAACCTTTCTCTTAAAAAATAAATTAAGGCTGGGAAGACGGCTCAGTGGATATGAGTGTTTGCTTTGCAAGCATGGGAAAACTGATTAGAATGCCCACCATTATGTAAACAGCAAGTGCCAAGTAAATGAAGGACACTCATGACAACCAAAGGAAAACCAATGACAAACCAAGGACATGACCACCCAGACTGAGGCAGAAAGTATCTAATCAACTTGAATAATACTTGACAAAGTGAAAAGGCAAACTAACATAATGAAGCCAGATAAGAAAAAAAGCCAACACTGAGTAATATGTTCAACAGTAAAGAATAAGAAATAAAATGGATTCAAATTGTAAACAGAGATATTATTTATATGCAGATGGCATTACTGTATATGTAGAGCACCCTAAAAATTCCACCAAAAACCAAAATCAAAACCAAAACAAACAAACAAAAAAACCTGTTAGGAAAATTATTGAAAGAAGCTGAAATGAACTAGGAGATGATTCAGTAGGTGGGGCTTAAGGACTTCAGTTCAGACCCAGGAACCCATATGGAGAAGCAGGTACAGCAATGTGTACCTGTACACCTAGTCTCTACAACTAGAGGTGTAGAGACAGGAAAATCAAATGGGCCTTACTGGCAAGCAAGTCAAGGCAATCAGTAAACTCCAGGCTCAGAGAAAAAGTTTATCTCAAAAAATAAGGTAAGCAATGGATTGTTCATAAAGACTAAACCTCATTAGGATCTCAACGAATATGAAACAGTAAATATAATTTTTTTCAGAAAGGGTTTATTTCTATCTTATGCACATGATTTTTGTTTACATGTTTGTATATGTGCCAAGTGTATGGATGCAGTGTCCAGAGAGGACAGAGGGGGAATCCGACCCCTGAAACTGGAGTGAGCTAGTTGTGAACTGAACCTGGTCCTCCACGAGAGCAAGTGCTCTCTCACCGACTGAGCGTTCAGCCTGGTTAATAGGATCTGATGAGGAAAATTAAGATGAACTGGTGCTGTAGGCTTCTGCTTGAGGCCAGCCAGAACTATACAGCAACAAGACTATCTCAAGAACAGGAAAATAAGACTGGTGAGCTCACACTTCAGGACTTTAAAACAAGACACAAAGTTACAGCAGCTAAAACTATACAGTGTTAGCACACAAATCAATGGAGTAGACAGCCCAAAATTAAGCCCTAGAGTATAAGACCAGATACATCTCAGCAAAGCATGTCAAAATTCATTCAGTATAGAAAGAAAATCTTTTATACAAATAATGCTGGGAAAACTGCTTATGTACACGCAAAAGAATGTAACTGAAGTTTTGACTTATTACAAAAATTAACATCAGGCTGGTAATGAACACACATAACCCTACCACTTGGGAGACCAAGTTCAAGGTAAGCTGAGGTCCCATGATAAGTCCTTTGCCAGCCTGAGCTACAAAAGGAGGCACTGTTTCAAAAAATAAAGACTAAGGATGCAACTCAATGACAAAACACTTGCCTAGTATGCATAACACCCTGGTTCAACCCCCAAAACTGCCAATAAAACAGCAAATGAGACAAGACACAATCCCAAAGTTAAAATCTAGTTCCAGGACAGTCAGAGCTATACAGAGAGACCCGGTCTTGAAAAACAACCTCCCCAAAGGTAAAGCACATTGGATTTAGGCACTATTTTTTCAATTATACCACACTCACAGGCACAAAAATACAAACCAGATTTCAGGAAACTTAAATTTGTGTGTGCAACCAAAAGTACTATTAGCAAGAGACAATGGCTGATGCCATTAATCACACCCAGCCATTAGAAAGTTTGAGAGAACTGGGGACTATTTATGCCCAGGGCTTTGAACCTCTCCTCCCCTCCCTCCTTTAGGTATCATCTCTTTTAACACAAGTTCTCTCACTAGCCTGGAACTCACCAATTAGGCTAGAATGGCTGGTTGACAAGCCCCAGGAATTCTACTGTTTGTGTTTCATCAATGTCAGGCTTACAAGCACATGTCACTATAACCAGCATTTTATATGGGTTGAACTCAGGTCCTTGTGCTAGTAAGGCAAGCCCTTTACTAACAGATATCCCCTCCCCTAGTGCAGGATCCCACTTATCTCTCTTCCTTCCTTTTTCATTTTTAACTAAATTTTTACTTTATATCTATATGAGTGTTTTGCCTGTAGGTATGTCTGTGTGCTACATGCACGCCTAGTGTCCACAGAAGCCAGGAAAGGAGTTAGGAATGGTTGTAGGATACCATATAGGTGTTGGGAATAGAACTCAGGTCCCCTAAAAAGCAATCAGTGCTCTTAACTGCTAATCTATCTCTCTAGTTCCCAGGATACCATTTGTTAAAATAAATGTGTTTGTCTCCAAGTATATCTGGTACATGCGTGCAATAACCAAGGAAACCAGAAAGATTCCCTAAAACTGGAAGTCAGGCAGTTATAAACAGCCATGTGATGCTGGGATTCAAACCCAGGCCCTCTGGAAGAGCTGTCAGTGTTCTTACCCATGGAGCAAAGTCTCCAGCCTTTCCAACTGGTATTTTTCCCCAGCCACTCACAGAATCTTATTTTGCACTTAGAATTATATTACAAAGTAAATTAAAGCTTGTTGCTTATTTGAAAATATTTCTTGCAAAGCTGCTTCAGAAAACACACTGCATCTAGAAGTCTTCTGAAAGCAACTGTATTATCAAAAGCCAAAACCTAAAATTGAGCCAAACATCTGCTGTGACTTGTCTCACAGTTAGCCTATAGATTTTCTTCCAGATTTTGGTTTTAGAATAACTCAACATTTAAGAAGACAGTATTCTTGAATGCTGGTAATGAAACATTCCTTTGTGTAGAGAAGGTTCATGAGTTAGAAGGGTTCAGAGGTAAGTCATGAGGCAGTGTAGAGGGCCCATTCTACCTGAGGATATATAAATGGTTAACAATTGCAAGGACAGAAAATTTTCTTCAGCCACCCAGAGTCTGCCCATGCTTCACCATTCTAAACTTAGATGGGGAAATTATCTTCTACTGCCTGAGCACAGGTGAATGGGAGTATGTCTATTCAAATCTCTCCAGACAATACAAACTACTTACAGAAGGGCAATCTGTAAGATGTAAGAAAATATCTGCACATCAGCTATCTGATACACAGATCACATCCAGAACATAGTCAACAAAACAAAAGTAGCTTTTAAAAAGGTGCTGGACATCACTAAAACAGTGGGAATATAAATCTAAACAAGATACACTTATCAAGATGGTTGTCTGATAGAGGAACTAATCAGTGTTGTCAGATACTTAAAAAAGCAAGAACACTTGTGCTGTTTGTAGAAACATTACAATGGAGCATGATTTTTAAGACACTGCAAACAGAATCACCGTGAGACACCTCTGTTACTTTGACTCCTCAGCCAGTAAGCAGATAGTCAGGAGAAATGTTTTTACCTCGGACTATTAGAAACTTAAGACAATTTAATCATACAATCTTTTAAAAAGGTAAATTTTGCTGAAGAGTGGTAGTGTACACATTTAATCCCATCACTTAAGAGGTAGAGTTTGAGGCCAGTCTGATCTATAGAGTGAGTTCCAGGCCAGTCAGGGTTATACAGAGAAACCTTGCCTTGAAGCAAAAAGAAGAGTGAGTGAGTGAGTGAGTGAGTGAGTGAGTGAGTGAGTGAGTGAGTGTGTGTGTGTGTGTGTGTGTGTATTCGAGTGTAATTTTTCTTGCAGTAGGTACAGGAGAGTGTGTCATCATGCTTAGGAGCTCCATAATCAGTCTAATTACCAAAATTCTCTCTTCTTTGCCATAGCTTACCTTCCACAAGCTACCTGAGTAACAATGCTTCCCATAAGTTCAAAAACTTTCCTTGGGTTTATTTCATGACTGGTAGAATTATGACCCAACTGGCCATACCCTCCAGCTCCAAAGGTAAACACTCCACCTTCCTGGAAAACAGAAATCAAACAGCTAATTCATGAGGAAGCCCAAATAAATAAATAGATAGATAAACAAATAAACAAACAAACTAGTGATCAGAAATATGACTTAGCCTTTTAATATGGACTCAATGTTGTTCACCTATTCTTTAATTAGAAGGTAGAAATGTCTTAAAACTAAGGTCATTTGATGTTAACAGTAGGGACTGACCCCACAGCTCAGCGCATGTAGGAAAGCACCCTCCCACTCAGACTACATCTTCATATCTTTTAAAATGTATTGTTAATGTGGGTGTGCATGCTGCACGTGTGTGTGAAGACAGCTCTACACAGTTGGGTATTGTTAATGTGGGTGTGCATGCTGCACGTGTGTGTGAAGACAGCTCCACACAGTTGGTTTGAGTTCTGGGATCAAGTCAGGTCTCCAGGAATGCCTGCAAAGCACCTTTATCTGCTGAGCTACCTCACCAGCTTCTCTCTTACTGAGATGTCAAGGCCGGCCCTGAACTTATGGTCTACTCAGCATCTCAAGTAGTTGTGACTACAGGCTTGAACCACCAGTCAGGCTTTCAGAGAATCTTAAATGATGTTTACATTTTGATAAAATGATTTAAGTGTTTATCACAGAAGTAATTACTGCTGAGCATGGTGGCACATAAGGGCAATGTCAGCACTTGAGAAGAGGCTAAAAGACTGCACAAGAGTTTGAAGAGACAATGAGACACCTTACCCACCAAACAATGACTACCATTAAACCACTCCAAAAAGCCAGGAAATACTTAATTCCAATGCTTTTCTATTTCATTTTTTTTTTTAATTCAAAGGGCACATTTCTAACATTTCACAATAGTTTAACATGCTATTGTCTTTCATTAGAAAGCTGGTTATGCCTTGAACATAGAGGTCAGACTTAAGCTGAATGTGCTGTCCTCCTTCCAACAAGAGGTTGGGGGCAAAGATAATGACTTTAAGCCCAGCCTAAGCTATACAAAGAAATCCTGTCAAAAACAAAATAAAAACAGACAAAAAGCTCTACATAAAAATAAAAAGTACATGTAAGCAGAATGCAGATATGATTTTAAGCATATATAGTTGCCATTAAAAGATATTTAATTTTTGTCATTAATTAGAGCTTATGTTTTTATGTTTTTTGGTGGTTTGTTTCATTTTGTTTTTTGTTTTTTGTTTTTTTTTTTTTTTTTTTTTGAGACAGGGTTTCTCTGTGTAGCCCTGGCTGTCCTGGAACTCGCTCTGTAGACCAGGCTGGCCTCGAACTCGGAAATTCACCTGTCCCTGCCTCCCCAGTGCTGGATTAAAGATGTAAACCACCACTGCCTGTCCAAAGCTAAATTTTAAAAAAGAGCTATGACACAAAACAACCTAACAAAATCACAGCATTTTTCAATTTGACACCTTTCTTCCTAACTGTAGTTACTATGTGTGCAATTTTACATCGTGCTTTCAACATCTAACAACATAATTTTTTATAAATATGAGGACACATTTGAAGAAACTTTCCACATCAAATATATAGTAGGGAGCCAGGGATACAGCTTAGTTGGTAGAGTGCTGGCCTGCCATGCAGGGCTTTGGCTTCCATCTCTAACAGTGGATAATGTGGGTATGATGGTGAACATCTGTGATTCTAACGCTCGGGTGAAAGCAGAAAGATCAGAAGTTCAAGGTCATCTTCAGGGTCATCCTCAACTACATTTAGAATTCAAAGGGTACCTGAAATCCCAGTATCAGGGAGCCTAAGACTGATCACAAAACTGGGGACAGTCTCTGCTATTTTAAGATTTTGTCGGCATCCAGCCTGGTCTACAACATTGTGAACTCCAGGACAGTCAGAGCTACACAGTAAAACTCTGTCTCAAAAACAAAAACAAACAAACAAACAAAAAAACCAAATCAAACTAAGATTTTTGTCTTAAAATTTAAAACTAAAAATGTAATTTTGAGCGAAGGAAAAAGAAAAACAGTGCAGAATCCTTTTTCTTTTCCTCCTTTTGTGGTCTAATGCAAATTAGCACATACTCTGCATCTGAGCAGAGTTCTCAATCCAGTTTGAATGTTTATGTATGAGTGTTTTGCCTGCATGAAGTGCCCCACAGAGGTCTGATAGGGTCATCTGATCCCCTGAAACTGAAATTATAGATGATTGTGAGCTGCCTGCATTGGGGGTGCTGGAAACCAAATCTCAGTCCTCTGGAAGTGAGGCAAATGCTCTTAAGTACTGAATCACCTCTTTGGCCCCCAAATTTTCAAAGTATGGCTAATAATTAATTTCTTCCAGAGATGGTGGCCTATGCCTTTGAGCCCAACAATCAGAAGGAAGACGTGGGCAAAAGAACTGTCATATAAGACAAAGTAATACTAATGAAGCCAGGTGGTGGGGGGTACAAGTCTTTAATCCCAGCATTCAGGAGGCAGAGGGAAGCTTATCTGAGTCTGAGGAAGCCTGGTCTACAGAGCAAGTTCTAGGACAGCCAGAACTATACACAGAAAACTCTATCTTGAAAAGCAAAACAAAAGGGGGAGACCACAAAAATCAAACCATGCCAAACAAGACATCCTCCCACTTCTGAACTCTCTGCCCCCACCACCCACTCAGCTTAAGTGATGCCTGGGATAGAACCCAGGACCTCCTGTGTGTCAGGCAAGCACTCTACCAACTACTACATTCTCTAGCCCTCCTGAAGCATCAATTTCTAATTTGGCCAAGGAACAATTTCCCAAAATCTTGATGTTAATATAAACGAACACAATAGTAAAGATTAGCTGTGCTTTGTTTTGTTTTTATATTATTGAAGATCAAATTTAGGATCCCTATAACTTTTTATTGAGCTGTGTTTATTTATATTTAACATCTACTCATCACAGAAATACCCAGAAAAATGAAAGATTAATGTTAAAGCAACTAACTGTACTGAAAGGACACTGTAACTGCTAGCACAGTACTCAGCCTATAGGCAACAGAAATTCAGCTGCTTATTTACTTGTTATAAAGTATTTATAAACCACATGCAAGTTTCATGCAAATTAGATAAAATGATAAAGTACAGATGGGATAGAGATAGATAGATGATAGATAGATAGCACTGCAAGCTTGATGAACCAAAATGAAGTAATTTCATTTAAAAAATTTAATAATCCATGCTACTCAGGAGGCTAACAGTCTGAACCCAAGGTCAGTCTGAACAATTTAGCAAGGTCCTATCTCAACATAAAAAAGGGCTGGAGATGTGGCTCAGTGGTAGAGACGAGACCTAGTATACACAAAGTCTTGGGTTTTCATTTCTATTATCAATATCACAAACATCCCTCCAGAAGGTGCTAGGCATGGTACTGAAGGAAGGCAATCCCAGCCCTCGGGAGACTGCAGAGGAGGAGTGACTTCAGTTTAGTGAGTTTGGGATATATAACCATTTAAACACTGCTGCAACCACACGTAACAGTGTATCAAAATGCACAATTCATAACCCTCAACAAAACTGAACATTAAGACAAATTATTTTCAAGAATAATTTAGGTCTTTTTTTTTTTAAGATAAACTGTTTCTGAAACATAAACACTGCTCAAGTTTAAAGGAAATATCATGAAAGCATTCACTATTCATGAAAAAATTACTGTGAATAATAAAAAGTTTTATATATACAATACCTTGGTTAATGCAGCAGTATGATCTTCTCCGCAACAAATATAAACTATTTTCTGAGATCTTAGTGACTTTAGTAAATTAGGAACATACCTATCTGAAAATTCCAATAAAAGACGTTAATATTTTTTAAACTAGTTTTTATAAAATGTGCTTCCTCTATAGATTTCCAAACTCAGTAGACATAATACTAATTTTTAGTATCAACCAAAGACTTTGTATGAAAAAAAATACTATAAAATTGGGTTTCCCGGGCTACCAATCTCTACTCCTATGGTAAAGTAAAGAAGGATTTAAAGATGAGCATTAAATTACCCTTATGCCAATGTGCATAGGGCTGAGCAATCTAGTTCAGTGTTTCAGATTTTCTGCATGTGTTTCTTATTTATTCTGATGGCTATGCTTGGAGATCCTACTTAGTACCCTGTCATACTCTCGCTTTTGTGACAGAACATATACCCAGCACAATATGAACATATTTTTCATGCAGAATAAAAATTATCTAATCTATGAAGGAATTATTCATCATTAGGTTAAAAACTCATTTTGGCCATATCAGTCATTAAAAGTATGTTGAACTCTACAAACTGATTTGTATGTCAAATACTAGTATTCAAAATACTAGCAGATAAAAGATTTTTAACTTTAAAAATTAGTCATTTTTTAAAATTCAAAATGATTATTTTCAAGACTACCATCAGTGTAAAAAGAACTTCATCAAACATTATTCTAATAACCCCAGATCATATAAATGCAACTTGAAACACATGGATTGAATAAGTCATGTCACTTTCCTAGAACAGTTCTTCTCAGTAATAGGCTGAGCCATTGTATGCATGTTCCACCAAAAGCCTATAATCTTCACTAATTACTCTTAGAGCTTCTTTCCATTACTGGTGGCCAATATGAGAACACTGGCCACCAACTTAAAGCAGTATTTGTAAATACCCATAACAAAGAATTAAACAGCATAAAACCTGTTTTCCTTTCTTTCAGTCCTGCGGATTACAGCCATAGCCTCCTGTGTGGTAGACAAGCGTTCTACAATGGAGCTATCTAGAACCTCTGTCCAAATGACCTAAAGAAAATGTTTCTTCTTTTTTTTTGTTGGGGGGGGGGAGGGTTGGGGATTGAACCCAAGGGCCTTGTGCATACTAGGCAAGAGCTTTTCCACTGAGCTATATCTCCAGGCCTAAATAAACTTTCCCATTCATTATATGCTAATTTTTAGCCTTCCTATGATCTTCTAAAAACATTACAAGATTAAAATTTTAAATCAATATTCTCAATTCCACTTCTACTGGTCCTGGGAAGATTTAGTTATACATTTCTTCAAAACTCTAAGAATCACTCATTCACCTCAGAAGATAATCTTTAAAATAATATACTTGAACTATAATGAGAACCTACCATTTTCATCATTAAGACCTAGCTGACCAAATTTGTTACGTCCCCATCCAAAAATAGCCCCAGAAAGGGTGAGTACAAAACTATGGGCTCCTCCTGCTGCAACTTGCATGAATGGAATTCCAAGTAAAGACTTAATCAGCTGTGGTGAAGTTTGTTTTTTACAGTCAATGCCTAGACCCAGTTGGCCATATTTATTCTGTCCCCAACAGAAAACTTCACTTGCTGTAAGACAAAAAAAAAAAAAAATCATAAAATTATTTTACACACACGTAATATTATTTGCAGATCAGCTACTCTTTTGAGACATACTTTCTTTAGATGAAAATACATACTTACTAACAATGAACTCTGTTTCCTTATATGAAAGCATACTACTGCCTAGAGGAACATTCCTTATTAGTACACTCATTTCCTTACTCTAGAACAAAGGACTGTTCTCTTTAGCATTTCCATCTTTCACTCTGATTCTCTAACTTCTCCCTAAGTACTCTTCTAATCTCAAGGTTTCCGTTATCACTAACATATACAGTAAGAAACATCTCTTAACCCACTGCTTATCTGACACCTACACATGGAAGTTTAAAACCACTTCTAATGCAGTATACCTATACTGAACATGGCTTCTGCCTATTTCCAAGTCCCATATTCTTCTCTTCCCAGGGTTGCCCTTCATCAGAAGTCATATACCCAGGGATGGCATGTTTCTTCTTAGACATCACCTAATCTGAATCTACCAAGTATTACCCTTCACATACAGTTTTCTTTCTAGTAAACAGATTTATTTTTAGCATTCTTTCTGGTCCTTCAATCATTCTCTCAGCTACTCACTTCTGATTGTCTGTCGGCCTACTTCATAACCTTAGACATTTCTTTTACTAAAACAACTAACAATAATCTAATAAGGACATAATGAGTAAATTTTAGACTACAAAACAGTCCATTTAAAAGTAAGTTCCTATGCTGGGGAAATACCTCAGCTGACAAAGTGGAAAGGAGTTCAATGGACTCCCAGAACCCATCCATCCATGTGAGAGAGGGAAAGCTAGATAGCAGGACTCTTCCTCTGTGAAGGTAAGCTAGTCAGCCTAACCTAGCTCATTTGGTGAGCTCTAAGCTAATGCTAACCTATTTCAAAAAAAGGAAAAAGGGGAGGGGGAGGTAAATGGCACTAGAGGAGTAACTCCCAAGGCTGTCCTTTGGATCCAAACCTACACACATATGATTAAATAAATTTAAAATTAGCTTCCCTCTAACCTTTAAAATATTAGGTCCCTGACTACAGCCAGGTATGGTGACTAATGTCACTAGCTTGGAGCTATCCAGTTCTTGAGAGGCTAAAACAGAAAGACTGGGTGGGTGGGTAGGTGGGAGGGAGGGAGGGAGGGAGGGAGGGAGGGAGGGAGGGAGGGAGGGTAGGAAGGAAGGAAGGAAGGAAGGTAAGTTGGCTGAAAGCATCAAGCAGTGTTTTTACAAAGAAAAGGCCAAATGCTTACCTTTAGAAAGTGCAAGTGAATGACAGTAACCACATGCAACCTGTACTATTTGGATATCCGAAAGACTTTTAATATTTCTAGAAAAGAAGGAGAGCAGAATCAGTTCCCTGTGTTTAACAAGCAGATCTTGTGTGCTACTTATGTGTTATTCACTGGCCACTTTGTGCAAAACTGTCATTTTAGGGTGTGCTATCTTTTTTAGTTAGGCTAACATCAAAACCTCAGATTCAAACCAGTCATCAGAATGTAAGAATAAAGGAAAAGAAAAAAATGGGGCTGTGAAAACACCTTAAAAGACAAAATGGGGATTTGGGAACTTAGAACAGTGTGGTAAAGCACTGGCCTACCAAGTGCAAGGCCCTGGGTTCAGTCCTCAGCTGGAGGAGTTGGGGGGGGGGGGCAAAAAAAAAAAAAGGGAAACAAACCAAGAGACATTTAGAATAAAGCACAGTGCACAATGCCTACAAAATACCCTTCAGAATACTCTTACAATTCAAACATTTTTTCCCATTAACTAATACTTTTTTAAATTTTTACAGTGTGAAACTTGGCAGTTTATTTAAAATACTAATTATTCTAAAACTGGTGTTCTCCTAACTCAGACCTGTGTGTGGACCCTGTTCCCACCCCCTAACCTCCCCTTCACAAATTATGCCCACAGCAGTAGCATCTGTATTTCAACTGGGGAATTCAGTCCATTAACATTTATGATAATCAATGATGCCATCTTATTTTTTGCTGCCTTGTATTTTGACTTCACACTCCTAAACCTGCCTAACTGCAATACACTGTACTTCCCCTGATCAATCTTCTACTACTTTTCTAAATGAATGTTTAAGAAAAATGGAAGAAAGAATATTTTTTATTTGCCTTTATTGATACTGCCAAGTGACCTGATTCTGCCAACTCAAAAGTCAGGAGCAACTTCTGAACAGATTTTCAGGAGGCAGCTTTAAGAAGTCAAATTGTAAGCAGGAAAAAAGTGAGTTGCTCTAACTCCATATTGTATTTAAAATGCTTTTATTTAGTAGATATATGATCTTTTTAATTAATTTATTTTTATTCCATGTGCATTGGTGTTTTGTCTACATGTATGTCTGTGTGAGGGTGTCAAATCTTCTGGAATTGGACAGTTGTAAGCTGTCCTGTGGGTGCTGAGAATTAAATCTGGGTCCTCTGGAAGAGCCACAAATGATCTTAACCATTGAGGACGGCTTCTCTGCTGAAGTCTAACAAGCATTTAAAGAACTGATGATACTTATTTTCACATTATTTCAAAAGCTCAAGAGAACTGAATTCATCTACTCTGATACTAGGTACAAGGGCACAACATAAAAGATTAGAGACTGAAGAAAAAGGTATAACAGGAACATATCTCTACATAAAAAAAGATGTCATAGAAAAAGCCAACAACTTGGGAGAGAAGACTCATGACTAAGAACACTTGCTGATCTTGCAAAAGATCCATATTTGGTTTTGCCAGCACCCACGTCAGTTCACAACCATCTGTTGCTCTTATTAAATGGCTCTCAACCTATGGGTCACGATGGGAGTGGGAGGGTGTCCAGTGACTCCTTTCACAGGACTACATATCACATACCCTGCATATCAGACATTTTTGTTATGATACATAACAGTAGCAAAACTGTAATTAAGACGTAGCAAAAAAGATAGATTTATGGTTGGGGATCACCACACATGAGGCACTATATTAGAAGGTTGAAGCATTAGGAAGGTTTAGCACCACTGCTCTAGCTCTACAAAATCTGATGCCCTCTTCTGCCTCACTGGGCACTCAGGTGGTACATGCACATATATACATGCAGGCTAAACACTCACACACATAAAAAAAAGAAAATCTTAAATAACAAAAAAAGCAAAAAGTTAGCATAGTGGATAAATGCTCTCTCCAAGATCTGAAAAAAGAGCCAGAATGGTAGGTGTACACCTTTACATCCCAGGACTGGGGCAGGTCCATTTCTAATGGACCTCTACACTGAATTAAGCAAAATGGATAAAATCAGTAAAGCCTTAAAAAAAGTCAGAGAAACAAACAAGTTTGTTTTTAAGACAGGGTCTCTCTATATAGCCCTGGCTGTCCTGGAACTCGCTGTGAAGTCCAGTCCAGGCTGGCCTCAAACTTACAGAGATGCATCTGCCTCATTCTCTGAGCGCAGGGTTTAAGGGTGTATGCCCAGCAACCAATCAGTATTTAATAAATATTTCAATAGCGGAGACACTTGGCAGAATAGAGGCAGCAGCTGAAGTCAGCTTATTCCAGTTTAGAGAAAAACTACTCCTACTCCTTTTTCTTTTTTTCTATGTGTAGCCCTGGCTATCCTAGAATTACTGTGTAGACCAGGATGGCCTCCAACTCACAGAGACCCACCTGTCTCTGCTTCCCAAAAGCTGGGATTAAAGACATGTGACATCATGCTCGGCATCTTTTCTTTACAGAAATTCAATTCATTATGGAAAAAGTATCAGTTATGCTGTGGGACTATGTTTTTGTACACTGTAAATATCTGTCACTATAAATATTGGTTTAATAAAATGCTGACTGGTCAAGTAGCTAGATAGAAAGTAGAGGTGGGGCAAGCAGACTAGGAGAATTCTGGAAAGAGGAAAAGCAGAGCAAGAGACGACAGTGAGATGCAGAGGAAGTGGGATGAGAACACTACACTGAGCAAAAAGGTGGCTAAACATAAATAGAAATACAGGTTAATTTAAAGTGTAAGAGTTAGCAAATAATAACCCTGAACCATAGACCAAAAAGCTTGTAATTAATATAAGCCTCTGTATGTTTATTTGGGACTAAGTGATTGTAGGACTACAGGTCTGGACCTCAGGGCTAGGCTCAGCCAGAAACTTCCAATTATACAGTTATATAATATACAGTTATATAAAATTAGCCAACCAAATACCTCAACCCAAATCAGTAACAAGAACCAAGTTAGTAAATTCTTAAAAGATTCAAAAGGGAGAAATAAATTAGGCAACAATACTTACATGCTCACCATAAGCAAAATGATTTAGATAAATGAATGTGTTTTATTATAAAAGATAAAGGACCTCTTTGTGGTCACCTTTGTTACCTGGGTACTCTGATACATTCCTCTGATCCTAGTAGGCCAAGTTGTCCATCAGAGTCGAGACCCCAAGCATACACCTGACCTTTGTCATTAAGTGCTAATGTATGAGCTTCTCCACATGAAACAGCCACGATATTTTGGGCATCCAGGGCAACAACCTGTTCTAACAGAACAGAAGTCAAGAAGAAAAACATTACATTCTAGTTTTGAGCTTGAAATAATAAATATATTCAATTCTACCAAAAGCAAGAATATGCTTAAACATAAAATATAACCAATTGTTTTGGAAAAAATTAATAAATATGTTTCATATATAATTCTCAGTGTGATAATATCATAAGGTATAAGTGACCCGAACATCTCAGAGAAATTCAGGGCTCATCAAGACAATCTCAGAAGAAAGTACTTTATTCAAAACCACCAATGAAAAAGAAACTACTGAACAATAACCTGGGCTATCAGAATTTTAGCAGCATAATTATAATTCAGATTTATCATACAGACACTACAGTGCAGTATTTCTTAATGAAAGCAGTATTTCTTAATGAAATAATCTCAACTGGCAATTTATTTACAGATTCTTGTTAGTTTTTTTTTGACAGCATCTCACTATTACAGGCCAGGTGGTCTGAACTTGGAATCCTCCTGCCTCTGCTGCCTAACTACTGGGATTACAGGCATTCACCGTCATTCACTGTCACTCCAGACTTAAACTTTAAAATATGAAATCTGCTGGATATGCTAAATACACAGAGAACTAAAAGTAGTATGTCCATGACGTTTTAGTATATGGCCTTATACCTTAACATCAACATCTAGAAATCCCCTCATGTGGTTAAAATATGCTCAAGTTTTCAATCAAAAGCAGCCAACCAGCAACACCGATTGCAGCCACCCAGGTACAGAGACAGCTCAGTGAGAAAGAGACTTGCTCTTCTTACAGAGGGCCTGGGTTCAATTCTCAGCATCTACACAGTAGATTGCAAACACCTGTAACCCCAGTTCCAGGGGATCTGATGTCCCGTTATGGCACCCAAAGGCACCTGAATGCACACGGTAAACATATAAACACTCAGGATATTTTATTTATTTCATTTACATAAAATAAACCTTAAGAAAATGCAATGTTCGTTAGTATTTTATCAGAAAAATTTTAACATGCCATTTGAAATTAATAAGCTTAATAAAACTGCTACAATTATCTTCAATACGACAGAAGCCTCAGATGAAAGCAATTAAGACTCCATCAACTAGGGTTTCTTGGTATACTAATTTGCAAATGCTATTCAATCATGAAGCTGACTACATAAAGGAAACTGAAATTCCCAAATGTAAAGAAATTGATAATGTGTCTGGATCAAGATCTTGCATTTTTTAGAGTGGAGGCTAGTGCTTGATAACCTACAGGAATCTATAGAACTCCACTAATTCACTCAGCACTTACCTTAAAGTATCTTGAATTTATGTAGACTGGGCCTTACTATGTAGACCAGGCTACCTTAAGCCTGCAGCAATCCTCCTGCCTCTGCCTCACAAATGCTAGGATTACAAGTGTGCAAAACCATGCCGAGAGAGCTGATAACTCTTCAAGCTAGTGCCCAGAACACTGAAGGTTACTACACCAATCTCTCACTCTTTGCATTATTTTGTATATTTTTAAAATAAAATCATATTACAGAAACACACATTACAGGATATAACATGACCTTTCTCCAAAATCAAGAAAACTAAGAATCATTAGCTTATACAAACAATGCCATAAATCTTAATTACAAGAAGAACTAAAATCAATTATCAATAACAGAAGTTCAGGGGTAGTGGCACACACCTTTAATCCCAGCACTCAGGAGACAGAGGCAGGCAGATCTCTTGTGAGTTCGAAGACAGCCTGGCCTACAAACAAGTTCCAGGAAGATAGCTACACAGAGAAACCGTGTCTTGAAATAATGATAATTAAAAAAATAGTAGAGGCTTCCCAATTATGTCTATACCTCAAATAATTCTCAAGGGAAGTAGTAAAAAAAAAAGTACAAGAATGAGTTAAGACTCCTTGGTTCTCCAGTTAACAAATTAGGAGCACTTAAATTGAATTCCAATGGCTATGAAATCAAAGGCATCAAAATCTAATTAATATAAATATCTAATGTAAAAATATTATACATTAGTATTAAAATAAACATTTTTGTGCTCTAAGCACTGAAAATACAAAAATAAAGTTTGAGATAAGGATTATGTTTAAAGGTTAAACTAAAGACATAAAGATATCATGTAAACAATAGATGTTTATTTAGGTTCTCAAATAAATAGGAAGGATTCTGGAAGACAGTGGTACTTAAGGCATAAGCTTAGGAAAGCAAAAGAGAACCCTCGTTCCATTAGGAAAATTCAAACGACTAGAACAGAACAAAAATAATAAAAGTGAAAAGACATGGAGAAAGTATTACTTATGCCTCAGACAAAGGGGTAACTTTCCTGATTTATTCATTCATTCTTGAGGTAGGGTCTCACTTAAATTCACAATCTCCCAACCTTAGTCTCAAGGACTGTGGTACCACCAAGCTCATTCCAATTCTTAAAGACTTCCTAAGGGAAAGACCAGTAATTCATATGAAAACCTGAGTAAAACTGTGAACTTCATTCAAAAAAAAAAAAAAAAAAAAAAAACTTTTAATCATATCAAAGATGCTCAACTTCGAGGGAAAAAAAGACAAATTCAAACTATACTTTAAAAGACATTTTTCTTCAGGAACTAGGCTTTGGCACAAATGTTATCCGCTGCACTGACGGTGCAGGCACATCAAGGAATATTAGAAATGCCAGTAAGAATGACAAAAGAAGCAAAGTGGTCATATCATCAGATAAAATCTGCCAGGAGACTCGGACTGTCATTATTTAATGACAAAGGGTCAACCACAACAGAACATACTGAATGCAAGCATACGGTCATGTAACGCCAAAGCACTTAAATATAAAGCAAGCATTAAGGGATGGACATAAATAAGAAAATATACTTGAAAAGCAGCAGGGGACTTAATCCCCACTTCGGACTGAAAACTCACAAGGAACTGTAATCTAGACTATAAGGTTCTAATGTATAATGTACATAAAACATTCTTTTTGTTAAAGCCAGAGGTTGTAACAATTTTTGACCATGAGCAGCTTAAAACTAGAGATCATTAACAGGAGATCTTGATAGATGGGCAAACAGGACAGGCATGGTGCATGGCTTTAATCCCAGCACACAGGAAGCAGAAACAGGGAGATCTCTGTGAGTTCCAGACCAGTCTGGTCT
This sequence comes from Phyllotis vaccarum, assembly GCA_033318265.1. Taxonomy (NCBI): domain Eukaryota; kingdom Metazoa; phylum Chordata; class Mammalia; order Rodentia; family Cricetidae; genus Phyllotis; species Phyllotis vaccarum. The sequence continues at coordinate 83,776,158 of JARWLC010000010.1, read as the reverse complement.
ACAGAGAATGTCTTAAGACAGTTAGGGTTACACAAGGATCTCTTGGGGGAAGGGGGCGAACTAGACCAATGTACTCCTGCAAACAGCTCAAAATAATAAAAGGAAAACTAATTATAATTATTAAAACACCACAAATAACATACATACAGGAAGCTGAGCACAGTGGCACACCAGAGGCTCAAACAAGAAATTCTCAAAATCAACCAGCCAACCAAATAACACAATCCTCAACTCACAGGTGTTAAACACGAAATTTTTCAATTTTAGAATGTTATGAAAACTATAGGAACTCCTTGAAACTGCGCTTGGTGTTCTGATCTTTTCCAGAGCTAGGGAATTGGCATATTATCATCTTCTTGTGATGCTGGGCAGTGGCAGAGGTGCCCAATTACATGGTCAAAGAGTAAACAGAGACACACAAGTACTTGCTATTAAACTATGATATCCAGCAGCTTATCTACATCAAATAGATATCATCAACTAAGAAAATGTACTCTTCATGCTACCAAAGGAGAAAAGTAGTATCTCCTCGATCAAAGGGTCCTACTAGAAGGATGAGGACAGACTAACCCACATCACAATCACATCCACTTCTAACACTCCTTTCTCGTTCTCCACATCATAATTATAATCCCACACACATACACCTTGGTTTTCTTCCTATTATTTATTTATTTACTTACTTATCAAGAGGCAGGATTCCTCTTTGCAATCCTGGCTGGCCTCAAACCCAGAGACCCTCCTGCTCCTGTTTCTGTCTTCCTGAGTGCTGAAATTAAAAGCTCTTATTTTCCTGACATGTAAATTTCTCTATTCAATTGCCAAAATGACTGCTTATATACTAAGCAAAAAATATATCAGATTGGTGTGAAAATAACTGCAGTTTATTATTTACAGGTCAGCTCATCAGTTTAAGTTCAGTCATGTTTGAAAGCCTGAGTAAATAATACTGATTTGAATATTTTTCAAAATATCAGGATACAACTGCATCTTATAATTACTCATTCTCTAAATCTCTAAAATTGGCTTGGCGGTGGTGGGCACACCCTTGCTCCTAGCACTTGGGAGGCAGAGGCAGGCAGATTTGAGTTCAAGGCCATCCTGGTCTGGTCTACAGAGTGAGCTCAGGACAGCCAGGGCTGTTACACAGAGAAACCCTGTCTCGAATGAAATGAATGAATGAATGAATGAATGAATGAATGAATGAATGAATGAATGAATGAATGAATGGGTAAATAAATAAGTAAGTAAGTAAGTAAGTAAGTAAGTAAGTAAGTAAGTAAGTAAGGCAATGTATGGAGGCTTCAAGATATCTCAATGTAAAGGGGCTTGCCACTAAGTCTGACTGAATTCTCTCCAAAGAACCACACAATGGGAGGTGAAAGTCACCTCCTGCAGGTTGTCTCTGATCCCTACATGTAAACTACAGCACATATATGCACTCATCTCCACCATACAAATAATTTTCAAGTAAAAATAAGTAAAAGCAAATAACCAACTTTAACTTCTGACATTTCCAAGCTTCCCATAAGAAGCATCATTGTTTTCCTGTCCCATGTCAACTTTAACACCTCAAGATAAAAAGAATCCCATCCACTGTCTTATTCCAATATAGCAAACCTCCAAGCATCACAATATTTTTGTTTAAATATTTTTGCTTAGTTCTTGAATAAAAGTTATAACGGACCTAGAAAGACTAAAGGGAAAGAAGCATTTCTGATTCTATACAACCAAGAAATAGTAAAACAACAACTGTTTGTTGAATAAATGCCCAAACTTAACTGTAATGACAAGATAAGACACTGGCAGTCTGGAGATAAACATGTGAGTAGCACAGTTTCTAACAAGGCAATATAATGGTATCGGGTAAATACAAAAAGAGTTTAGTGCCCAAACTGGTATCAGTCAGACCTATGTATGCATCTCCCAACTCCAACATTAGCAGCTTTTAAAAAAGCAAACATCTACTGAGTACTCACCTCAAGCCAGGCCATTATTCTTTGCACTGCATGTGTTATCTCACTTAATCCTCTCCCACCCCAGCCCCACAAGAGTTTACCATGATTATCCTGATTTCACAGAACAGAACAGTCAGATACACGGAGGATAGATAAGCAATCCCAAGACACTGTACCTAAAAGCAACAGACCAAGACTCTATCTTAAAATTCTTACCTTTCAAAAAATATATTTCGCTGGTTGTGACGGCGCATGCCTTTAATCCCAGCACTCAGGAGGCACACACAGGCAGTTAGAGGCCAGCCTGGTCTACAAAGCAAATTCCAAAACAGCCAGAACTCTTACATAGAGAAAACCTGTCTCTAAAAATAAATAAATAAACTAAATAAAAATAGTAGGTAGGTAGATGATAAAGACAGAAATAATATATTTGCACTGTTGCAATGTTCACAAAGATATAAAGTGAAACCTATCATCATTCATGTCCTTCATCAACCTACTTACTGTCCACCCACCTCTGAAAACTACTGTTATTGCTTGTTTCTATAAATCTGTAAGCCAATATAAATGGATTTTTTGATTTATCTACACTACGTTCTTCTATACCTTTTTTTCTTAGTATATTAGATGTCTTCCCATTCCAGTCCTCTACCAAATAGCAGTGTATTATATTACAATACTTAGATAAATTATACATATATATATATATATATTGATATCCAGCGCTCTGTCTGCACATATACCTGCAGGTTAGATGAGGGCAGCAGATTTCATTACCAACAGTTGCTGGGAATTGAACTCAGGACCTCTGGAAGAGCAGCCAGCAAATGCTCTTAACTGCTGAACTATCTCTCCAGTCCCTAAAGTCATTTCTAATCTCCATAAAATGCTATTGCAATACAAATGTAGCTATTAGGTAGCAGCCCAGAAACTAGGCTTTCTAGATAAAAAGCACAGTACTGTCAATTCTTCACCTGGTCGTATGTTTTTTATACTGACCCTGAGTTATTATAAAGGGTGTCTTCTATTATTTCATTGATCTTATTTTCACTGTGTGTGTGAATGAATGAATATGCCACATTGGTATAGGTACCAGAGGACACCAGAAGAGGTCACTGAGACTCCAAGGAGCTGGAGTTACTTTGGAAGAGCAACAAATGCTCTTAAACCCCTAAGCCCTTATCAAATTCTTATTTTTCTCACCTACAAAACCAACCAGGGCAGAACACAGTGGCACAAACCTGTAATCCTATCACTGGTTAACTCAAGGTCAGCCTAAGCCAAACAGCAAGACCCAGTCCCAAACAATAAAAACGGAGTGAAAACTGGTATCTTAAAAATATGCCTGACGGTGGTTATTTTTAAAGTAACAGTTCATTAAGTTTTCTAAAATATGCTTTTTCCTCCCCTTTCACTGTTTATCAACCTCTGAATGTATGCTTTCTTTCCTATTTCTATTTGCAGGGTTACTCAAGCGCTCACCTGAGCACACATGTGAACCTATGTTCACCCAGAGTAAACCGGTTACCATTTTTCATGATTACTCTTCAAAAGGTGTGTAGAATGGGCTGGAGAGGTGATTCAGTGGTTAAGAATATGTACAGCTCTTCAAGAGGACCTAAGTTCCAGTCCCAGAACCTACACCAGTTGGCTCACAGTCACTTGTAACCCCAGCTCTGGGGGCATCTGACAAATCTGGCCTCTATGGACACTTATTACACTCTGCACATATCAACACACAGACAACGCAATTAAAAATAAAATAAAAAGCCATTTTAAAAGTAATTGTTTCATGAGGGTCATTGCTGTTAGGAAATAATGAATAGCAAATAGCTGGATCAGAAAGTAATATATAGTAATTTATTAAGTACTTAGGATCAATTCTGGGCAGCAATCTGAGCTCTGCACTCAATGTGAGAGTTTTTCTGTTATTTTTCAGTCAGGGTTTCTCTGTAGCCTGGAACTCACTCCATAGAGTAGGCTGGCCTTGAACTCAGAGATGCGCCTGCCTCTCCTATCCTAGTGCTGGGAATAAAGGCCTGTGCCACTACCACTGGGCTTGCATGACAGTCTTAAAAATAAATAAAACCACAAATTTCTATTATTATATAGTAAGCAAAACAGCCCAATTCTCCTCTAGCTGTTTTCAGATGTGCCCAACTCTGTTCAGTAACAACTCTGGCACCTTTACTCTCCTTCCCTTCTATTTTCATGTCACAAAACAGTGTTACAACAAAAGAACTCTCGCCTACTCCAACAATCCAGTTTATAATTACCATTATTTCAACTACTAGTAACCCAGAAAGAAGCATCAAGTCAGACACAGTAATCAACTTGATAGGGCTGTGTTTGTTCAACAAGTAGATAAGCCTATTAACAAAAATCAAATAGCAAGGTATCAGATGGTGCCTGACCATTTTGAAAAGAAAATGGTCCCTACAGGGAGTGGCACTATTGAGAAGTGTGGCCTTGGTTGGAAGAAGTGTGTCACTGTGCAGGCGGGCTTTGAGACCTGCATATATGCTCAAGTCACACCCAGTGAGACAGACTACTTCCTGTTGCCTATGAGTCAAGATGTAAGAATTCTCAGCTCTGTCTCTAACCTCACATTAGCCTGTATGCTGCATGCTCCCAACATGCCGAGAAGAGACTAAACCTCTGAACTGTAAACAAGTTACCACAATTAAATGTGTTCTTTCTAAGAGTTGCTATGGTCATGGTGTTTCTTCACAACAAAAGAAATCCTAAGACACTGACAGACATTTTCGTTTTATCACTTTATAAAAAAATTCAACCTTGAAAAAAACAGATAAAACTAGTCCTGTGACTCAAACCTGTCATCTCAGAATTTAGTAAACTGAGGCAGGAGAGTAGCCATAAATACCAGGCATCCCAAAACAACCAAAAAAAAAAAAAAAAAAAAAAAACAGATTAAGTAAATATAGCCATTTGTGAACTTAAAATTTACAGGTTACTTTCCATTAACCAGGTACTTTTAACAGTTTCCAAAGGTTGATTCCCAACCACAAAACAACAGCTATGTTATTAATTACTTAACGCACTGGAATAACGGAAAAATTTATAGCCTACCTAATACACCTTAAGGGAAAGCAAAACTGGAAATAAACACTTCATGATTTTTCTCCCATTTTTTTTTTTATTCCTTACTGCCCACTGAATATTGCTATCACAGTCACAACAAATTTGCCTGACCATAAAGAATCATCTCTCTTAAACAGTAAAGGCAACAGGTCTAATCACACTGCATTCTCCATTTCCAATCAACTACTCCATCTGATATCACAGCTGGATCTTTAGCTGACATACAATTCACTTCCATCAAGTTAACAATGTCTCTCTTTGGTCTGCCAAATCTCTTCTGATCTATCTGTTCCTTCCCTGTTAAACTAATTATTTTCCCAATTCTCTCTTCAATTCCTCCTTTATAAAACCAGTAATTACCCTTAAAAACTATTAAGAACTCTTAATGTCAACTAACCAAATTAAAATCAAAATATTTAAATATTTCATAGCTCCACCTGCACAGCTGTAAATCATCTCACAATTGCATATGCTCATGAGAATGTCTGTAAATAAAAGTTCCAAAATACATTCATCTAAAAAGCTTCTGAATATAATATAATGAACAAGGTATATGAACAGATGTAAATGAGTGATTGTATGGAATTTTATATTCTCTACCTTCAGACATTCCAGCTAAATGGATAACCATTCCCAACAAGGCATCAAACTTGCCTATGGCTATCAAAATGCCTATGCCTATTGCATTTGAACTCGTTTTTTCCCCTTTAAGAGCATTGAATATATTTCCTATCCATGTGCTTTCTATCTCTTCTATACTCACCTTTAAACCATGCTGTTTAACGTTCTATTACCCATCTTTGTATTTTGGATTTTTCTGAGACAGGATCTAACTGTGAAACCTTGGCCAGCATAGAACTTCCTTTGCAGCACCTTCTCCTGAGTCCTGGTAAAGAGTGAGCTACCATGCTCAGATACTCATCTGTAAACAACACTGCTGCATATTTACATGCACTCCTATGATTTGCGTCTTTCTTATTTCCCTTACTAGACTTTCAAATGATGCTCATTATATTTCACCCAGAGGCCTAGCAAATAAATGTATTTTGGAACTTCATTGTACAAACAACGTTCTCATGAGCAGATGCATTTGTTAAACTACAAATGTGTTTAACACTAAAAAAATAAAAGTTAGGTGTTATGTTAAAATCAAAGGTTCTGATTTTTTCTAAATAAATGCAGACTAAACTGATATGTACAGTCATGGCAGATAAATAAGAGGGATGAAGCATTTTTTTTAAATCTAGAATGCTAAATAATCACTTTAATATCCTAAAAAAACTTGTTTTGAATATTTTATTTTGTTTATATGTATAAGTGTTTTGCCTACCATGTATTTCTGGGCACCACATGCATGCCATAGAAAGTGACCACCCAAGGAGACCAGAAAAGGGTGTCTGATTTCCCCGGGGAACTGTAGTTACAGATGGTTTCAAGCCACCATGCAGGTGCTAGAAATCAAACCCTGGTCCTCTGAAAGAGCAGCCTCTGGAAAAGGTGCACTTAAAGGGTAAGCTTTCACTCTAGCTCCCCAATGTTTTTTAATATGGAAAATAATTATCTGATGATTTCATTTATCACTGAAAACAGTTCCCAATTTGTAGTCAGAAACATAAGTAAAGACTCAATGAGATTATTTTGCATATCATTTCATTTGATTTTTTTTTTCCTTCTTAGAGTTGCCAAATTTTCTACCAAATATGTGTACTACTTTTGTAAGCAGAAAAAAAAATAAGAAAAACTACAACTGTATTCAGAATTGTATGATAACAAAGTGTCCTGACCCGAGGGACTTCAATGGGGTCCTGGTCACCTGTAAGGAGAATGGGGAGAACAGGAGATGTAGGACACAAGTCTTAAAGTGCTGATCAAGTGGTCAATCTTTACTTTTTCTAGGCTGCTTATATATGCTTTTGCAGGGCTGCAGGTGCATGCAGAAGGGAGGGTTAGTGAGGGGTTTAAAGCCCAAACTTGGCGGGGTTAGGCAGTTATGAGCCAAGAATGTGCTTAGGTAAAAAGGTCAATGTGTTCTCCTGTAGTTTTCCCGAGAACAGTCTTAATCTAAAGAATGTTGTCTTAATCTAAAAAATGGAGAGAATTCTGAACTTTAGTTGACTCCTGGCTAATGAACTGGCTCCTGACAACAAAGGAAAAAAATGAGTCTAATAAAGAAGCAAGACTAGAATACAGTATAGTAGTAGTGCTGGTCTAGTATATTATAATAAGACCCTGAGCTCTATCTTTAGCACTTTAAATAACAAAAAACTAAGCACTGTATGCTGATTATTCACAGTACTACTTTCCATGTGTGTATTACTGCCTTGTTTCCTATTGACAAAGAATAAGTCAGGGAAACAAAAGCTTATACAGGGCTCCTTTTACTACTTACTTTCCTAAACTAAATCACCCAAACAACCCCCAGCAATGTTTGAGTACACCTTCTGTATCAGAGTTTAAAAAAAAAAAAATCTCAACATTAAATAATATATTTTACAGTTTAGGAAAATGGGAAGAATACACAATGTTTGATAATCATGCTATATATTTATATAGCATACTGAGAACAATAGAAATCTAAAAATTTTTACTAAGTAAGAATAGGTGTGGGATGGGCTGGAGAGATGGCTCAGAGGTTAAGAGCACAGGCTGCTTTCCCAGAGATCCTGAATTTAATTCCCAGCAACCACATGGTTGCTCATGACCATCTATAACGAGATCTGGTGCCCTCTTCTGCCATGCAGGCAGACATGCAAAACACCCATACACAACCCCCCCTCCCCCAAAAAGGAACAGGTATGGTGATGCACACCTGTGATCCCAGCACTCATAAGGCAGAAGCAACAAGAGGCCAGCCTGGTCTATATATAACAAGTCCAGGCCTCCAAGAGCAACAAAGTGAGACAATGTCTCAAAAACTACAACAAAATCTGAGTAGATGATGCAAACTGGCCCTAGGCTGCCAATTCACAATGTTAATCCTTGGTACCTGCCCAAACTGTGAAACTGAAGTCTACCATGGCCCCCCACCTTTCTTGGTGATGGAAGCAGTATTTTGGTTTTCATTTTTTATTTCTGAGGGAGAGTTTTGAAGCCCAGGATAGTCTCCAAATAATGATCCTCCCCTGCTTCAATCTTCTGAGTGTTGTATTACAGGCCAATCATCTAAGCACAGTAATATACCAAACACAAAGATCCTGAAAGAATTTACCTACATTGTGTGTGTGTGTGTGTGTGTGTGTGTGTGTATGTGTCTTGTTTATATAACACAAGCAAACCAATGCACCCCAGACAGTATTGATACGACATAAATTGTATTGTAGAACATAATTGTATTGTAGAACATAACAAATTGTATTGTAGAACATAAATTGTAGAAATCTTGTTCTAATGCTAGCCACTCAATCAACTCTGTATGACAATTACTACAGACTTCTGATAGACCAGCACAGCAGTCAAGACAATAAAGGAATATATAATACAAAACAGAAACAAGAAGAGTAAGCTTTGTTTGTCTAAATATTTTGGGGCTGAGGCATAGTTGAGTGTCAGAGTGTTGCTTCTCATGCATGAGGCCCTATGTTTGATCTACAGTATTACCAAAAAAAAAAAAGAAAAAAGAAAAAAATTAAATTAAAAAAAAATTGTTCCTACTACACAGTGACATAATGCAATCATCTTGGTAAAATATTGATTTATTTCAATAGGCCATCAAATAGAATGGCAAAGAAACAATCTGTGCATTAGTATTTGGTCTGTCTTAAACAGAAGATATTACTGTAAGTAACACTAAACATAAGCACAATTTAGTGAATACAGTAGGAGACTGGTAGGCTAAGGCTTTCAGATTCAATTTACAGCTGATTACCAGCCACCTGCTGTTTGACAAGCTACTTACCAACTTGTGCTGCCATTTCTCCGAAAATTTATCCCCTAAGATGAGGATAATTCTTGCAATTTGTGTCACAAGCATTTTGAAAGGAACCATGAGTTATTGTATAATGCTCTTGAAATTCCTCAGATGTGGGGGTCCTACACAAAGTAAAGTATTATTATACATCTCTCTAACAGCATCTGTTTGCATTATGACTTTTCCCCTATACTTGAAACTGTGATTCCTGGGCACTGACATTTCTCAACAGTGCTCAAGCCAAGGCAAGACCTGACCTAGGTAATTCTTTTTTCCAAGTTGTTTATCATCTACATCTTTCTCTTCCTTAAAAGGTATTATGAAAATTAATATGTACAAAACCCAATGAGCTTAATCTTGTATGTTTTGGTGAAATAATAAATACGTGGGACAATTTGGTACTTCTCATCTGCAAGAAATTTATCATATTTATGTATTTCCTACACTATCAAAGGACATTTCATTTGTAGATTTATGTTTTATGAACAGAGAGAATAAGTCAGAAAGTGAGGAATTAAGAAAGGCAAGTGAGTGGCTATTGCTGTGACCAAAATGCTTCCACTGGAATGACTAACAGAAGACAGTGTTGAGGCTCAAATAAGATACTCCATTTGTAAGAACTCAGAAAACCACAGAAAGCTACGAAAATACTGCTTAACAGAACTGTAACATTATATACAATCATAAAATATCTTAGTACTGCTTCTAACACAAAACAAGTAAAAACAGATGTATAAACATACACTTAAGAGTTCCCACCAACAAGTTATGTCTGGATATGCTGTGAGAACAAAATCTGTTATGAAAAGTTTACTTTTGATAAACTACTTAGAAATCTCATAAGTAGATTTAGAAGTATACAAGTAAAACTAACCATTTAAGTGGGCATATAAACGAATAAAACTATTTTTTTGTAAGGTAAGTATTAAGAAACTGAGAAACTAGCTTTAACAGGTACCTAAAAGTTTCTTGTAGGAAAAAAATATATGAAAGTAGAAGACATTCATTTTTCTAGCACTAGTTCAGAAAAGCTAGTCATGCAGTCACACCCATGTCAGAAGTGAGATGGATATGGACTTAACCTATTAATAAAAGTTAGAAAGTACTGTATATGACTCCAGATAGATAAAATATCCAGAATGGAAAACTCTCCCAAGAGGTTGCACGTCCAAACTACAGCACAGCAAAGCCAATCCCTAAAATAAGCCATGTGATTCAAGTAACTTATCCTTAATGATACTAAGTTCCATTCCTTTGTTACAATATATTTGTTACGGTTGTAAAGTCAGTCTATGTAAAGAAGTAATTTTCAGTTTTCTTTTTCTATTTCCTTTGTAACTTAGGTAAAGCTCTGATGAAGGAATTATCTAGACAAAGATATCGACTGACTGCTCAATTATCAAAACTTTAAATCCAATTAAATAAGATCTAACAATTCCTTATCTTTAAACTCAGCCCTCAAATTCAAAAATTTATAAAAGGGGCAGGGAAAGGGCACATTTAAAACATTGAAGAACCATTCCAAAGATAAATAATTTTAGTTAAAATATTAAAATTTACCAGTCATACTGAAATTGAAAACTGGAATTCTATTAAAGCAATCAGGCCTCCTTGAATTTCTACATTTTTCTTTCTGTAGACTAGTTACACTTTAAAGTATCAGAACCAGGACTTCTGCTGAGGCTCAAAGCTCTCTCAAACCCCTTTATAAAAGCAGTTCTAGCTCCAGACTTAATTTTTGGCTATTTATGTGACTGACAGAATTTAACTTAAACTTTTATTTCTTTAATTCAATCCCACACTATCTTTCTCATCATTTAAATTCTCTAGGCTTAAAATATATAGCAGACAGACTAATTTCAACTCTTTATTTCATTCATATGTACAACTTAGATCTAAATCTTGGAGAGGAGGCAGCTCCTTTTTCTTTTTCCTTTTTTATCATCTATTTTCTATGCCCTGGATATAAATGAGCTAATGTGAAAGTGGAAGCATATTCAACTTTGTGTTATGTTTCCAGGATGAATTAAGAGGGAGACAGAGATGTCAGGATACAACCATCGCATTGTCAACAAGACCAATAAGCAGCTTTCCCCCCTAAATTCCACCTGTGCAGTTATTCTACTCACTGGTATATGTGTTCATCCTTGTTCTGAACTCCAAACACTAATTACTAAACCCCATTAAGTTACAGTGGATATAACTGGCAATTCCTACATTTAGTAAGTAATCCCAATACCATAGAAATCCAAAGTTGAGGCAGCATTTCCACACTAAGCAAAACGTACAGATAGTAAATTACCACCCACAACCACCTCCATACCTTAGAGACTATGAAAATCTGGTAAGATTCTGTAAAGATGCTTTTGAAGTATAATAAAAGAAAACTATCATTTACTTTGAGTTCTACAATAATTAGACCTATTGTATTATAGAGTTGCTCTCATTCATTCAATAAACCAAGTTACATATTATGCCTCAAGAGATTAAGACCCCACTCACAAACAACTAAACCCTCCAGGATATTCAAATTAAGAGTAAAGCATGGCAATGGTGATAAGATATGAAAGATACTTGATTTAATGCCAGAATTTTATACATACATTAATCTCTCAAAAGCAGATTATAGAAAACAAAAACAAAAACAAAATAAACAATGAGCTGATAGAGAAAAAGAATTGCCATAGGGAATACCTACGTGTAATTATTGTGAAACTAAGCACAGCAGCAGTCTCACCCCATCTATTACCTTAATGTAGGAGCTTCTGCTTATCACAATGGAAAGCAAAGTACCTAAGACCATCTCAAATGTGTTAAAACCAATTCAGTACAACATCCATGAAAACAGAACAAAAAATGTGACCAAATGCTTCCAATTCTCATTACCTGATAAAGTATTTAACGTTTTGCTTACATACCTCTACACAGCCAGACCATCTCACAGTCACAAGCCCTTTAAAAGCTAGCACTGATGATGTGAGAACAGAAAATAGGGGAGTAGGCAGTATTTCTAACTAAGCAAAACTAAAATTACATATCTAAAGTGCAATGGGGAGAATTAGAAGAATTAAAATATAATTAAGCAAATAAACAAAAGTAAAAAGCTTTATCATACCTCCCATGTGTACAGAAACATTAGCAAATTAGGAATTCAAAATCTGTTCAAAGTGGCTAAACTTTTTAAAGATTTTGATACCTTTATTTTTATACAAAACAAAACAAAAACAAAAAATCCCATACACACAGTGGGCTGGAGAGATGGCCCAGCAGTTAAGAGCCAGGACCGTTCTTCCAGGTTCAATTCCCAGCACCCACAGGTGGCTCACAACTATAGAGTTCCAATACCCTTACACATGCACAACAGCAATGCACAATAAAATATATAAATAAATAAAATTATAAAGAAAGAAAAGAAAGGAACATACACTGATGGCTAGCTTTTGCTGTTGCTATTTTCAACCACAATCAATTAGGGATAATAGTAATAATAATAAAAGAAAGAAAAACACAAACCAAAGCACTGAAGAAGGATGCAAAAGTTAAGAATATGTTTATTCTTATACTTTGTTAACTCATACTTTGCTTTTAAAGCTTGATAAAGATTGTAAGTTTAGGATTACAAAGATCATATAAAACATCACTTCAAATGCAACAGATATCAATTATTAGAAATATAAATTGTTTAATTTACCTGGTTTCTTTCTGGACTTTTCATGACCAAGCTGTCCTAGATCATTACATCCACATGTGTACACAGTTCCATCATCCAAAACAAATACAGTATGTCTGAGTCCACATCCTACATCTCGGACCTTTTTATTTACAAAAAAGTCACTTTTTCTGGGCTCTAATACAATTTCTTCATCAATTCCACCCAAACCTAGTTGTCCATAGGATGCATTTCCCCAGCACAACATGCTTGTAATGACTTTGGTCTTCCAGTTTCAACACAAAAGTCCCTTCTGAAGCACTGGAAACTTGGAGGTACCCTATGTCTGAGGAGGCAAACAAAGTTACTATGGTTCAAAGACAGCATGATATATAACTGCTTTTTCATCAAGTGTTAAGTTACAATGAGGACTGCAACGGTTACATATTTAAAATATGCTCAGAGTTATCAGTCAATTCCAAGAACCAATCAGTTCTTTCATTTTTAAAGCATCACATACAAATATTTAGGAAATGACATCACTTTCTACTATTCTTCTAACAACTTAAAACAATAACTGGCTTTGACTTATGTAACTCAGTAATAAGTACTCTTATGAAATTGTTTTTTTCTTTAAATAAGTTTAATGAGAACACTAAATAAGGCATGTGTCCAATGCCCAAGTAAGCAAGAAGTCAGCCAACTGCAGAAATATAATCTTGCAGTCTCCCTCAACTCACAGATTTCAACAATCTGATACCTACCTCCACATCAACAGAAAACCGAAGTTCTTATCTGTAATAGAAATTAAACCAATAATGGAACTTAAAAAAAAGTCACAATTTAGATTAGACTTCTCATTACTTATGTTAATAGTCTATATACGAAATTAGAATTTATCAAGTCATAAATCAACCCATTTTACAAGTCAAAATATTAGTAAACCCTCTTTACTAATTTAAAAACTAAATCGATGTGATTATAAAAATAATCAACTTAAATATCAAGATTCTCCCGATTCAATTTTTTATTATTATGAATGGTTCCTATAAGTAAAAATTTCTCCTTCAATAATCTTTATGTATACTTCTAGGAAAATTACTTGAAGATTAAAAAAAAAATGTAAACAAATCCCAGAACTGCTGAGTTTTGAATGGTGTGTGTGTGTGTGTGTGTGTGTGTGTGTGTGTGTGTGTGTGTAAAGGCATTGACAGTTTAGTTTGATAGAGAAATCTATGTAATTTCTTCACTTGAAAGACATGCATGAGGGGCTGAGCGACCCCTCAGACTTAAGGGCACTGCTTGTCTTTTAAAGTATCTGGATTCAATTCCCAGAACACGCATACCTGCTCGCTAATTGTCTGTGTGTAACTACGCCCTCTTCTGGCGTCCAGCACCACCAGACACACATATGATGCATAAATATCTAAGTAAAACATTCATAAGCATTATAAAAAATAAAGAGGACATGAGTCTTCCTCATCTAAACCTCTACATTTTTTTTTTCAAAACAAAATGGTGTGTTATTAAATAGCGCCCCGATTGGAAGTTAGTGTTATCCTTACTGTCTAAAGTCACCTAAATTCCTTTGAATCTGAGGTCTCAAACGTAATTTTTCTGCATTTATGTTTATTTAGAAAGTGCCGAAGCTGTCCCACTACACTCGCATGAGCAGAAATTTAAATTTATCCCTTTAGGACACCAGAACTCCAAAGTTCCAGAGAGTTCTACATTGTCTTTCCGTATCTTTTTTTAAGGCTAGCGGAAGACAGAACCTTATCTACGATTTCAGCGCGCTTCGTTTGGGCACCCTTTTTTTTCCTCCAGAAGTCAGGGCGGGTTCTGGAAAGGCGTTCTCTCACCAGCAACAGGTAGAGAACGGGAAGCAGTTTCGTTTCCTTTCCTAGACTATGCACCACATCAGCTCACGCGGCCCGGGGAAGGGGAATACGGTCTGCACACACCCAGCCTCGCGTGCCGACCAGCCAAACTCCCGCAGCTACCGGCGCGCCGCCGAGACCATCCTACCGGGCTCGGCCCCCGCAGCCTCGGCCCGGGGGAGGCCCTTCCCCCGAGGGAGGTGCAACACTCCTGCCCGGGGAAGTGCGGAGGACGATGGCGTCCTTCGCCAAGGCCCCAGCAGAGCACACCTCCGTCACACTACCTCGAACCCACAGAGGCAACGACTCACCCGGTCCCTCAGGGCAGGGAGAGTCCCCGGCGATGTCCAGCCGCCGCTCTCCGGACCTCTAGACGGCTCTCGGGCTTCAGCCGGCCGCGGCGATTACCACGATTCCTCCTTCGAAATCGCAGCCGCCGCTCAGCTGCCTCTGCTGCCCGGCTCTCTCTCGCTCTCTCTCCCGTGAAACTTTCCCAGGTTCCTCAGAGAAAAGCTGCCGCAAGAACTCTCCGGACCGAGGGAGAGCCGTCAGCGACCCGGATGGAGCCGGAGGGGAAGGGCTGGTGGCCAGCAGGGCGGAGAGCACGAGGGGTGGAGAGAGCCGAGGGAGAGGCTGGCGACAAGGGAGAGGGGCGGTGGTTTCGCAGGGGGATGGGATGGGGGAGGGGCCTGCCGGAAATGGGGCGCCACGCATGCGCGGCCCCGCCCACTTCCCTATTCGCGCGCCTGCGCGGGAGTCCTCTCAGGGTTCGGACCCAGGCGCCTGCGCAGTGTTTTGTTATTGCCTGCTCTAATAATGGAGACTGGAGGGCTAGAAGCTGTCAGTGTATTTCCTTTTTCTTCTTTTTTTTCCCCTTCCCTTTTGTCGGTGTGTTTTTAACAATGTTTCGGCGTTCACAAGGGCTGCCTAATAAATTTTTTTTTGGTTTCTCTTTCTGCTTGTAGGTTTTAGCCTTTTCTTAAATTTTATTCTACCTTTCCTAAAGGGGATTTTGAAGTAACCGATGAAACAATCACAAATACACTTAGAAAAGGGGATGACTCCGTGTAAAGCCTTAAACTCAGCTGAACTTAATCTGGATATGTGAGATATATTGATAATAATGGAGTAATGGCTTAGCCTAATCTTTGTTCAGGTTCCTGGAACAGGGTTGGCTCACATTTTCAGCTAACTCATTGGAAGATAAAGGTTAAATTGCCCGGCCTCTTTCGCGCAGGGGGAAAAAAAATGTATAGCTACAGCTCCTGCTTCACGAAAACAAAATCCATCCAGATTTCACGGGCCAATTTTAACATCATCTTGATACCAAATTCATCTGTTGTGTCTCAAAAAAGGACACAGTGAATGAATAGAGGGCAAGTTGTTGAGACAAGAGAAGATTTATTCGGTAAGACGCCAAGACCAAAAATGTGCTGACTTTTAAACACAGGTTCCATGTCCCCTTTATCCTCAGGAGGAAATAATTGAGGAAACCTGGTAGCCTAGGATCTGTGGGCTTGTGTCAAACCTGAAGAGGGAGTGGGAAAACACACTATGAAAATCCCATGCAAACCACTGTGCTTAAGGGGGGGGGGTCTACAGGACTAAAGGAGGCATAAGCCCTTTCCCCGCAGAGGATAGCTGTAAACAAAATTAATCTCCTTTAAAAGTTAGAGAACTTAAAACGAGACAGTTTTAAAACTGCATAGGACTTACTTTTGCACAACATTTAGTTACGTCTTCAGTGGGTGTTTTAACTAAGCATGCCACCAAAACTAAGTTACATTGTTTCCAAACTTGTAGATCCTCCCTCCTGAATAGCAGAGATTGCAGGTGTAGGCTATGGAACCCATCTTATGCCACACTAGAACCTGTTATTTTGGCATAAATGTTAATCATCT
Source organism: Phyllotis vaccarum (assembly GCA_033318265.1). Classification (NCBI taxonomy): domain Eukaryota; kingdom Metazoa; phylum Chordata; class Mammalia; order Rodentia; family Cricetidae; genus Phyllotis; species Phyllotis vaccarum. Next base: position 83,759,761 of record JARWLC010000010.1, on the reverse strand, counting down.
ATAATCAATTGCTCAGTGGGCCGGGGTTTTTGTTTGTTTTATTTGAAAAGTATACAGTTTAGTATATGTGTCTATTTTCTGGACTATAACAAATTACCATGAATCAAGTCTCTAAAAAACAAACCCACTAAAAATTTGTTGTATCCGTTCTAGAGGTCAGAAGTCTGAAGGGTGGCAGCAAGTTGGTCTCCTTTGGTTTCAAGAAGGGGGATTTTTTCCATGCTTCTCTCCTAGCTTCTGGTGGTTGCAAATAGTCCTTGTTAAGCCTCATGGAAGCATCACCCTGATTTCTGCTCCCACTTTTATTTTCCCTGGATGTCTGCATTAAAGTTTCCCTTTCTATAAGGACCCCAGTGATTGGATCATGTCCCATTCTTATCCACTATGAACTCATCATCATAACTGGATTGTATCTACAAAGATCTTATTTCCCAGGAACATCACACAGGGTAACTGAGGGTAAGATTTCAACCTACAACAGAATGTCCAGAGAAATATAAAATGGCAAAAACCCTTAAAGCATAATTTCAGTTGGATGTGAGGGTGTTCACGTTCTCATTTTTACTGCTTAATCTTTCACATTGTCATCTTTTATTTTGTTTTTGAGACATCCCATTATTTTGCCAGGACTACCGTCAAACAGGAGTACATTGCAAGCTGTAATAATGGATAGAGTTGAGAATAATAGAGTGAATCCTTCAAATAGGATGGGCAGTGAAAATCTCCATGGAGGAGTTGCCATTAAAAATGAAAACTAAGGGGGACAGGAAGGTGGCTCAGTGGTTCAGAGCACTGACTGCTCTGGAAGATGACCTGGATTCAGTTCCTGGTACCCACATGGTGGCTCATAATCATCTATAACTCCAGTTCTAGGAAGTCTGGTGCCTTCTTTTGACCACCTTGAGTATCAGGCATGGGGATGGGGCAGGCAAAATACATACAAAAAATAAATGAGAAAGGGGTAGTAGGGTAAGAAGTTCAAGGTCATCCTCAGCTACACAGTGTACATGAGTCTCAGGGTCTGAGGGTGTGGGGAGATAGGCCAATAGGTAGATAATCTCAAGCCCTAGGAAGAAATGAAAAAACCTTCAAGGTTAGGAGACCAAAATGAAGCCACTGAGGCAGGAAAAAGCATGACATATCCAAGGAACTGAAAAAATTGGTGTCCGTCAAGCACAGTAACAGAGGACATGTTTGGAAGTAGGTAGAGGGTATAATTCAGCCAATCAAGTAGGGCACGAACAAGAAATTGATGCCAAGAAAGGAAAGAAGTGTGTCTACCATATAGACTAAGGGAAAAGCTAACTTTTGGTGTGGGACAGAACAGGATTGCTGAATTAATGGAAGGTGGGGAAGGTTACGTTATCAGGCTTTTGCAATGATCCAAATGGGAGTTAATAGCAGTGGAGGTTGGAGTAGCAGTAACAGAGACGATGTGAAAGTTGCTTTCTGCCTACTCACCTGCTGCTTCTGTCCTCACCGTGGCACTAAATCTTGAAAGGTCCTGACACCTGTTTAACATAGCTCTGCTTTCATCAATCCACTCTTACATCAATCAGAAGCTGATTAGAATCTAGAGAGACCTGCTAGAATCAACCTGTGAAGGCCTATGAGACTCAACCAGTAACCTATTGGAATCAAACTGTGACTCATTAGAGTCAATGGCGTAGAGTTGATTAGTGAGTGACTCAGGCATTTGTGATGAGGTAGTGTTATCTACTAGTCCAGAGGTCACCATGGATCAAGATTCAACCACTGATGTGACCTAGAGACACACAGGTTTCTGCATCCTTTACTAGGGATGAGACCAGATACCTTCAGCTTCCTGGGAGAAGCCAAGGAGGCCACAGATTCAGAACTCAGACCAAGAAAATATTTTGGAAGTAGATAACAGTCCAGTTCACAGGACATTATCTGAAAAAGAAGTTGAGAACAAGACATCAGGTTTTCAGATGCATTAGACATACAACCCCATTAGTAATTCCAGTGCTTGAACTGGAGAGATGGTTTAGATGTTAAGAATGCTTCACTCTTGTAGAGGACTGGAGTTGGATTCCCAGCACCCATGTTAGGAGGCTCTAAACTGCCTAAAACTCCATTTCGAGGGGTTCCAATGCCCTTGGGCTCTGCCAGCACCTATACAGACATGACACACATAGAGGCACATAGATAATGAGTCTTAAAAAAATAAAACTTTACAGACCCGAGGTTCTCTGAGTCAAGAGGTCTAGCTTAAATCCTTAACCTCTTTTTAATTTTTGAATCTCTTCACATATTTCACCATAAAATAAAATGGATATCAAAAACAAAACAAATCCAAGCAGGTTAAAAACTGACTTTGTGGATAAATTTAACAGGGTTGCACTGGGTGGTTGGTAGGATGCTTTGGACACTGTCGGCTTTTTGACTTAGCAGCTGGCTGAGTACCTAATGCCATTTACAAAGATGAAGGACTAAGAAGAAGATAAGGGCTCCATCTACTTTTGGTTTTTGTTTTCCAAGATAGTTTTTCTGTGGAGCCTTGGCCATCCTGGTCCTCTCTTTGTAGACTCAGCAGGCCTCCAACTCAAGAGATCTACCTGTCTCTGCTGGGACCAAAGGTGTGCAACACCGCCCAGCAGCTTTAGCATTTTTTAAGACGGGGTCTCACTATGTAGCCTACGCTGGTCTGGAGCTTGCCAAGTAGACTTGCCTGGCCTTAAATTTGCAGCAAGCCTTCAGCTTCTGCCTCCGGAGCTCTGAGATTATAGGTGTATGTTACAAAGCCCACCTGGAATATAGGTTTTGGAAAAAAAAATGATTTTTTTTTTGGTATTAATTTTCTAGGACTACCAGCATACCACAAACTTAAGTAACAGAATTTACTTAATAGATTATATAATTTACTAATAACTTGCATAACAGGGTTGGGGTGTAGCTCAGTGGTACAGTGCTTGCTTAGCATGTCAGAGAATCTGAGTTTCACCCCTATTATCACAGAAGAAAAAAATCTTAACCTAAATAATTTATTTTCTCACAGCTTTGGAAGCTGAAAGTCCATGGTGAAGGCATCAGCAATTCTCTTTCCTTTTCTTTTTCCTTCTTCTCTCCCCTCCCCCCCCCAAGAACCCTTTCCTAGGCTTGCAAATAGTGCGAATAGCCACCTCCTTGCTATGTGTCCCCATGGTCTTCAGTTTGCTTTCTGTATTCTGGGCCTATCTTTGTTCTCGTAAAGAGATGAATCATAATAAGTTAAGGTCTAACCTTGCAATCTCATTGTTCTTTAGTTACCTCCTCAAAGAACCGATAGCCACTTTCTGGCATATTGAGTAAAAAGATTTCAACAGATGAATCTGTCAGGGAAGGGTATAATGTGATCCACAGCAGTTTTTCTTTTTAACTAATTTGTGTTTTCTGTTGCATGGGTGTTTTGCCTACATGTGTGTCTGTGGACCATGTGATTGTGTGGTACCTATAGAGGCCAGAGAAGGTATCTGATCCCTTGAAAACTGAGTTGCAGGTGGATGTGAGCCATCATGTTAAGTATGGAAAGCACTTTCAAATTCAATTTCAAATTCTTCAATTTCAAGTGCTCTTAACTGCTGAGTCATTGCTCTAGCTCTTGCTTCATTTCCCCAAGACAGTGTCTTCGTCACTGTTCTATCGCTGTGAAGAGATGCCATGTCCGTGACAACTCTTATTTTAAAAGAAGGGGGGTATTTAATCGGGGCTTGCTTACAGTTTTAGAGATTAGTTAATTATCATCATGGTGGGGAGCATGGTGGCACAGAGGAAGACACGGTGCTGAAAAAGTAGTTGAGATTATATCCTGACCCAGAGAGCAAGTGAGCTAGCAAGCATTGGGAAGGAAGGGGGGGGGGGGACCCTGTTGTGGGATTTTGAAGCTTCAGAGCCACCTGCAGAGACATACTTCTTCCAGCAAGGACACACAGCTCCTAATTCTTTACAATAAAGCCACTTTCTGATGACTAAGCAATTCAACTACAGGAGTCTATGGGGCCATTTATATTCAAACCACCATAGGCAGTCTGACACAATAAGCCCAGCTGTCCTGAAATGTATTGTGTAGCCTAGGTTAGACGCCTTTTCCTGGCACAGGACCCGTCTCAACCTGCAAGTATCAGGATAACAGGTATTAGGAATCATGCCCAGCTAGTATCCCTTGCTTTTGAATTATTATTTAAAGGTCTTTGGAAGTGGGAATGTGGTGCAATTGGTATAGTGCCTAGCTAGCATCCATAACTGAATAAACCAGGTATTGTGCCATATGCCAGTATTTCCAGGACTTGAGAAATAGAGGCAGGACAATCAGTTCAAGGTTGTCTTTGGCTACCTGCAAAGTTCAGGGCTAGCCTTGGATACATGAAAACATATCTCAAATAAAATAAAGTTAAAAATCTTTATATAATAGGTGGATATGTTCTCAAAGAAAGAGGGGGAGAGAAAGAAGAAGTAACTCCTAATACACTAAAAGCAATTTTATTTATGATATTAAGTTATGAAATAATTAGTCAATAATATTAAAAAAAACCTTCTATTTATTACAAGAACCTTCTCAACTTTCACTATCACGATTATTTCGCCCTCCATTGTCACTCCAATGTGAAACAGCAGTAATCTTTGCATTATGAAAGCCAGAGCTGTCTAAATGTTCTCACTTTATAACCGTGTGACTCTCAGTATCTAGTTTTAGAAACTCAATTGACAGTCAAACAGATGTAACCCCGAAGAATGGCATGTAATGTGGCCCTCGACCAGCATGTGGAGATGTGTCCATGCACTTGAAATTACAGTCTTTATTCTAACTGCTACTATACTTTCTTATCAGATGGTATTTTCATATTGCCTTGTTGGCTTGGCTTTTTACTTTGTTTTTTGGTTTTTTTGTTTGTTTGTTTGTTTGTGTGTTTTTTAAGTGAAAGTTAAAAGCAACAACAAAACGAAAGACTTAGCTGCATGATAAACTATGTTTTAACATTAGTTTTATCTCACAATAGTCACAAGAAGTAATGAACTTAACCAAGTAGTACAAGTGTGGGATCTGGGGTCTGTGTGAGATGGCTCAGTGGCTAAGGTGTTTTCAGCTAAGCCTAAGGACCTGATTTCAATACCTAGGACCCACAAGGTAAAAGAAACTATCTTGCAAAATGTTGTCCCCTAATTCCACATTTATGACTGTGGCAGGTATGCATACACACACACACACACACACACACACACACACACACACACACACTACAAATACAAATAATGAATTGGAAACTTTTAAAAATATCTGCACTTAGTTTAATCTTTTAAATCTTTTGAGACAAGGTCTTGTATAGTCCAAGCTGGCCTTAAACTTGTTACGTAGCTAAGGCTGACCTTGAAGTCCTGAACTTTTTGACATATCTTCCTGAGTGCTGGGATTATAAACTTCTTACCCAAGACCATAGAAAAGTAGAATTGTCCTGAAACATGTGTTGGGGGGAGGGAAGGGCATGGCTAACATGGTACAGGTAGGATACATTTGAGAACCACTTCATCCTAAAGAGATCTCAACCAGGGATACATAATGAGATCCAATCTCAAAAAAAAAAAAAAAAAAAAGATAAAATGACTAATATTCAGAAATAAATAAATCACTGACATTCTTTTAAACTTTAAAGCATGTTTATTTAGTGTCCAGAGTCGTGGGGTGGTGGGAGGGTATACAAATGTGTGTGTAGAAATCAGAGGACAACTTTCAAGAACGAGTTCTCTCTTTTTCCACCAAGTGGGACCTGGGGATTGAGCTCAGGTCTTCAGACTTAGCAGCAAGTGTCTTTCCCCACTGAGCCACCTCAACACAGCATTGATATTCTCACAGGCAGATATAGTTTGAAAACTGTATTTTTATAAGAACTGATAGAGACTGGGCAGTAGTGACCAGAAGGACACAGTGTTCTAGGAGATAAATTATATTTGCCACTTTCTCTTTGTCTAATACATATTAAAGTAACAAAAATGTTAGACCAAGAAAAATGCAGTGCTGTGTGTAGTATGAGGTTTCTGACCCAGACTTTCAGGCCTAGCCTCAAGGTTTACCCGCAGACCCACAGACCTGCAGAGACACACAGATGCTTACAATAGTTTTAGGCTGATCGGCTTAAGGCCCAGGCATATAACTTGCTAACTCTTTACCCTTAAATTAACCCATGATTCTTACCCTGTTCAGTCATGCAACTTGGTACCTTTTCTCAGAGCAGCACAGTTGTCCTCTGCTTCTTCTGGTGTCTCTCTGGCATTTCTACTCTGTTCTTCCTGTTCTCAGAGTTTTCTTAGTCTCGTAGCCCCGCCCACACTTCCTGTCTGCCTTTGGCCAATCAGTGCTTTTTATTAAACCAGTGGGTCGGATAATTATTTACAATGGAACAACATAATCCCCCTACAGCTGTGCACATATCTTTGACAATATTTAAAAGTCAAACAAAAATTATTCTGTAAACATGGAAGCAAATCAAGATGCTGTGTATTACTGTACAACCAGGTTCATCTGTTGGACCTTTTGGACAGGAGCAGGGGGAGGAGTATCATTATGTAGTCCCAGCTGGTCTGGAACTCTCTACGATGACCAGGCAGGCTTCCAAATCACAGAGATCCAGTTGTATGGGTGTGCACACACGCCCACAGCATGCATGTGGAGGTCCAAGGACAACTTTGGGAGTTGATTTTTCTTCCACTGAGAGGATTCTAAGGATCAAACTTGGGTCAGCAGGTTTGGCATCAAGCTGAGCCTTCTCAATGCCCCAAGCCATTTATCATTTTTAAATTGAGAAATACATTATCAGAAAATGTTGTCAAGCCCATGAAGACGTTTTGATGTAACATCTTTATTGGAAAGGCTAAGACCTCAGGGAAGACCGAACATAATCTGTATTTTATGTGTTTGTCATCTGATCAGTGTTTCCTGTTTAGATTGCAACTATTTTTTTTTTAATTGAAGAGACTCATGGTATCTCTAATGGCCAGCAGAATACTGTATTCATATCACACTTTTTCACAAACTGAGTAAACAAACCCTCTCATCTAAAATCTGGGTCTACTCTGAAATTTCTTAGGTTTGACTTTGTGTCTCTACCTGTGTGCCTTCTGGAGAACGGAGTTTCACTTACGGACAGAGAACATAGTGGAAGTCTGATAAAGTCCTGTGACTGAGATTTCATCAGTAAGCACAGGTCTTCTCCCTTCATCGGTGTGTTTCAGTGACCTGGGCAATCTAGTAAATATTTGTTCCGAAAACATGACTCAAACCTGTCTACTGGCAGATACAGCTAAAATCCAGCGCGAAAGTTTGTTTTAATCTCTTGGGCCCAGGATTAAATTCAGATCAAAGTGTGCATCATTCTGAAAGGATTTTTGCTTTTTTTTGTCATTGATGTTTTTATTGCTTTGTTTTATTTTTTAAGTGCTGGACTTGAACCCAGGGCTTTGCATATGCTAACAAACCCTGAAAGACGTACATTAAGATATTTATATATGTGTGTGTGTGTGTACATATACACATGTATATATGTATATGTATGAATGAATATATATATATACATGTGTGCATATATACATACACACATATAATGTAACATAAGATATACACATATATTATGTATATATATACATACATATATATATATATTTTACAGTGAACTAACTCGTTCCATAGATCTGGGGTGGGGGAGGAGAAAGGAGACAACTTGGAAACAAACAAGTGAGACTCATAGGAGAAAATAGCTCCTCCAAGGGGAGCCACATGCTTTGATACCCATGGCAGCCGCATGAGGAAGCAGCCTAAAATTAGCAGGATGGGCAAGCCCTGGAGGGAAAGCCAGGCAGCCCTCTCCACCCTCAACTAGTGAGGAGTTCCCAGAGGAACCCCCTGAGCCGCTGCAACCTCTGGTGACAGGTAGGGCCCCCACTAAAGGGTAAAACAATCCCTCCCTCCCTCCCTTTTCCTCCCTCTGCCCACTCCCCCACATCCTTCTTTCTTCCTGTTGTGTTGTGTTTTGTTTGTGATTCAGGGTCTCATTATCTAGTCCAGATTTGCCATCTGCTTGCCTCAGCCTCCTAAGTGGTGGGATTACAGGTGTGGGTTATGAGAGAGAGAGAGTCCTTAGGAGGCTATTCTGAGAATTGAAATATTTGCTATTAGCAATGAATGGTACTTCCAATGATCTAGCTATTAAGAGCTCCATAATAGAAGTCCCATATCCATCCTTACCAGTATAACCACCCAAACCACCCCCTTCTACTTTTTGAACTGGGGCTCTCTAGCATGTGGTACACTGCTTTCTCAGGTGTTACAGATGCCTCAGAGAGTAAAGCATGTGGAAAGAGAACTGAGGAAGGTGCCACTGATGATTTAGAGAGAGGGATGAGGTAATTCAGAGCCAGAAAGGTTCAGCATGAAGCAGACAAAACCAGTGGGCTAACAGGGGGCTTTTTCCATGGTTGGAATACAGAATAGTGAGCTGATTGAAAACAGGTGGTGACAGGATCCTGGAAAGAACTAGGATTTTATCTGTTATTATTTCATAAAGAATTAGCAGTCAGGCATTGATGGCTGCCCAACATCAATGGGAAGTGGGCATTGAGGGATCGATCAGGAGTTCAAGTCAGCCCGGGCTACAAGAGACTTTGTCAAGAAAGGAGAAAAGGAGGGGGAGAAGAAGGGAGGGGGGGGAAGAGAGTGAACCGCTCTCAGTCAGGATACTAACCTTTCACTCTCCATTGGCTGGATGGATGGTTTTGAGACAGGGTCTCACTTTGTGGCTCATGTTGGCCTCAAATTCTTGATCCTTATGCCCTGGGAACAAATAGGCCCCCATGCCTCGTTTCCATCCACTCTTTGTTATTCCAGTTCTGGTGATGGTAGTGGAGCTCTAGCCCAGGTCTCAAGCTTTAGGCTGACGATCTTGCACAGCTGGACCCTCAGCCCCTCTTCATTGATCCGTAGCTTCCTGTCTTCTTGTCTGGAGTTTATTTCCACGTGTCTTATTTCTTTTTTAAAAGTTGCAATTCTTCACTGATCTTAAGACTTTACAAGGGAAGTGAAAAGGATCTTCCCAGGTTTAATCTGAAGAGATTGTACAGAGGAATAATGGAAAATCAGAGCTAAATAACTTTACTGGGTTATAATGTACATACCATACAGTCACCCATTAGAGTATTCATTTCAGTGGATTTGGAAATATTTACAGGATTGTGCAACGTGCAACCACAGTTAAACAATTTTAGAGCACCCACCCCTGTCCTCTAGGCCCTCTTCCCTCCAATATCTGTGATGTTCAGCTTGCAACCACTGACTTCCTCTGCTTCTGCAGATTTGACTATTCTGGGCATTTCATATAAGTGGGCTCCTGCGGTCTATATGTGTGTGTATGTAGAGAGAGAGAGAGAGAGACTTTTGTGTTTTCTTTTTTACGTAATACTCACCATTGAAGTATTAGCTGTTGGTTTTGATGTCATAGGCACTATCCACTCAAAGTCAACATACACAGCCATCCATCTAAGATTATTCAGCTGTGAAGGCAGTCTGGTGGTGTATGATCTTACCAATGTTATGTAGTCATAGTCATGATGACTTTTATTTTTGTATATTTTATATTTACTATATATATATGAGTATTTTGTCAGTATGTACATCGGCATCATATTTTTGCATTGCCTGCAGAAGCACATATCTATTTAGAACATAATGGGAGAGCACATAGGTATATTCTAAAGTTATACATTTTGCTTATTTGGCTTTGAGACAGCATTTTTCTGTGTAGCCTAGGCTGTCCTGGAACTCTCTTTGTAGACCTGGCTGTCCTGGAACTCACAGGGATCCTCCTGCCTCCGCCTCCCCAGCACTGGGGTTAAGTCTATCTTCTCTTTTCAATGTCAGACATCTAAACAAAACATAAAACCTACAAAGCAGATTAGAAGATAACATTAACATAGCAGGGTGCTTTAAAACAGACTACTCAATAAGTAAGTGCTTATTAAAACAGGAAAGGGAGATACAGTTGTAGATATGCACATAGAACAGCTATGACATGGTTTCATGAGAGCTGTGAGACTGGTGACATGTTCTGGACCAGGAGCACCAACTGTAATATCACGTTTGAATTAACACCAGCTACCATCTGGTATAGCGGACTTACTTTCTTGGGTCCTCAATTTACCTGCAGTTCTAGATTAGGAATAGTACTAGTGTGGGGGCTGGAGGGATGGCCATGGGTAAGAGTACTTACCCTGTAACCGTGAGGCTATTGAGTGTAGACACCCCCCCCACCACACACACACACACACACACACACACACACACACACACACTTGTAAAAGGCTGTGTATTAGTACTTGTAACCCAGCACTGTCAGGGTGGAGACAGATTGCTGCCACCAGTCAGCTCCCAGGTAGCAAGAGACCCTGTTTCTAAGGAATAAGGAAAAATTGACAGAGTAGGACACTCAGTGTCATCCTCTGGCTTCTACACACATTCGGCACAGTCATGCTCACCCTCACATGCAGCTGCGTGTGCAAAACACACACACACACAGAAAGAGAGGAAATAATATAGGATTGTAGGTAAAATACCATGTCCATTGTTTATACTGTGGAACTATTTTATGGCAAAGTCTCCCAGACGCATCTGCCTTGGAGGTGTTTATTTCATGCTAAATATGAATACTGAATTACAGGGCTGAGTTTTAGGGAAGTCCACTTAGTTGACTGTCATAGATCTTGTGACTTATAATTACCTTGATGAAATTAGCAGGTACCACTGTCTGGCATTCAGCTTTCCAAGCTCAGACATATAAACATTGTCATGTCCCATCCCCCCACCCCCACCCCGCCGCCAAAAAACCCCCAAACCTCTAAATAATTCATTTTTATTACTGAAAATTAAACCCAGGGCCTTATTTATGTATATTCTGCCAGCCAGACTGTCATTTGTTAATTTGTTTTTTTGTGTGTGTTTGTTTTGTTTTGGGAGACTGGATCTCACTATGCATACCTGGCTGGCCTGGCCTGGCCTGACCTTACCATATAAACCAGACTAACTTTGAATTCACAAGAGATTATCCTGCCTTTGCCTCCTGAATGCTAGAAGTAAAGGCAAATGCCACCATACCCCAATTTGCTGCAAAGAGACAAAGGCTTTAAAGTAAACCCAATGGTATGGTTTCTTACCAACTTATGTTTTATTCCTTATAAAGAAACCCAAAGCCAGAGTACTGCTGAGCTGGCAAAGACAAACAGGTCTTGATCATGGCCTATGGTGCAGTGCTGCTGACCAGGGTTCTCTGCTCCATGCTTTGGAGCTATCTTCTTATGCTGTAGCAGCACAGAGCTGGCGATATTATTAAATGAATGGATATGGACATATATCCCATCAATCAAGCTGTAAACAAACATCGCCCTTTCCCCTCCCTGAGTCCTTGAGACTTTGGGGAGGGGATTAGGAAGATTTTTTTTTTTTCTCTTTATAAAATTCCTACACCCACCGCTGGGTGTGATGGTGCAAGCCTTTAGTCCCAACACTGAGGAGACAGAGGCAAGATCTCGAATTCAAAGCCAGCCTGGTCTACAGTTCCAAGAAAGCCAGGGCTGTTACAGTGAGAAACCCTGTCTCCCAAAACCAAAAACCAAACCAAACCAAAAGTAAAAATGCTATGCCCACATGAGAAGCATAAATAAATAATATAAATGATAGGGTCTCACTATATAGCTCAGGCTGTCTTGAACTCAAAAATCCTCCTGTCTCAACCTTCCAAATTTTGAGATTACAGGCAATTGCCAACACTACTGACTTTAGAAGCTTTAGAAAGTACAGCTAGATTGAGGAGATCGCTTGATAAAGTGCTCGTTGTACAAGCATGAAGACTTCTGATGCACAGCTATATAAAGACAATATAAATAACCATGTAAATGATACACTGCATAAAAAGATACAGGAAGCATCGTCCCTGAAACCCAGTGAGCATGGTGGGAGTTTGTGGGTTTATGGAGACAAGAGGACCCCTAGGCTTGCTACCAGTCAGTCTAGACAGTCAATGAGCTCCAGGTTCAGTGAGAGAATAAGGTGGGCAATAATAGCAAAAGACATCCTACATTGACTTATGACCTGGCCCTAAATAGACATCTTAATACAGAAGAACACACACACACATACACACTACAGCCAATACTTTAAAATATTGACCTAAAATGGAGTTTTCCAGGTGTGGAGGTGCACAATGTTTAATCTCAGTACTCTGGAAGTAGAGAGAGACAGATCTCTCTCTATAAGAGCTAGCATCATCTAACTCATGAGCTCTAGGTTAGCCAGGACTACGTAGTAAGGCTCTGTCTGAAAACAAAACAAAACAAAAAACCCTACAATGCTTTAAATGATAAAATAGTATTATTTATATTTTACTACATTAAAAAAAAATGTGATTCTGGGGACCAAGCCTAGGACCCACGCATGCTAAGCATGGCTTGGTCCCTGAGCTGTACCCTCAATTCCATTTTTTAAAAAGAGAAAATACTTGACTGAAAATCAAAATAGAAACAGATTTTAATATAGGACCTGTACTCCCAAATTGAAATAAAGTAGAATAATTTTGCTAAGACAGTTATGTTCTTATGGAAGTTTGGTTAGGAGATGGGTAAATACTGTCCACACATCAAGCAATCCTCCCAAAGATAACTAAAGCAATGTCACTGAATTCGTGTGGACACAGTTCACTGAAACGTGAAGATAAACAATGACCTGTGAAAATAACTTCATACTCAAATGGTTTCTAGTATTGAGATGTCGTGTAGACGGAAGATAATTATCCTTTCGACACGACAGTTTGCTGTGGTAAAGACGTGTGCATTAAAGCAGATTTCCTGACAGGATTTGGATGAGAAATAGGAAAGACAAAGGAATTATTTTTCAAATAAAAACATGTTCTGTCTCATTTTGGTTTTTTGAGACATGGTTCCTCTATGTAGCTCTGACTGTCCTAAAACTTTCTGTATAGACCAGACTGGCCTCAATCATAGAGGCCACTTGCCTCTGCCTCCCAACTACTGGGATTAAAGGCAGAATGTTTTATTGGGATTGAGGCTGTGTCTCGGTGCTAGAGTACTTTTCTAAGGCCTTGGTTTCTATCCCCAGCACCACAAGTAAATAAACAATAAATGTGACACTAGCACTACAGCCTGTAAGTAATGGGTCTTCTTTCATTTTTGTTTATTCTTAATGCGTACCGTGGTGCACTATGGAAGTCAGAAGACAACTTTCAGGAGTCAGTTTTTGCTCTCCACTTTTTGAAGCAGGGCCTCTCTGCTTCTTTTGTTCTTCTTATTATTATTGGTGTGATGTCAGAGGACAATGCTCAGGAGTAAACATTCTTCCAACTCTTTCAAGGGTTTCTCTGGTTTCTGCTCTGCTGTGTATTTGCTAAAGGCTAGCTGTGAGCTTCCAGACGGTTCTCCTGTCTCCACCCCCCCCCACTTTGATACAGGAATGCTGGGGTTACATGTTTGTGTCAGCACACATGACCTTTTGAAGTGGGCTCTGGGGGTTGGGGGTGGAACCAGGAGGTCAGGCTTGCATTGCAAGTGTTTACCTGATGTGCCATCCTTGCCGATGGAGTAATAGTCTTAAAACACAGCTGTATTGTATTTGACATCTGTCCCAGTCAACTGCCATTGTCTTTGGGAGCATCTTGTTTACAGGAGACATTAATATGCATCAACATTAGTCTTTTGGACAGTTCAGGACCATAAAAAGATTAAGATATTTCCCCACTTTCCAAGGTTTCTCCCCTGTGAATCATTTAAACTGAAGAATAATGTTGTGAGCCTGTGTTGACTGCTACACTTAGACAGACGTCGTTTATTTAGATTAAGTGGAATAAAAAGAGATACTAATACTTTCAGTTATCTTGTTATAAAGAACATACCATAGACTGACATACTGCTCTGATATTTCACCACTCCATTTGGTCTGGCCTGTCAGATCAAATTATAATTTAAAGGCTCTAGCTATGTTTAGCCCCTTGGCAATGGGGTCAGTTGACAATCCAGAATTCAGAAGCAGATGTTTCCCAAGCACACTAACTAGATAGAAACATTTTTCTGTGTATTTTTGGTATGAGTCTGAGCTCAGTGGATCACGACTGGTGTTCAGCACAAGGTTTACGTGACCTGATTCCCATGTTTCATAGATTCCTCCTCATGTTAGAAGACTCATCACTCTCCGGCACTAATTGGCTTGCTTGATGTCAGCCTCAGGAAAGATGCCAAGGCCTGAATCAGTCTGGAAACCCGAACTGCAACAGAACCTGAGTCATCAGTCTAGGTGGCCCATTCAGCATTTGGCCTTTCTTTAAGTTTATAGCTCAGCACATCTGCTCAAACTTCACTACCTGTGACTTCACCCCAGACCAGATAATGTTTATCTTACTTTTTGTTTCTATTTTTTCTTTAATAATTTCAAGGACAGACTCTTGCTATATAGTCACGGCTAGCCCAGAACTCACATCGTGGCCCACACTGTCCCAGAACTTGGGACAATCCTTTTGCTTCTGCTCTTGGAGCATCGGGATTACAGACATGCACTGACAATACCTGGCTTAAGATACACTTTTATAATAGTAGTTGTAATTAGCATTTGTTGCTCACATGCAAGGAACTAGGCACTGATCTGAGTATTCATACTTTCCACAGAATCCCTGTGGTGATAGTTCCCGTTTCTCATTTAAGCTATACTTATTTATTAACTTTTTTACTTACTTGTTTATCCAGGGCCTCAATGTGTTGCCCAGACTGTCTCAAACTCTGGGTTTAATCATCTCACCTCACCTTCCAGAATGTTGAGACTTTAGGGACCCACCACTGTACCTGGTTTCTCATTGCTAGGGGTTTTTTGGACAGCAAGTGATGGAGTTAGAATCTGACTCTAAATACAATTACATTCTGCCTAATTATAGTGCTGATTTGGTTTCTTCTTTTGCCATCTTTCTGTGTACCCAGTATCTCTGAGTGTATGTGTGGGATGCACAACTGTGTGCAGGTGTGAGTTTGTGTGTGTGGGCATCTTCACGCAGAGGCCAGTGGACAACTTCAGGTGCTGTTCCTTGGCACTGCCCTCCACCTTATTTTTGAGACAGGTATTTTCCCTGACCTGGGACTTGCCAAGTAGGCTGTGCTGGCCAGGGAGTCCCAGGGATTGGCTTGTTTCTGACTCTCAGCACTGGAATTACAAGTTTATATTATCACAATCAGCTTTTCAAAAACTGGTTTCTGGAAGCTGAAACCTGTGCTTGCAAAGCAAGAGCTTTATCAATAAATTTATCTCCCCAGCCTCAACTGACACATTTAGAAACACTACCCCCAAAGCAAATATAGCCCATGCCGATATCCCAACTTAACAGCGTTCTGTTTCCTGTACTATTTTTAATATTTGTTTCCCAAAGAGGTTATGTATATTTTTTACATTTAGTTCATGTTAAACAGTCTAGACTTCTAGGTCCTTGCAGATCTTTGTTTTAAGCCACATGCAGTGGTACACACCTGTAAACTCAGTGCTTGGAAGTGGAGACACAGAGATTGTTCCATATCAGCCTGGGCTGTGTAGTGAGACCCTGTCTCATAAGCAAAAAGCTCTAGATTATTACAATAATCTTTAGCGTATCTATTTTGTTACCATTTTTTCCTGCATTTTAAATATAACCCAGTCTTAGAAATAGTCTCTGCTCTTCACTTTCTAGTGGTAAAGAGAAAATAACATTAAATTAAAATACCCCCCCCCTTTCTTCTCCATTTTGACACAAATCCAGTGAATAGCCATCAAATGGGCATCTTGGCTCCTTTTTGTTATCATAGGGATTTAATTCTTTCCACATACTGTTTGCTTTTAAATTTTTGCTGTCATTTACTTTATAGTTTGAGACAAGGTCTTATTATATAACTCAAGAGGGCCTGGAACCCTGGAACCCACTATGTAGCCCAGACTGGCCTTGAAACCTTTAACTCTCTGCTTCAATCTAAGCGCTGAGATTACAGATGTGAGCCATAATGCCTGGCCTCAAAATTGACAAACTGGGCGTGGCTGGTCTACATAGTGAGTTCCAAACAAACAGGGGCTAGGTAGCAAAACCTTGACCAAAAAACAACAGAAAAAGGAAGCAAAGAGATTTTTTTAAAAAAAAATCTGATTCTCTATTTAGAGATGAGACTTTTCTATAGTAGCTAGGGAATATATTTTTGATAGGATAAATAATCTTTAAAGTACAGTTCATGAAGCAATTTTATTTATTTCAATGGATAAAACAAGTCTAATTTTCACAGTTTTTATAACTCAGTAAAATAATATTTATAGCAATTACTATCTAGAGATATAAAATGATCTCTCGATGTTTCTTTTAGCTGCTCGTTCTATTCAGTGTTGTTCCAGATCTTATTGGCTCTTATTTATTGCTTTGTTCGGCTAGAGGTAAGGTCCATGATGTTCCCTCAGGGAAGCTCTCCTTAGTCAGGTAATCTCAGTAATCTGTGTTTTACAGCTTGGCATGTCCCCACACACAGCACTGGTTGTCACAACTTTGCTACAAAATAATCACAACAAAGACCAACTTCAAGGGCAGTACACTTCTGTTACTTTTATTTTTATTCACTTGTTTACAGGATGGACCTTACCATATTGCCCAGGCTGCTTTGCAACCCAGGCCCCAAGCCCTCCTTCTGTCTCAGCTTCCCAAATAAGTGGGGCTACAAAAGTTTGAGCATGACATCCAGTTCCTTGTTTTTATTAGCATTGCAACTGGAAATAACTTCAAAAGGTGAAATGCTAAGGCTGTGTCTACCCAAAAGACTGTAGGTAGAGTAACAGCCTCTTGTGTTTGATGTCTTGTGCCTCCTAGTCTGCAGGCAGACACAGAGAGAACTGTAAATTATTGGTATTTCTTCAGTTTGTTTAAGCTGTTTCTTTGACAAGCAAGAGCGACTAAAGCATGTGGATTTCAAAGGACTCCAGAGAACTTTGGAGGGAGGTTATAACCATCATGATCCAGTCTTAGCAGATGTCTCCTTGTTACTCTATCTCTGCCAAGATTCCCCCAATCCCAAACTAAATGTATTACTAACAAGTGTGAATGCCTCTGAAAGGTGGCTTGCTGGCACAGAGAAGAGCTTGGGCTTTGGCTTGAACAGCCACGGGTGTGAATCACAGCCCCGAGTGGCTTTGTACAGATTTCCTCTCTGATCTTTAGTGTCTTCCTCTATAAAAAGAAGATAATGACAGAGTACATCTTAAGTGATCTTTTTCAGACCCTTGAGTCTACAAAAAAACAAATAAACAAAACCATGAGGCATGTAATTTTTTTCAGGTTCGTCCTCCATAAAATATGGATAATGACCAATACTTCCTGAGTTACATTGCGCCATTATATTAATTAGAGTAAAATAAACAAAAAAAGCTTAGCTGCAGAGCTGGGATCATAGCATCACTCACAGTGCTAAGAAACTCATTCTCTTTATCCACATTTTAGAGAGTAAATACAATCAGGAGACTGAAATCTTGATATAACTTAGTATATATTATATAACATAAGTTTTAAATATATTCTTTTGTTTTGTTTTGGTTTTAAGATAGGGTTTCCCTACGTAATAGTACTGGCTGTCCTGGAACTCACTCTGCAGACCATGATGGCCTCAATCTCACAAAGATCCACCTGCCTCCGCCTCCCAAGTGCTGAGATTAAAGGTGTGCACCACAAATGCCTCGAATTTTAAATATATTCTTTGCTTCTGGACAAATAGAAAGCTTAGCTGGGACCTAGAGCTGGGCACCCCCAAATGAGGCAAGGGAAAGAACAGAGTTGTTCTCTTAGGGTCAGGAAATGCAAAAACCCAAAAGAAGCAGGCTACGGAAGTGAAAAACAGACAAGAAACCAGCAGAAAACCAGGCCTATCTTTGTAGAGTAGAATGAAATCAAGAACAAATGTAAACCAGAGGCTGTGGAGAGTCTTGAGGAAAACCGACAGTCACTGAAGAAGACCACCAGGTGTGAAGGATCTCCCATGAGGCATCTTAGAACAAATCCGTGAGCATGATGGATATCTAGTAGTACCAAACCTTTTCCAAGAGAAACGGTTCTCCTCCTCAGATTATGTCTGAAACTGAGCAAGCACTCAACAGCACACATGGCTCTCCACTTTGTGACCTGTTAGCTCACTACTTCATTTGACTTAATTCTTCGTAGCATTTAGGGATTACGTATCATAACCACAAGTGATAACTTAGCCACCATTGAAGAGGTTTTAGGCCATTTGATTTCTTGTAACACACAGGAAATGGTAAGCAAATATGCACTAAATTAAGAGAATAATTTAGGACAACTTAATAATGTATACTTCATTTTCATAATGTGCCACAGGCAAATATTTGTCACCTGGCTGCTTTGTGCTATGTCCTGACAATTTAATTGTGTGGTTAAATTTTTTTACGGGTGGCCAGGTGGTGGTGGAGCATGCCTTTAATCCCAGCACTCAGGAGGCAGAGGCAGGTGGATCTCTGTGAGTTCGAGGCCAGCCTGGTCTACAGAGTGAGTTTCAGGACAGCTAGTGCTATATAGTGAGACCCTGCCTCAAAAAAAAAAAAAAAAAAAAAAAAATTATGTGGGGAAGGAGCTGGAAACATGGCTCAGTCATTTACTGTTTACTGTTCTTCCAGAGGACTAGGGGACTGTTCCCAGCATCCACACTGAGTGTCTTAGAATCACATGTAACTCCAGCTTCAAGGGAATCCATTGTCCTGTTCAGGCATGCACACAAACAAAACACATGCGTGCACACACACACACACACACACACACACACATCTTAAAAAAACATTTTTATAGGTCTGATTCTCAAGGAATTTACCTGGGTAGATAAATGAAAGTTTAATTCACCAATACAGGAAGAGCAGGGCATGCTGGCACACCAGTGCTTGGGAACTGGAGGCGGGGAGAGGAGGGATTCAAAGAAATGGGCGGTCACTAACCATCTAATTACATCATAAATAAAAGAAACAATGTGCAAAACAATAGGAAAAGAAGCCAGGGAAATGTTGGTGGCACTTTTGGTTGAAGACAATACTTGTGCAGTAGAGTGACTGATTCGGGATGATCACATTTCTAATTATACCAAGGCCTCACAACATATAACAATTGCACATGGATGTGGGGACACAGTATGGCTGTTTCAATATGTGAGGTTTTTTTTCTTTTCTTACTCTTGATTAGAAATCTAAAATATCGTCAAGCAGGCAAGTGACAAATAGATTTATGTCCAGGTCATTGAGCACTGTCCTAAGGTTTTGTGTTTAAAGCTCTGCAACATCACCTGCTTACATGTTCCTGTTGGTGCTCTAGAGACACGGTCAGTGGTCACATTTGGAACAGAAGTTTACTGCCTGGCCAAATGACAGAACACACGTGGTGATTACCTTGACTGGGAGGCGATTTAGACTAGGCTTTAAATTCCCCGTCCTTGAGCTGGAATGAAGAACAGTGTGGAGATGAGGCGGGCAGATGAAAAAGTAGAACAAAGTGACTTTTCTTAGGTCTTTCTTCATGCAAGTATGCTGTCCTTACTTGACAGGGAGTTTACCGCATCCAGAAAACACCAAATGGAGTCAGCCCATGATGGTTGGCTCTTGTCTTTGATCCCAGAACTTGGGAGGCAGAAGCAGGCATATCTCAGTGAGTTTGGGGCTAGCCTGGTCTACAAAGAGAATTCCAGGATAGCCAGGGTAGTTGCACAGAGAAACCCTATCTTGGAACCTCACAAAAGAAAGAAAGAAAGAAAGAAAGAAAGAAAGAAAGAAAGAAAGAAAGAAAGAAAGAAAGAAAGAAAGAAGGAAGGAAGGAAGGAAGGAAGGAAGGAAGGAAGGAAGGAAGG
The DNA here is from genome assembly GCA_033318265.1 of Phyllotis vaccarum. Classification (NCBI taxonomy): domain Eukaryota; kingdom Metazoa; phylum Chordata; class Mammalia; order Rodentia; family Cricetidae; genus Phyllotis; species Phyllotis vaccarum. The sequence goes on along the minus strand of JARWLC010000010.1, from coordinate 83,739,841 downwards.
AAGGAAGGAAGGAAGGAAGGAAGGAAGGAAGGAAAGAAAGAAAGAAAGAAAGAAAGAAAGAAAGAAAGAAAGAAAGAAGGAAAGAAGGAAAGAAGGAAAGAAGGAAGGAAAGAGGGAAGGAGGGAAGGGGGGAAGGGGGGAAGGAGGGAAGGAAGGGAGGGAGGGAGGGAGGGAGGGAGGGAGGGGGAAGGGAGGGAGAAAACAAAAAAAAGAGAAAGTGCCAAATGGACAGATCCAGATGCAAATAAAATGTGAGCTGAGACCTGTGGTTCTCAGCCAGTGGGTTGTGTCCCTTTGGGGAGCCGAATGACCCTTTCACAGGGTCACATATCAGAGATCCTGCATATATTACAATTCATAACAGAAGCAAAATTATCATTATGAAGTTGCAATGAGAATAACTATGTTTAGAGGTCAGCACAACATGAGGGACTGTTTAAAGGGTCACAGTGTTAGGAAGGTTGAGAACCACTGGCCAGATAAAGATAGAAAATACAGACTCCTTTTGCATTCTTCATGGCTTACATTCTCCACGTTCTGTCTCCAGATTCTTCCCTTTTTGACAACAAACTCATCCTATTTGACACATTTATTAATTCCATGATAATCAACATGTAGTAAGATGATAGTTTCTCGGAAATGTGTCTGGTTCCTTGCTATTTCAGTCATGTTTCTTAAGGGGTGTGTGTGGGTGTGTGTCCGTCCAACAATCTTTCTGTTCTCTTCCTGTTTCTGTAGAATAAACACCAAGTCCACAAGAGCAAAGTTTTCACAACTTCGTTGCCCATCAAAGCATTAAAGTTAAGAGGAGCAACCTCTTTGGGCTTTGCACAAACCTGAGTAATTATGCTTTGTGAGTAGACAGAGGGAACCAGTAAAAAGAGAATAGATTCTAAACAAGAAGACCAATGTTAGCATGCTCCCAGCTATGCATGCCACTGGTCCGATTACGTTGGGAAAGCCACACTTCTTAATTTCCCCGGTATTCACAGATAGTGTTAAGCTTTGGGATTGCTGGGAACTAAAGAAGAATAACTCTTAGAGTTAGAAGCATTGCTTCCCATTTCTCCCCTCCCATTGTTAGTGTAAATTTGAATTACTCATATATCTTGAAGAAGAGCACTGAACTTTGATTCTGAGATGACCGTGTAACCCCAAAATAGCCTCTGAGCGGCATAGTCATAGTCCAGAGCCTGACATACTAGCACATTCCAGGTTAACATTCTACGGGGAGAGAACTCAAACCCATTTTCCCACCCCTTTCTTGCAAAAATAGAAAATTATTGACTTGTGTGAATGTGTTCAGAAATAATATTTAAATCATTTCAATGTCATTTCAAATGGAACAATGCACTTAAATTGTTTCAGTTTCTGTAATGAATAGAAACCGGAAAAGTCCCTGAAAAGCCTCTTGCCTGCCTGTCAGTGCCCTACCTCTGAGCATCCGTTCCCATGCTTGTCTGCACACAGTTCTCCCATCCCATCTGAGAGATGGACCATGTCTGTGTCCTTAGTCTCTCCATTATTATCCACCCCCACCACTGCTGCAGGCTAAGAGCATCATTACAGCCTGGGTTATTAAAGTCACTGGAAAGAGCAATGTGTTCTAAGCGACTGTCCCTGGATCTGCAACGGAACCGTGTAAATACCCTTCATTACACAGGCTGGGCTGTATCATATTTCCTCCATGCTACTTCTGTGGCCACAGTCAGAGGCGGACTTTAGAGGATCCCAGTTGATTGATCTAGTGATGATGACTCTCCTGATACAGGTAATGGCAACTTTCCTTTATAGAATCATGATTACAAACAGGTGTTCTGTTTCGCTTTGGAAAAGAATTGTTGAAAGCTCTTATAACTAAATGAGTTTTCAATTGATAATTTTTAGATCCCACTTCCCAGGTTCATGGTTTTCGGGTGAAAAAGAAACTTTTTAAGACTTTAATTGTGTTTCTTAGTTATATCAGAGGGTCGCACAACATTGCATGCTCTACCACTTGACTGCTGTTTGAAATAGTCAAGAACTTGTCTCTGGGGTAAACATTGTTTTCCTTACAGAAACCTGGAAGATGAATTTATATCATTTGGTCTTTAAATATGATACTCAGAGGGGGAAACTCAATATAAAATTATCAACTTTAGGCCAAAGTTATTAAAACTTTGGTGTAGAGGGGCAGTTCCTTTTAGACATTAGAGTTTATTGCAATATGGAAAATAGCAAATCAAAATGTTATATGAATATCCTAGTATGGAAACTCATGTCTCTCCTCCAAGTGAAGACAGCTCTGTCTTAGATTCCCAGATTCCCTGGCATCCCTACGGCTCATCCCAGTGTGACTAAGCTATGTTAAAGGAACAGCTGAAAGCAGGCAGAAAATCCAGCTCAAAACTCAATAATATTCACAGCTGGGCTGCACTCCTTCATGAGGAAGGCTTACAACATGGAACCTTATTTTTCTTCTTCTCTAGGAAATTAATCTATGACTGTGTTAGATTTTTAAAAGCTTTAAGATTTTTTTCCATATAAATAAACTCTGGTAAAAACCCACGGGATTTGTGGTATAATATTTGCCTAATTATTGCTGATAAGCAAGGGAAAAACTAAGACAAAATCTAGAAAAAGAGTTTGTGATACTATAAGCAAAATATTTACCTCATAATTGCTGAATAATGCTTAGATGTTTAATATTTAGCTGTTTAAGAGAGCCTAAAATGTGTACAGTATTTTTTAAAAGATTCATTTATTTAATGTACGTTGGGGTTTTACTTGTATGTATGTCTGTATGAAGGTGTCAGATCCCCTGGAACTGGAGTTACAGACAGTTTTGAACTGCCATTTGGGTGCTGAGAATTGAACCTTGATCCTTTGGATAAACAGCCAGTGCTCTTAACTGCTGAACCATCTCTCCACCCCCGTGTACAGTATTTATTTTTGAAAATGTCAGAGAGAGAGAAAGCACATAAATTCTTGGTTTCTTTTGTAATTCTTTTATATTTTAAACAGATTCTAATATTTGATATGTATTTCTGGTTTCACTGTCCTACTGACTCTAGTCAATTTTTGCCTGGGCTCCTGCCAATGAAGTACTTTCCCCATAGATAAAAGGTAAAATACAGGCCTATCATGGCATTTTCCAGGGAAGTAAAGATGTTCAGTATGGTGTGTATAAGAATTTCCCATCGGGAGACTGACCTGTAGTACACCTTTAAGTTCCTCAAAATAGAGGTTCCTCATTTCCATGTCTGTACCCAAGGCCCAGAAACATAGGTACTAATTATGGCTTAAGATTTAATCTGGATGGCAAAGGAAGGTCTTCATTCATTTTCCTGATACTGAGGATTGAACCCAGAGCCCTGTGAATGCCGGATAAGAGCTGAGACACTAAGCTGCACACCCAAACACAAAACCTACTTTGCTGTTGTTGCTTTGGTTTTGGTTTTCAAGACAAGGTCTCTCTCTGTAGCCTTGTCACCGAGACTGGTCTCGAATTCACAACAATACTCCTCCCCCAGGGATTAAAATTACAAGAGTGTGTGTCACCGAGGGACTGTGGTGTCACAAGCCTTTAATCCAAGCCCTTGAAAGGCAGAGGCAGGTGGAGCTCTGTGAGTTTGAGGTCAGCCTGATCTACAGAGTGAGTTCCAGGACAGCCAGGGCTACAGAGAAACCTGTCTCAAAACAAAACAAACAAATAAACAAGAGAGTATGTTACTGCACTTAGCAAGATCCCCTTTTTAAACAAAAAGAAATTGCCGGAGCATCCACATAAAGAGAAAATGAAGAAACAAAATTGAGTGGTCTTTTCTTTTTTAAAATATAGCTCAGGTTACCCTTCAATTTATAATCCTCCTGCCTCAAGTCTCAGGAGTGGTGGGATTACATATGTGTGCCACTGTGATAGGACAGAGTTAGATGATCACATGTGAAATGGAAGTGGGTTGAGAAAGTGGGGATGGAAGGGTGCAGGGATGGGAACAGGCAGATGGGGAAGGGGATCAACCAAAATTAAGCAGGTATTAAAACACCGTCCAGAAATCTGCTGTTTCATATGCCAATTTTTAAATTCAATTAGAAACTTCTAGAAGTCATCTAACTAGATAGCTCTGCCCTTTCTGTGTTTCTTTTTTTTAATTATAGTTCCCCCCCATAAGACTTGATAACAAAATGTACAGTGACACCTCTGATGTGACTACAATAAACAGATTTCATCTCTATCCAATTACCCAATGCACTATAGAAAGCCTCAAGATGTTTGAAGAGGATGAAGATGCCCTAAAGTTCCATGAGGGCAGGAATATGTGCGCATTTTGCATACATCTTTATGCACACTGTGTGACACATGATGAGAAATGTTTATTGAATGAGTGGATGTAAAGAAACTTGGAAACAGTTGTGTGATTTAGTAATAAAACTAAAATTTTAACCAGTCAGTATATTTCATGCCACAAGAATTTGAAAACAATCCTAGAGGAATTAATTCCTGCCTTTAGTCCCTGAATTTGGAAGGCAGAGGCACACAGATCTCTAAGTTCGAGGCCTGCCTGGTCTACAGAGTAGAGTGAGTTCTAGGACATTCAGGGATGCATGGGGGTGAGGGGTGGGGGGTGGAGGGGAGGAAGGAAGGGAGGGAGGGAGGGGGGGGGGGAGGGGGAGGGAGGGGGAGGGGGAGGGAGGGAAAAAATTTCTGGCATTCAAGACCGAGTTTCAGACCAGATGGCAGTATTAAGCCAAGTATTCTGAACTAATGGAGCTAATGTTTTTCAAAACTCCTATTCTTCAAATATATGAAATTAACACCAAAGAATCTGCCTTTTACAGGACTACTATCTGAGCAGATGTGATCAGGTTAAGGATTCTTTTTTCTTTTTCGTACTGTTTGGTAAGGCTTATTGAAGAAGACAATGGGAACTGGCTATTTGTTTTCTCAAAATAATATAAAGAAGTTACCTCTAGGTACTAATATAAGAGTTTTACTGTGCTGGGTCCGTAGTCATTTTAACTTAATCAATTTCAAGTGTGTGTGTGATATGTGATATGAATGTGAGCGCAGTGCTGGAGGAAGTCAGAGACATCTCCTTAGAGCTGGAGTTACAGGCAATGGTGAGCTTCCTGATGTGGGTTCTGGGAACCAAATCAGGTCTTTGATGAGAGCAGTCAATGCAATGCTCTCAACTGTGAATTATCTTTCTAGTTCTTTTTAAAAGAACATTTTTAAAAATTTAAAGTTATATCTGTGTACACGTGTGTGTGTGTGTGTGTGTGTGTGTGTGTGTGAGTGTGAGTGTGCACGCATGTGCGTGCATTCATACCAAAGTTCATTTTCTTTTCACCATGTGGTCCCAGGCATTAAATGAATCATCGCCAGCTTGGTGGCAAAAGCCTTTACATACTGAGCCATCTTGTTAATCCTTATTTTAACTTTTAGGCTTATCCAGTTTGTGGGGGTTTGTTTAATTTATTTGTTTATTTTTTGTTTGTTTGTTTATAGGGTCTCTGTGTAGCACTTGGAAATTGCTAGATGGACCAAGTTAGCCTGGAACTCATAGAGATCCACTTGCCTCTGCCTCCTGAGTGCTGAGTCTAAAGGTGTGTGCCACCACATCTGACTTAGTTTGTCTTTTGTGAAGATGATCATTCAAATGTATTTGCGACTATAATTATTTTCAAGCTAATGGAGACTGTTCATTTGTTTGTCTGCGCTTTGGAATTTTCTCTCTGTAGACAGACAATTTTAAAAAGCTCTTGGCTTCAAGTTGTACATTTCAGCTTTGTATTTCCTTTCCATAGACAAACTTCCTCAGTATCTTTGTAGGAGTAAGTTCAATTTTCTGATTAAAATTAAAATACTGGACCAATGAGATGGTTCAGAGGGTAAGGGTGCTGACAGGCCTGGCAATCTGAATTTGACCCCTGTGTCCCCTGTAGTGAAAGAAGACGACGGCCAGCTCTGAAACTTGTTCCTTCATCACCACACGCACACCGTGGTGCCTGTGCACTCACACATTCATGGCACCACACACACAAGCTCACAAAGATAAATATGTCTACTTTTTAAATTACTAACAGCAAAAAAATGACAAATTCTAATACACTTTTGAAGTAGCGCATTTTTTTGACAGGTGGGGTGTGATATAGTTCATTTACTATTATTTCAAAATACCAATCAATAAATACTTAGGGCTTCCAGCTGTAAATGAAATTCTGTAGGTAGAAAAATACCACTGACCCCAGCTCCCGTAGGTGCTGTCCGGCAATGGAATCCCTTTGCTCAGTTTTCTCCTGTCCAATCAGGTGGAATGTTTCACAGGCACATGGTTTATACAGCTCAAAATAACTTGGGACCTGTGAGCTGACAAATGCTCTTGGCTGCAGTGGTGACAGGTTGCCCGGCTTCTAACAGCCATCTTCACCAAAACTAAGGTTAACGCGGCGTTCTCCATGGACGGCTACTCTCTCTTTCCAAGGGCGTGAAGAATTTCCTCTTTCTCCCGTGTTTTCATCAAAAACTTCTCCTTGGATAATTGTCATCTCAGAAGAAGCGTGCCTGGGCTGGACATCCTCATCTGGGTCACCTAAAAAAAGAAAGGTAATATTCAGATTTAGGTTCAAAAAGTGTGTTCTGTTAGTGGGTTGATGATAATGGAGAGAGGGGTGTTTCAGGGAGCTAATTACTGTTCCTTAGAGTGAAAGCTAGAATAACTTTCTAATTATGTATTTGAGATACACAATTAAATGGAAAATAAGGCTTTCTGTTCCAAAGCTTTGGAATAGGGGACGAGACTCATGGAGATGGTACCCTGTTTGAGTTCTAAGGAAAAGTATTTACAGAGGAAGCCGTGACAAGTATTACTGACCCTTTCCGCATACTCATCAATTATACTAATGTTGTTTATATGGAGAATATGTGTGCAATGCCTATTTCCCTCTGAAAGGAAACCAAACTAAAATAATGTGACTCCATGGTTGAAGACTTTCATTTAAAACTTTCTTTTTTTTTTATCCTGTAAAAGGATCTGCTTGCTATATTTAGTGTTGGGAGATCTGCTCCCTGGATTAATGCACACAACAGCTGCAGAAAGCCCTACTCAAGAGACACTGCGCTCTCTCTCTCTCTCTCTCTCTCTCTCTCTCTCTCTCTCTCTCTCCCTCCCTCCCTCCCTCCCTCCCTCCCTCCCTCCCTCCCTCCCTCTCCCTATCTCCAGCTGCATCAGATATTTGACAGTCACTGGCAAATGTTTGGCCTGGTACCCTGTACTCTTAGCAGTAATTAGATGCACATCTTGAATATTAAAACCGTACAAGCAAAGAGAAAAGGTAAATTACTCAGTGTCTCCAGTCAAACAGAATGAATTATGTGAAGAAATGATATCACTTCATCAACAAATTTTCGTGTACTTATTAAAGTACTCACTCAGTTTGAGAGAAATGAAATAGCTATATAGATTTTTTTCTCTCTCAAATAATTCAGGAAATTCAATCATTTTCATGTTAATAATAATTTAGTAATGAGAAAATGAATTTTATAGGCTATGAATTAACATTTTGTCATAACTTCACAATTCCTCTTAATCACACTCTCAGATTCATTTCAAAAGCTATTGTGTTTTTCTAGCAAGTCAAAAATGTCTACGCGTATATGGATACTATCTCTGACAATAAGAAAATAATTAAAATCAAGGCCTCCACAAAAAATCTGAGACGCACAGAGATTTCACTTTCAGAAGTTTAGAGAATATGTGGAGTATGAAACAAGCAGTCGGACATTATCCAAATTCTAAAACGTTGCCTAGATACCCACCGATACTGTGTGGTTAAGGATAACCACAATTCTGTGAACCACCAACTCTTTCCTACATCTATAATCTACTGCAGAGGCTCCTCATATGTTTCTGTTACAACAAGCAGCAACAATACACACTCAAGGGGCAGTGGGGAAGGCACGTGCTGCTAAGGATCTGACCTGAGGTCTGTCCCCAAGACTGTATCATATAAGGAGAAAACAGACTCCCAAAGCCTTTCCTCCAACCTCCACACCATGTGGTGGCACACATACACAGTATAATAATAACAGCAATAATATTTTTAAAAGGTATCCACTCAGAACTACAATTTATGGGCACAATAAATTTAAAAGATTGTTATGCAAACCAGTTTTGGAGATAGCTTTTATAAATTAAGTTTTGAAAAGAAATGGCCCGGGGGGGGGGGGGGGAACACCACCTTTGCTTGGAAATGAAAAACTAATGAAGTACTATACTGGCATGTTTTATTAGTTTCTAAGATTGTCTACAGAACGCTTTAAAAAATTTCTAGTGTCATAATTTGCCTCAAGAGAACAACCTGTCTGTAGATATGTGTGCCACATGCATGCCTGATACCTTCAGAGGTCAAAAACAGCCTGGAGCCCCTGGCACTGGACCGCTACGGGTTGAACCTGGATCCACTGCAGGAGCAACAAGTGGTATGGGTTTTTTTGTTTTATTTTGTTTTGTTTTTCAAATTTCTCGAGACAGTATCTCTGTGTAACAGCCCTGGCTGTCCTAGAAATCTCTTTGTAGACCAAGCTGGCCTCGAACTCACAGAGATTTGCCCACCTTTGTCTCCCAAGTGCTGGGATTAAAGGCATCCGCCATCACGCCTGGAGCAACCACCAGGTCAGCTTTTCAGATCAAGAGCATATTTTGAATAGATAAATTCTTTTGGTGGCAGTGAATGATAGAGTGACTATACCTGTGGACGCTAGAGAATTCACAGAGCTCACACAGAAGGAGTCACCTTGACGAGCTCTGCACAGGCTGCCTGGCTCACAGCCTTCCGCCGGAGCCTCATTGCACCCCATCCTGAGCAGAGCCTCCAGACCACAATTCATCTAGGACTAGATGGTGAGATTGCAAACTTTACCTGGAGCACTTACCGCCCAACCTTGTAAGCACGTTGTGACATTTTAATTAGGGACCCTTACCCCTTTCAAAGTCTTCATTACATGAGATACTAAGAACTGATATAAATAGATGCTGAGGGAAGTAAGTGGGTCCTTTCTCTCCTTACTTTTCTTATTTAAAAAAAAAAGAAAGAAAAAATTTGAGTTTGTGAAGATTGACAGAGATTTTACACTTATGATTCTTTTATCAGTCATTCTTAACCTGTGAGCTATGGCTCCTTTGAGGGCCTAAAGACCCTTTCACAGGGGTCACCTAAGACCTCCAGAAAACACATATATTTGCATCATGATTTGAAACAGTAGCAAAATTACAGTTATGAAGTAGAAGTGAAAATAATTTTATGGTTGGAGGAACTGTCTTAAAGGGTCACAGCGTTAGGAAGGTTGAGAACCAATAATAGCTCAGTGCTTCATACAGCTTTCACACCTATCATTGGGACTACCATCAACCTCTCCATATTCTACATATCCTCTCATCTCTCTCTCTCTCTCTCTCTCTCTCTCTCTCTCTCTCTCTCTCTCTCTCTCTCACACACACACACACACACACACACACAGACACACACACAGGCTGAGACTAAAACTTGGGGCTTTGTATATAGGCAGATGCTGTACCATGGAACCACTCAGGCCCTGGGATTTTCTGGTTATCAGTTGTCTACTGCGGTTCAGGCTCAGTAGAAACTGGGCTCTAGCATCAGTATCCCTTACACTAATCCCTTACAGTCTCTCTCTTCTGTGCACAAAACACACACACCGTATTGTGTAGCCGCTCTCCATTTCCTGAACATCGATGACATCTCTCTTTCCTCCTTACTGGCCTTTATCAATTTCATGACAGCAGTGAGAAAATGGCCTACTCATTCACCTTTGCCCTATTTTCTCAAAGTCCTTTCCCTGCCCGACTCTGGCCTTCGGGGAAGGGTCTAAGTAAGAGGCCCTCACTGATTCTTCTCTGTGTGGTCTCAGCTGTGCCCTCTATTCCAACACATTTTTTTTTCATCTTTAAACAAACAAGCATCTTTGCAAAACCCAGAATCTTGCTGTGTAGCCCAGGCTGGTCCAGCCTTCTAGGTGCTGGGATTACATGTGTGTGTCTCTGGGTTCACCCCCAGCATTTTCTATTCCTCAGGCTCTTGTCTTGATTTACCTTTGTCTACTGTTTGCTTTTTCTTTCTTTTTTCCCTGAAGACTAGAAGCTCTTTAAGAGAATGAGTCATAATTTCTGGACCTTTGTTACTTTCTCATATTTTACCATATGTCTATCTATACTGATGTGTTACATGACCAATGCCATTCACATTACAAATAGATTAGAAATAACACAGAGGTCAAGATGCTCAATGTAGTATCGAGGGACAGGCATCATAAAGGTGTACAAAGGGCATCTCACTTGCAGCCCAATGCTCAAAAGTATTCCATACTTCCTTATGCTGGGTAATTCTGGGAGGTTCTGTCTGCAATCTCAGCACTCAGAAAGCTGAGGCAGGAGGCCTGAGAGAAGCTAGTCTGAGCTATATAGGAAAATTCTGTCTTAAATTTAAAAAAAAAAAAAAGTGAGGCCAATGAGATGGTTCAATGGGCAAGAGGGTCTGCTGCCAAGCCTAAAAACCTGAGTTCAATTCCTGAGACCTCCATGGTAGGAGAGTGCCAACTCCCACAGGTTGCCCTCTGACCTCCACATAAAACAATGGTCATGTGCATGTACTCATATTCTCTCTCTCTCTCTCTCTCCCTCTCTCTCCCTCTCTCTTCCCTCTCTAAATTAATAAAATGTAATTTTTTAAAAGGTAGCACTCAGGAGGTAGAGGCAAATGGATCAGAATTTCAACTTAAATTTTGAAATAAATAATTTCAAATTTTTGAAATTCTAAACTTTCAAGTTATTCTCAACGACAAATTAAATTTGAGAATAGCATGAGATAGAAGAGAACTTGTCAGAAAGACACAAACAAAGCCCCAAAGAGAACAGTCTTATTCTTATAATGAAAATTCTTGGCCTAGTAAGTACATATTGGCAGAAAATAATTATCTTAAATGCACACAGTGCTCTATTTTAAAAGTATTTTCACAGACAAACATAGGAAGTAAGCAGGGTGTATGTGTGTGTGTGTGGCTGCAGTTGATGGTAAGTTACTTACACATGACTAACATTTCCTGTCTCAGCGTTCTTCATAAATAACTATTAAATATTAAACTGTTTTGTGTCAACCTAGAAACTAGATTTGTGTTTTATGAGTTTCTTTTGTTCTTGTTGTGGTTTTATGAACGTGTTCCCCACACTGTGATGAATGTACAGCAGTGTTTAAAGAGTTGTGTATAAAAGCTGCTTCCTGTTTTACAGCTTTACTCAGGTTAATTGACAAAAGTTGTGCTTGTTGATGGTAATAACATAATGGTGTGTGTGTATATTGTACAATGATTAAGTCAAGCTAATTCATATACCTCACATACTTATATTTTGATATACGCTGCTATGGCTACCATGCCGCACAGAGAATCTCTAGAATATGTTTCTTCTGTCGAATTGAGATTCTGGTCTCTTGAGCAACCTCTCCTCACCTCCAACATCTGTGGTTGGGTTTTTTTTTCCAATTAAATATATAATGAAGCTCAACATGTTTAGCATGTGCAAGACTCTAAGTCAAGTCCCTAGCACCAAAATATAATAAAATAATAAGCAATTATCGATATTCATTGCCAGAAAATTCTAGCACTTATGTTTAAATTTGAGATATTCAATGCTGGGTTCTGCCATTTCTCTTGGTAATGCCACAGTTTGTTGGTTTGTTTGTTTGTAGTGTTGGAGATCCAACCCATGGCAAATGCTCTACCACTGAACTAAATTCCCAAGGTCCCAATTTAAAGTCACCTTATACACGGAAGATGAATGTATAGTGTAAGATCTTTCCAACAAAAGGATCTTTTTAAAGCCTGAAGAAGGATAGCAGTCTATCCTTCTTGAGTCAAGAAATATGCCCCATAGGCTGGGGACAAAGCATGCCAGAAGTCCTGGGTTCAACCCCAAGCACCTGGGAGAGGAAGCAAACAAGCAGAGTAGCACACACCTTCAATCCCAGCACTCAGGAGGCAGATGAGTCTTTATGAGCTTGAGTCCACACTGCCTACACAGTGAATTCCAGATCAGCTAGGATTACACAGTGAGACCTTGCTCCAAGAACTAAAGCTATTAGTATCAAGCTTGTTTTTATGAAGCAAATTCTCAGGGCAGATTACCACAGGAAAAATCATAGGGAAAAGAAAACACAAAGATTTTCATCTAAGTAAGTAAATTTTCTGTGTGTCCACTCGTACTTAGGACTATAGCCAAGTCTATCCAGATGACTGATGGGGATGGTTCATTTCCAGCATGGTCCAGCTCACAAATACCAGAATGTCTTCTCAAGAGCAGCTTCTCATCTTATTTTGAAAATGGCATAAAACTATATTTCAATTTACAAGGGACAAAAAACAAGACTATGACCAACTGTCCCAGAACACCCCAGATGAAACGTTTGAAAGCACTCATAGTTTCCTTTACCCAGATCCGATTCTGCCAGCCACCCAGTTGCTCAGGACATAAATACGCTTGCTCCTCTCATCTCTCATTCTCAACCTATGAGCAAATCATTGGCCTCTGCTTTCAAAGGAGACCTCAGATCCAACCATCCTTACTACCTCCTGCTGCTATCACTCACCGGCCCACAACCCTGTCACTTGTATAACACATCACAACTGATTCCTATTCATCTTCTCCATCCATAAGATAGAAAAAAAGCTCTTCCCACACTCTTCAAGGCCTACTGTGATTTGACCATCTACCTTTTCTTCTTCTTTCCTTTTCTTGTTTTTATTATTGTTATCATTATTTGAGACACGGTCATACTCTAGAGTTCAAGCTGTCCTGGAACTCACTATGTAGTCCAGACTGACCTGGGGCCCATGGTGCTGCACCTGCCTTAGCCTTCCAAGCGCTGGGGTTACAGGCATGAGCCACCACACCCAGTCCATGGTCTTGTACATTTTCAACCTCATGTCTTCCATTCTTTTTCGCTCACTGGGCACAAGAGGTTTGACCCAACACACTAAACACACATCCTTTCAGACCTTGATGTTTCTTCCTTGGAAAGGAATATTCTCCCCAGCTGGTTAGATTGCTGATGTCTCCATATAGACTTTCTTGGCCTTCCCAGCTAAAGTAGCTCACCCTTTTTGACCACCCTCCCTGATTTTCAGTTGGCCACCATGCCCTACTTTAGTGTTTGTTCTTAATATTGGTGTCATCACCCCCAGGACATCAGGTCCATAGAAACAGAAGCTCTGCCTTCTATTGGCCACTGAATCCTCAATACCTGAAATGGAACCTGGCATACTGGCATATAGAAGACGTTCAGTTAATACTTATTAGATAAGATGGCAGGGTTGTTGCCAGTGATAGAACACTTACCTAACATGTACTAAGTCTTTTTTTCTTTTGCAGAATCATATCATTTTTCTTTTGACTATAAGGGGGGTTTTTTGGTTATTTTATGTTTTCTACTTAACCCTGAAATTAAAAAACAAAAATAAAAACAAGTGATAGAGCTAATATGACAAAAAATAATGCAGGAGATATTTGCTGATTACCTTCTGCTCTCTGTGGAGAGACTATAAAACAATGTAGGGGAGACAACAAAAAAATAAACAGGTGAATTCAATATATTTCATTAAGTGCTGTGTTTGATAATAAGAACAAGAGATTTTTAGACATATTGAGGAGAGGGAAGATGTCCCAGTGCGGTGATGTCTTGGCTAAGAGTTGCAAACTACACAGAATGTAGTCTAGAAGAGAGTAAGAAGAAGTGGGAAGAATGAGCAGGCAATCAGAGAAAATACACACAGTGCTTTGGAGTAAGGACAGACCATCCATGAGCTTCTGTCTCAGCAGGATACAGACATGCTGGGTGAGGACTAGTCTAGGTCAATATCTGGTCAATGTCTTTCCTAGGAGGTTATTCACTAGTGCTACTATTTCTCCATCATGAAATGGGACCGTGTGTGGCCACAGATGTTATACGACAAGAGTAACTACTATCTATTGATTGGGTCCTGCATGCCAAATGCTGAGACCATTTAATCATGTCTTCAGCCTAGGCTACTGTTGTCTTCCCTGCTTTACAGCTCAGGATGAAGGCTTCCAGGAGTTAGACTTTGTCAACCTTAGATGTCCAGGAAGCATCAGATGTTGAGCACCAAGCACTAACATCTTGGAGCATAAAACATTAAACTACTATATAAATTCTATTTTTTGAATACTTGGAAGTTCTATCATTAAAATCATTTTCATAACCATAAGCATAAAAACAAGCACACATATCTCAGTTGGTTTCTTTTTTTAAAAAAAAGTAGGTAGAAAATTAAGTGATTTTCTTTTTTCCAATTTCACTCTAAATATACTTTTTGAAATTTCTTCAATATCTGTGCTGTGTTTTAGAAAGAAAATGAAATGTCCATTTTTTTTTTTTAGAGTAATGATAATGTCAGTTGCTTTCTCACAGCCATAGGCCATGTATGAAGAAAGGTTTTGGCTTCTTGAAGTTGTTATTCTTAAATGCCAGAGAAAGAGATTACATGTAATTAAAGATAAGAAAAGCAAACTCAGAAAAGTCACTCAATGTCTTGGTCACCTGCGAAGCCATAATTTGAACTCATATCTCTCTAATTCTAAGGTCAATGTTCATTTCTGTGTTGGTTCAAGATCTAAGCCAATGCAACACACAGCTAAAGACAAAGTCACATTGTGACACAGTAAATATTAGCATCGCTCAAACAGAAAAGCATCCTGTTTTCTAAGGCAGTGTTACTTTTCACTCTTGCACTTCAGTGTATTCAGAAACTCAAACTAAGTAAAGAAGTAATTGATAATAAATGGGTAATTATAATAATTGATTTGTAAATTATTGATGATAATCAGTATATTAAGTAAGCTTTCAAATTGCATGTGGAGCCTTATTTTATATATGTTCTTCCATAGAATTCATACACAAATGAAAATTTTCAACTAAGATATTAGTTTTGCTTTCATTTGCTATTTTGCATATTATTATTCTACAAAATTTAAAACTATTCTAGTAAATGAGCATATCATAATTGGCTTAACTAAATCTTATTGAACATAGTTCCAATTTTCATATTACCATCCATATCATAATGACCATCTTTCTAGGTTAAGGTGATGGTGATCCAACACCCTTGAATTTTAAGTTCATTACCTTTGAAGGCACAAATAGACTTCATTGAAATAAGTGACTCCAGTCAGAACCATCCCTGGCTCTGGCAAGAGCATAGAAAAATATTTCACTGCGAGCCAGCCTTCTAGCCATCTCTAATTGCCCTCTCAAGGTGACTGCCTACTTTGCCAATTGAGAGGTTAGTTTGGGATAGCACTGTGGAAGTTTGGGAGCAAGGGAAGTTCCTAGGAAGCCTCCAGTGTGATGGAGAGGCTGTTGATTAGGTAGAAGATGCCACTGGGTCAAGTAGAAGAGACAGATGGGCTGAAACAAGCTTTGTCATGAATCTTAGAGACAATGTACTATTTTCTTTTCTTTATTTTTAATTTTTTCAAGCTTTTTTAGAATTTTATTCATGTGAGTACTTGGCCTGTGTGTATGTCTGTGCCTGAGGAAGCCATGAGCTTCAGTGTGGGTGCTAGGGATCAAACCTGGATCCTTTGAAAGAACAAGTGCTCCTTAACCATTGAGCCAACAACTCTTTGGCCCCGTACTATTTTCTTTAAGTTTTTAAACTATTCATTTTCAAAAGGTGACATATTCATAGATTCACAAACTCAGGTATACAAAGTCCCCTGCCAAGAGCTGCACTTTGCTTCCTCTTGGGTCTTAACCAATGTTAATTTAAGATACTCTTAGAAACCTAGACTTGGGACTGGAGAGCTGGCCCAGCCAGTAAGAGCACTCTGCTCTTGCAGAGGGACCCAGTTTTACTCTCAGCACTCACATTGGGAGTTGGTACCTCTGGCCTCATTGAGCACTGGCATTTGTGGGTAAACTCTACACAGATGTACAAATTAATTTTTTTAGTCTTAAAAAAAAGCCCCAGCAGGATGGCTAGATTATCCTAGCTTTCAAGAACAGGCTGAGCCCAGCAACAATACTAAATTTAGACATCTTGTCTCTAGTCAAACAATATTAACATCACCTATTTTTCATGAGCCATATATATCAAGACTACATTTTCAGTAATTACATGAGAATGTGCTATCAATTTCTTTTATTTTTCTACAATCCTATCATCAAGTTAACAAAGTTAGCAACAATGAGGGAAGGTTGCAGAACAAATCTGTTTTGAATATGAAAACACATCATAACCAATAGACGGGTTGATGAGATGGCTCTGTGGGTGGAAGTGCTTGCAGCCAAGATCAAGTGTAATTCCTAGACCTATGTGGTGGGAAAAAGAATCTCCACCGTACATGTACGCCTTAGGCAACCGTGAATAAATCCATCATTTTATAAATTAGGCTCGGACATTTTCACATTTTTTAGGGAAATGTTCTACTGAGTTTCATCCTCAACCCTGACACTGTATAAAGTCACTATGGTTACCTTGTAACTTGTACAATTGTTCGAGCGAAGTACTGAAGTAGCAAATCCCCAGGTGTTTTTTGCTTGTTTGTTTTGGATTTTTGAGACAAGGTATCTCTGCATAGCCCTGGTTATCCTGGGACTGCCTAGGTAGAGATCAGGCTGATCCAGAACTCACAGAACGCCACCTGTAGGCCTCCCAAGTGCTGGGATTAAAGGCATTTGCCACCACGCTTGGCGGGATTTTATTTTTAATTTCAGGGAAACTTCATGGAGTTTCATTTTCTTTTATAATGAGGAGTCATTGTTAAAGTCACTTTTGTGAAAGGGTCAGCATTAGTGATTTAAGCATTTCTTCCCTATTTCAGGTCTGTGTTATAGTAAATACAGGCTTGTTATTCCTTGGCAGTGATCTGATTATTATTATTATTATTATTATTATTAATTTATTTATTTTTTGCTATGCCCATCGCTTTGTTACAGCATGCAAGACGACAGCATAGAAGCATCTACGTCCATCTCTCAGCTTCTCAGAGAAAGTTATCTAGCTGAAACCAGACATCGCGCGGACAACGAGCGGAGTCGAGCAGAGCCTTCCTCCAACCCTTTCCACTTCGGCAGCCCTTCTGGGGCTGCAGAAGGAGGAGGCCAAGAGGACCTTCCGGATCTTTCTGCCTTCCTGAGCCAAGAAGAGTTGGATGAGAGTGTCAATCTGGCAAGGCTGGCCATCAACCACGACCCTTTGGAGAGAGTGGATGAAGCTCAAACTAGGAAACGTCTGTCTTCTGACCAGACGAAGATTTCGCCCAAAGCAAGCTTCGAGCCTGCCTTCTGCCTGGACAGCCCTCGAGGTCCTGCCGGCTCTAAAGACTGTCCCCCGGAGACAAAGAAGCCACAGTACAGTTCTGAAACTCAGTCCAAGAAAGTATTCCTAAACAAGGCGGCCGATTTCATCGAAGAGCTGTCTTCCCTTTTCAAGGCTCACAGCTCCAAGAGGATCAGACCTCGGGCCTGTAAAAACCACAAGAGCAAAACGGAATCTCAGAACAAAGTCCTGCAGGAAAACAGCCCCACTTTCTCAGATCTTACAGAGAGGCGAGAAAGAGCATCGGTCCCCATCCCCATCCCTGCAGACAGCAGGGACAATGAGCTGAACCACGCAATTGAGCAGCGGGAAGCCAAGAGGCGGGAAGCTGAACTGGCTGCGGGTGAGGCTGCTGGAGACAGTACCCCGGGCTCTTCACCTTCATCCCTGTATTACGAGGAACCTCTGGGGCAGCCTCCCCGCTTCACACAGAAGTTAAGGAGCCGAGAAGTTCCGGAAGGAAGCCGAGTCCAGTTGGATTGCATAGTGGTAGGAATTCCACCGCCTCAAGTAAGGTAAAGACAGCCAGTGTGTGGTATTTAGCAACGCTGTGTGCCATGATTGCTGTTCCAGAAAATCCCATACTTCCTTTGAGAAAAGAAACTAGGATGAAAGGCGGGAACCTTACATTAGCTCCATGAGTAATTCAAATTGTGCTGTGGCTGAGGCTGTAGTAGGCTTGGTGCTGAAGGCCTACTTGTCTAGCATGTGTGAGGCACACAGGAGCTCAACCGCTCACCCCAGCATTGCAATAAGGAAATTTCTTGGGTTGGTAGACTGCTTGTTGAGGTAGCATGCTGTTAAGTCCTAGATTCCCCCAGCACCACAGAAAACCGAATATGGTGGCACAAGCCTATACTCCAGCAATCAGGAAGGAAAGAGGGTCAGTAGTTAAAGATCATCTTTGACTACATATAGAGTTCAAGACCATTTGGGCTATCATAAAACCCTGTCTCAATTTTCTTTTCTCTAAACGTCATATATTTTTTTAAGATTCTAAAAAAAAATTATGTATATGCATATGTGTGTGGATTCTGATGGAGGCCATATTGGAGTTCTAGGCCAATCTCAGTTACATGGTGAGTTCAGGGCCAGCTTGGACCACGTGTGTGCCCTTGTCTCAAAAAATTAAAAACAAATGGGGAGGCAAATAATAATATAATGGCGGATAGCTTTTGAAATAAAATAACATGGTGGGGTAAGGTCAGTTTTTAGAAATTTATTCTACCTATATAAAATACTATTCTCACTAATATGTCTAATTAGTAGAGGGAATCTTCAGTGTGTGTGTGTGTGTGTGTGTGTGTGTGTGTGTGTGCGCGCGCGCGCGCGCGCATTAGCCAGTCTTGGAGTTTCCTGGAGTTCTCTGCCTTCACCTCCCATCTCACCAATGGAGCACTGGAGGAACAGACACTACCACATCTGGCTCTTACATGGACTCTGGGGATCCAAATTTAGAGTCTCATGCTTACAAGTCAAGCTCTTTACCCACTCTGCCGACTCCTCACCCTCAAAACACTCATCTTGGCTGTGCTTGCCGCCGTCAGCTGTTCTGTGAGGCAGATCAGGGCTCCCATACATTGTATCTAACCTTGTGTCCTAATGATATTCTGTGCTCTTGTGGATTCCCTTTTATGTGTGTGGTCCCTTAGCTGCTCAGATGATATTTACTACCTCTCTTTTTACCAGATGGTAACATGAACAGTGCAGCTAAAATACATTGTTTTTGTGGAGAATTACTAGTATCCAATGTCTTGTAAGAGTTACTATGCTTTGCTAATCACTGCTAGAATATGACATCGTTACTATGTGACCTTTATTCTCTATAAGTCAACAGTATTTCATCTTTTTCTTTCATAGTATTCATACTATAAAGCAGTCATATTAATATGAAAAATACATTTTATAAGTGAATACTAATGGAAGGTATTCTGGTCCACAGATGTATTCATATATCAAATTTAGCTATCAAGGGTAACATAGAGCAAATCCAATATCATTTTACAGTGATGTAGACAATTTCCTATCAAGTTACCCAACTGACTTTCAAAGCAGGGTTTTGATGGTTTTGCGTCTTGAGCATCAAGCATTGCTTCTGACCCATACTAGTCACTGTGGAGTGTTGAGTGAATCAATGAATAGATAGTGGGCAGGGAAGGCTATACTTTCAGGGACATTGTCACAGTTGATTACTGGAGAAGTTCCTTGGAGTGTGAAGAGCATTGGGAACCCTGAGGAGAGGGTGAAGAGGGAAGATGGCCCCTCGTGAGGCTTCCCTGCACTTGGCACAAGCACTTGGCATTGAGAGGTGCCAAACTCATCATCGGGGAGAGGACACCATCCGAGTGTTAAAAACAAGCAAAACCAGAAAGGCAAGACATTCCCCTCACATTTAAAGCATGAGTTAGACAGTTGAAAGAGTGGGGATGGTGGGTCTGAGCTTCTCTTTTAAATATGACTGATGACACAGCCTGGGACTCTGGTCAGTAAAGCTTGTGAGGTGTCATTCCACAGCATGGCACATGCCCCTCCGTGGCTTCTGGTCAGTCTAAGTGAGCTGGTGAGCTTTTAGAGTAGTCCAGTCCAACTCACTGGCTTCGGGGCTCGGGGTTTTTTTTGTTTGTTTGTTTGTTTGTTTGTTTTTTAAGACCAAATCCCTCAAGGTATCATTCTTCTCATTTCTCAGTGGTGACAGTCTCAGCTATAAGAACCAATTATGTATATCACCTCCCCAAATCAAACAGAATTATAAAGTTCCCCTTCTCCAATCAAAGTAATCCAGCAGCAATCCTAAACTGGTTAACTAGACAGGCAAAACTTTACAGATATATCATTTCCAAGACAGATAGTTCAGTGGATTAAAGCACAAAAATGAGAATCAGAATTCAGATCTCCAGAACCCACATCAGTGCAAGATTTGCAGCTGTACTGATTAGCTAAACTGGAATGGGTGAGCTTCGGGTTCCAAAGAGACCTCATCTAAGTAAATAATGTGGAGTGCAATGGAGGAAGACATCTGATGTGACTTTAACCTCCTCCTGACCCTGTGCATGAATATTAACTCACACATATGTGAACACCCATACACACATGCTCACATACAAAACATGTATACACATGCAAGGTGAAAGTCATATATGTGGCTTCTGTGAAGCAATATCAATTTTACCTGGGAAGAATTTTTCTACTGATAGAGCTCATGTCTATACCAACAATTGTTCTGAAGCCAGAAAAGCTGTGGGAATTCATTCCTTTTTTTTTTTTTTTTTTTTTTTTTTTTTTTTTTTTTTTTTTTAATGAACTTGTACTGAATTCCCAGACTACAATTGTATGAAGAAAACTATAATTTCCCTGGTCAGTTATTAGCTGTCACTGTTTTCCTAATATAGGGTTTATACAAGTCTACTCAGAAAGCATTATCTGTCTAGTTTTTAATTTGCTTAGCACCATTGTTGATGAAAATATACAAATATGAATGCATACCTATGACTTTCAGGACATTGAAATCTAATTAAAGAAGCCATCCTAATTTCTATAGTGACCTCAGGCTGAGAATTGGGAACATTGAAGATGGCTGTTGAGATGTTGAGGCACTCTAGTTGAACTTTGAAGATCAAACAGGATCTAGCTAGAAATGGACTCATTTGTTACTCAACAAACACCAGTTGAGCTGCTAAAGCTGTTCCCCATGCGTTGAAAGCAGTGAGCTATAGGAGGTTAGTGACCTTGTTTTAAAACCACATCTAAACAATTCTGAGAGGGCAACTCATAATCTAGCACAGACATCAGACATGTAATCAGAACAGTGCAATATCTCATAATAAGGGGTATATAAGGAGTAGGGCTGGGGACGCTCCAGTTGGTCCCCAGCCCCACATAAAACCAGATGTGGTGATACACATCTATAATCAGCACTTGGAAGGCGGAGGCTGGAGAGTCAGAAGTTCAAGGTCATTCGTAGCTATATAGCAAGTCTGAGGCTAGACTAGGCTCGGTGAGATTCTATCTGGGGGGTGGGGGGCAAGAACACCATAAGATGTAGTTGTGACTCTAAAGAGACATCATTACACCTGGAGTGAAGGATAAAGCAAGCATTAGATCCTGGAGTGGGAGCCGGGGGTAGAAAAATAGGCCCAGAGGCAGCTGCTCTTAAGGAATCCTGAGTCCCTGTCTAGTGGAGAACAGAGGGAAGAAACACTTGAGGAGGTGGGTGGAAAGGAAGAATCCTGTCCCACCAAGGAGGCCTGCTTACAGAAGGCCACAGATGCCGGCATTGAAACATTTTTATGGGAGAGGGAGGAGAGTGCCCTAACCAGAATGGAGGATGGAGCCAGATGACTTTGAAGGGCCTGGAAGGCAAAGTCCAGAATAAACTGGAAACTGGCTAAGGTTGTGTGAGCAAGGTGAAAGGGAGCATTTGGGATGGATGGTTCTGGAATGCTGGGTTCGATAAGGAAAGGGTGGAGCACTGAGGCTCCAGGGAAGCTGTGGGAGAAGTCCCAGGCATCAGATACTCCAGTGGGGTGGGGATGCCAGAAACTCTTAGTGAGAGGAAGCCGAATCCCGTGATGACCTAGATGAGAGAGATGATTTGAGAGAGTACTCCATTGGAAGAGGCTGGGCGGTACTGTGCTGGGGAGGCAGCGAGCTGTTGCTGGGGCTCCCTGGTGGATAGTAGCTCCCGCTTATGCTCCAGCAAATGGCTCTATAGCCATGCCCAAGGCAGCACTGATGGGCTCAGGGAGAGGTGAAAAGGAAGACACAAAGCTGAAGGAGATGTGGCGGGGAAGAAGGTCTAGAAGGCATGTGAAGGGAAATGGGAGGCCTTATATAATCAAAATACATTGTATGAAATTCTCAAAGAATAGACTGAAAAGAGAGAGAGAGACAGTAAATGAGGAATGACACCTGATGTCAACCTCTGGCTTCCACAAGCATGGGTAGACTTACCTACACACACAGGAGCTCTTACACACACACACACACACACACACACACACACACACACACAATTATTCCACAAGTTTGAAACTGGATATCAGGAGAACAAAACAAAAGGCATCATGGGCCAGGACTGGAAAAAACAGCAAGTTTGTAGGGGATGCTGGTGAGCTTTGGGTTTGAGGGGCTGGAAAGAACACAGTCTTCAGTGAGAAACGCAGGCAGAGTTGTATCACTAAAGCTGCAGGAACATCTCAAAGGGCCCAGAAACACAGATTTCTGATCCTGCTATCGATACATCTCAGTTGAGCTGGGAAAGTACCTCGGCTGGTAGAGTGTTTGCCTACCATATGAGGCTCCAGGTTCAATCCACAACAAAGCATAAACCAGGCATGGGCAGTGCAGACCTGAAGTCCTAGAACTTGGGAGGTAGAGACAAGAAGGTTCATTGTTTTGGTCAAAATAAGGAGTTTCAGGGCAGCCTGAGAATTTGTCTCAAAAAAAAAAAAAAGTAAAATAATGAGTCATTTCAGCTTGTAAAAGGGGGTATCGTGGCTGATGGTCAGGAAGAAAATAAAGTGTGCTGGGCAGCTGTCTCTGGGGTCTTGTGTGCAAATTGATATTTTACCCATGTTCATGTAACTTCAGTTTAGCAACATGAAGACACATCTGTGCTTATATTCTTTGTTTCCAAGTTCATTATGTTCAGATTTCTCAGTAGAAACGAAATCCTATCTCGCTCGAATTAGCATTTCTGGAAAGCCTTGCTAAGCTTGGGCAGTTTCATTTTGGGTCTTAGAAAATGACCTCTACTGGTACAAGCAGCAGATGAAAGAGTCTACAGGAATTCATGGCAAATGGCCCTGGTGCCTTTCTGTGTCCCGACTCCAGATTCTTTGCCCAGGAATGTACAGCTGGGTCATTCTGTGTTTGCTTGAACACAAACTTCTAAGTCAGCAGCACACGTTTACCTTTATATAGCTAACAGTGCCTAGATGGTTGTTAGGTTTCCTTATTGCTACTCCAGGACATTTGCTTGAAAGTAGAATGCCAAGGAGATATAAAGGAAATGGGATCGTTGTTTTAAAACAGAAGAAAGGATATTGTTCAGCCATGGAGTCTGGAGTCCCAGCAGTGAGGAATTACAGGCAGAAGAGTCAGAAGTTTGAGGTCCTCCTTGGCTACTCAGCATGTTGGAGCCATCCTACATGATGTCTAAAAATAAAATAAATAAAGGATATCTGGGGAAGGGGAATAAGAGTGAGGTGTCTCAAGACAGGGTTTCTCCATGTAGCCCTGGCTGTCCTAGAACTCATTCTGTAGATCAGGCTGACCTCAAACTCTGAGATATGCCTGCTTCTGCATACTGAGTAATGGGATTAAAGGTATGTACTACCACTGCCCAGCAAGAAAGGCTATCTTAAATAATATAGAAGCAATTTATATTCTATTATTTCAGGACTTCCCTCTTAACCTTTTGGGAAACTCCATGTTCACTCCTTTATCCAATAAGTATTTAGTTCATTTATGTGTCTTGTGTCCAAGGTTAAATCAAGCAAGACTCACAAATCTCCACCTTCAGAAAACTTAGAGTCTAGTAGGGGATCAGATAATTAAAATACAAATGACACATAATTTTAATAGATATAAACTTTATAAAGGAGGGAATGCATAGTAAGGGACATACCTAATGATTAGTTGGGATATTTTCCTATAAAAAAAAATAGTTTTGGAACTGATACCTGAAGAGTGACTAGGAGGTGGCCTAACCAAGTAGAGTGTGAGGAAAAGTATTTGCAGGGAAGAGAAAATGTAAAGCTCTTGAGTCAAACGGCAAGGCAAGTGCTGAGTATAAAGAACTGAACAAACTGATATAGCCCACACATGAGGAGTGAGACCCAGATGGTTCTGAAGTAAGAGAAAGCAGCTTCAGAGAGCTTCTACAGTGGGGTGCTGGACCAGCAGCGTGAGCATCACCTGGGACCTAACAGGCAGGCAACTTCATAGGCTATACCCAGGAGCCCCTGAGTCAGGGTCTTAGGATGGTGCCAAACGATGTATTTTAACAAGCTGCTGGTAACTTGTTGGTAATTGAGGATGCTTAGCAATGTGGGAGTCTCTGCTTTGTCTATAATTTAAAAAAAAAAAAAGTTATGGGTCAGCAAGATGGCTTGGCAGGGGAAGGTGCTTGCCACCAAGGCTGACAACCTGAACTTGATCCAGAGAGAGCTGGCTCCCAAAAGCTGTCCTCTAACCTCCACATGCGCATATGCATACCCCCCATATAAAAGTATTAACGTAAAAATTAGATATATAGTAAGTCTGTAGTGTAAAAAATTTAGATGAATGAAGCGAGTCTACGTTCTTTTGTTACGTGACTTTGCTTCCTTAAGTATATGTGACTCTAGTCACTCACTTTCTTTGCTGTATAGTACGTTACCTTGTGGCTAGATCATTGCATTACCCATATACATCTGATTTGAAGCAATGTTTTTTCCCACGTGGATAATGGTATATACTTTCAATATATCCCAGTGAATGAGTTTTACCTGTTATCTTAAGGTGGATAGGGATGGAGTTGTATGCAGTGGGTGTATAACTTCATATTCACACCCTGGCACGTGTATACACAAAATAAGTACATAAGGTTTAAAAGTGAACAACTAAATAATATGAGATTGTACTTTGTACCCATTGTAATGGTTAAACTCGCAATGATGATATTTACAATGATGCAGAATAATCAAAATCCTTACATTATTTTGGTGAGGACACAAATCAGGACAATGCTTTGAAAAAACAATTTGCTATTATTATGAAGTTGGAGTTTGGAGGACAGCTTGCAGGAGTCAATTCTCTCTTTCCACCCCATGGGATCCTGGGATAGAGCCATCAGGCTTGGCAGCAAGCATCTTTACCCTGGAGCCATCTTGCTGGCCCTAGATGTTCTTATTTTTCTATTGAATTGCTTGGTCTTTTCTTTTGTAAGATTTTAAAAAATAGTCTAGACAACAGCTGAGCTTGGTGGAGCAGGTCTGTCATCCAGCTGCCTTCCAGGGTGAAGTCGATCACGAACTGGAGGTCTACCTGAGTTCCAGATCAGCCTCAGCTATTTCGTTAAACCTTGTCTCAGAAAAGAGGGCTTCAATGTCAAAAGCATGTGTGCTTTTCCATTTCCTTAGGTATCCTTTAACAAATTTGTTTTGTTTGGCTTAGGCTTTAGATTTTTGGAAACAAGGTTTTGCAGGTTCTCCTGGCCCGGAACTCCCAGGCTGGCCTTCTCTCGTATGTCTCCCTGGTCTCTTGAGTGCTAGGATTATAGAAGAGACCGTGTTACTCAGGATAGAATCTAAGCCCTGTGCAATGCAGTCAGTCACTCCACTGAGCTGTCTCTCGGTTATTTACTGAGGAGTTATCTCAGTAAAGATTTAAAATCATTTCTGTCTTACCAAATCCTTGGTTACCCTTATTCACAGCTATTTCATTTCTTATGCTACATTATAATGATAAATGCTATCATTTTTTAAAATGGCATGCTGTGTTTGTTATGTGTAGAAATACAATTGACTCTCACAACCTTGCTGAATTCACAAAAAAACGTTCTCATTCGGGAAACTCCCCTCATTCCACAGCCGCTGAATTGATAAAAGTTTAGCTACAGTTTTGTTCACATACCTTTTCTCTCTGCCTCTGTCATTCCTTCCTTACCTGTTGGTGCAGAAATCCTTTATGTAGAAATCATGTTTAGAAAACAGCTGCCAGTTTTGTGAGTCTTGACATGTATATATACAAGCTGGAGGTATCCTCTTTAAGATAAATAATGCAACCTCACTATGTAAGGGAGCCTTGGAAGAGTCCCATGGACACCTAAAGCTTCACTGACATATTAGACAATATGAACTCTGGATGATAAGGAAACATTATATCCAAACCATAGACTAGATGGCTAGGTACTAGAATCTATTCTGGGCATGCTCCAGTCTCAGAGGGGAAAGACCCAATAACCAGGAGAGGACCCTGGCAGTCAGTGGGATTAACCTGAGGTCTACATTTAGAGCAGCTGTGTCGGTCAGGGTTTCCCACTTTCTCCGCTTGGGCTGAGCACCAAGCACAGCCCTGAATACAGGAGCCAAAGCAGCAAATGTGTTCTGGAGAGGCCGGGCAGTGGCCCAGATAGCTGACAATAGCCAGGAGGATGGAGGCACTGTCTGCCTATCTGAAATCTCAACCGCCCTTCCCAGCAATCACCAGAAACTATTGTCGCTTGTAATCAGAGCCAAGGAATCCTGAGCAGGCCAGGGTTTCAAACGGCTGAGGAAAATCAACTTAGAGACAGATCCCCCGGAGAGCAAACAGAAGAGTTCATTCTAGAAGATGTAACCTAGCAGGGTAACATTTGGTAAAATACCTATTGTACCAGCCTGAGGGCTTTAGTTTGGCTCCTCAGCGTGTATATGCCTAGGCATGGTCATATGCTATGGTCCCAGGGCTGGAAAGGTGGAATACAATGACCGCTGGTACATGCTAGCCAGCCAGACCACCCAAAGTTAATCTGTGAGCTTTGGGCCAATGGGAAACCCCATTCTGGATAAACAAACAAACAAACAAACAAACAAACAAATAAATAAATAAATAAATAAATAAATGTGTATGTAGGACAGCTCCCAATATTTGACCTCCAACCCCCACCTGTGCAAGACCATAAGCACACATCCACTCTCTCCTCACTTCCTCCCCATAGCAGACAAAACAAAGGAATAAATTATATCTTCAAACATGTAACCCATATAGATTTCAGTACACCAAATTGATGACAACAGAACCTGAAATCTGTCTGTATGCCTCTTCAATAACAATGCAAGGCCCTTACTATGTATCAGGAAATGTTTCAGAGTCCTTTAAGTAATGGGAAGTTCTCTGAAATACTACAGTGTATGAAGGAGAACAGATAATAAATGATAACTTTAATAAATGAGCAAATGGTGTCATAATTTGACATAAAAAGGCAATGGGAAAAAGAAAAGAAAGTTCCTAGAAGGAAGCAAAGAAGTTTTGGGCAAGTGAGCCCTGACCAAAGTAATTTAGTCTTTTAGGGGTTGAAACTCAGCTGGTAGGAGTGTTTGCCTGGTAGGCGTAAGCCCTGGGTAGAATCCCCAGCAAGAGAGAAACTCAAGAGGTCGAGGCAGGAGGTTCAGAATTGTAAGGGCAAGGTCATCTTAAGAGGCCCGACGGGGATATACAAAATCCTGCCTCAGAAAATAAAAATACTGGGAGCCAGCTATGGTGAGCTCCATCTCAGCACTTGGGAGAAGAAGATAGAGAATCGAGGTCTGTGAATCCAAGGTCAATCCAGGCTCAGGAATTGCTTTCCTCAACTTTATTCAGCCTCTTTTGTTCTGCATAAATTTAGCTAAGTGGGAAGGGGTGGGCTTAGTGTCTTCCTATGAGATACCTGCTTAATTATTACTAACTAGCTACCACCTGGAAGAATTTACACAGAAGAATTTTTTTTTATTTTTTATTTTTTTTTAAAGAGAGCGTGTTTCTCTCTGTAGCCTTGGCTGTTCTAGAACTCACTATGTAGACCAGGTGGCCTCAAACTCAGATCTCTGCCTCTTCCCCTTCAGCTGTGGAATTAAAGTTGCAACCCCCCCGACACACACACATCCTGCTAAACTCACACATTTTAAATAACCTTAAAACTTAGCTGATCTCCTCACCCAGACACCCTACCTTCTCATGAGTGGAAGCCTCATTGTCTCCTCAGTGGGCAGGAGAGTTTTAAACTTGTTAATTTAGGAGTAAATGTAGTAGGAGGTTTCTGGCCCGGACTTTCGGCCCTAACCTCAAGGTTTAAACCCGCAGACCCACTGACCGGCAAAGACACACAGACACTTAAATTAATTTTAGGTTGATCAGCCTAGGCTCAGGCATATAACTTGCTAACTCTTTACCCTTAATCTAACTCACGATTCTTATCCTGTTCAGCCTTTTCTCAGAGCAGCATAGTTGTCCCCTGCATCTTCTGGCTTGTCTGGCAACTCTGGAGGCTCTCTGGCATTCTGCTCTGTTCTTCCTGTTCCCAGAGTTTTCTTAGTCTGGTAGCCCCGCCCACACTTCCTGTCTGCCTTTGCCAATCAGCGCTCTTTATTTAACTCATAGGTGGAACAGTTATTTACAATGTAACATCATAAATCCACTACAGGTAAACAGAAAACACCAAGTTGTATCACAAAATGGAGTATATGGGCTGGGAAGATGCTTAGTGAGCCAGGAGCTTACCATTCGGGAATGAGAACCTGAGTTCCTTCTCTAGAGCCTACATGAAAACACCAGGCTTAGTGGGGCTTTGTAATCCCAGTGTTGAGACAGCGGAGAGACAAGGTATCCCCAAGACTCACTGACCAGCCAGTCTGGCCTAATTAGTAAACTCCAGGCCAATACGAGACCCTGTTTCAAAGGAGGTGGATGGCATTCCCATAGGGGGCTGGCTTCCCTTCTGACTTGCACACTCACATATGCATATACAGTTTGAAAGGGAGAACATACACTGTTTTAAATTACAACATAGCTTCTAGTCCTTGATAGCTCTTGTGGTTTTCACATCCAATTAAGGAAAGAGATGCAAACCATATAAACCTACAAATAAATATGTAATTATACATCATCTGTAGGTTCTAGGAAGGAAAAGGAACAGGCACAGGAAATGATAGAAGATGAGATGGGGACTTTGGAAGGACTGGGGCAAGGTTAAAAGAGGACTCTGAGCAAGTGCTCTCTTAACGAGCGCTGTTACTGGCAAGTCAGAGGCACATTCACATGATACTTAGAGCTTGTTAATGTGCTAAAATGACAAGTCCCAATATTTACCCAAGCTGTGTTTGGGGTGCACTAGCAGTCTGACAGTAGAGGTAATCAGTAATGCTAGGCAGCTGAGAGAGAGAGAGAGAGAGAGAGAGAGAGAGAGAGAGAGAGAGAGAGATCTGGAAAACATATCTCTTGTGTCTTCCTTCCCTGGCTTGATAACTGGCCAAATCAGCAGGCTTGGCAGGTGACTACAATATGCAGAAGGTAGGTTTGGATCTGCCCTGTTTCCCCAACCCAGTGACTCATTTCTTCTGAGTCATGAATCACGCTGGGCACCTCCTGCCATTCTGTGAATGTCACAAGGATTGGTGTTCTGGAAACCCGGAGTTAGTGAGAGTCTCTATGAAAGCTAACATAGGTACTTCTGAGCTCAGACATCTCTCTCTCCCTCAGATGTCTTCAGGGTAGCTGGGTGGGTTATTGGCCTTTCAGAAGGCAGCCTGAGCACTCTGGTTTCTGAGTGGATGTCAATGTTAAAGTCAGAGATAAAGGGACTGGTCTTTGGCCTAGGCTAAGGCCACCCTGGCTGTCTGAGGAAGGGTGACACTACTTCTGACAAAGAGCTCAGGCATTTGAATCCACCCTCTGGCTATCAAACTATCCAACATGATTTCACTCTCCTTACGTAAGGAGAAATCTTACCTAAAGAATTGAGTCAGTCTTAAAATGCTCATATAAAGGAAGGCGTTTGTTTATTTGTTTTAAAAACAATTACTTTGTTTAGGAAAAAAAAATAAAACAGATGCTTTGCTTAACAATTCAAATGCAGAGAGATAGTGGAGTGCCTAACAGCACTGTATACTCTTCTAGAAGACCTGGGTTAAAGTCCCAACACTCACATAGCAGCTCACAACTCCACAGCTGTGACTCCAGTTTCAGGGGGTCCATTACCCTCCATGAGTACCAGGTATACACACGGTACACAGATATATACATGTAACCAAAACACCAATGCACATAGAATTTAAACATGAAAGTTGAAATACTGGTCGGGGGTGGTGGCACACCCCTTGATCCCAGCACACCAGAGGCAAAGGCAGAGGCAGAGTCAAAGGCAGGTGGTTGTCAGTGAATCTGGTTTCAAAATGAACTCTATGCTGGCCAGGGGCATACAGTGAGAAAACTACCTAAAAATAAATAAATAAAATGCAAATATTATAGCAGAGACTATTTTCAATTCTTGCAGTTTCCTGTTTATTTCCTCCTGGTTTCTCACAGTAGACCAGCGCCTCTCGATTTTAACATCCTTAATTGCCCTTTACAATCTTAAAGATCACTGAAATCGAAAAGAGGGGGTTTTGCTGTCTCCTCTTCCTCTCCCCTTGCCCCTCTCATCCACATACCCACCCCCCACCTCGTCCCCCTCCCTCTCCAGTTCCTGTGCAGGAAAACACCCTAAATAAGTACTTTACCGACGAGCTAAAGTCTCCAGCCTAGAAATTTTGTTTACATGAGTTACAATTACATCTCACGTTAAAAATTAAAACTACAGAATATTTCAAATAGTCATTCGTTTTAAAGTAATAATAATAAATACGTCACTCTAAATAATTTGATGAAAAATAACTATTTTCCAAAGCAAAATAGTAGCATTGATTAAGTTTGCATTGTATGATATTTATGCATGATACATATGCGTGTGTGTGTGTGTGTGTGTGTGTGTGTGTGTGTGTGTGTGTGCAGGCACACACATGTGTGAGAGCATCTGTTCGGAGGCCAGAGGCTGTCCATCTGTTATTTTCCTCACTCCATTCTCCACCTTATTTTCTAAGACAGCATCTCTCTCTGAGCCCAGAACTCACAGATTTAGACAGGCCAGCTGACTAGTGAGCTTCAGGGACCCATCTACCTTTGCTTCTCCAACACAGGATTGCTGGCACACACCTAACTCTTATGTGGGCTCTGCTATTGGGCACCTAACGTCAGGTCCTCTGCTTGCCCAGCAGACGCTTTAACAGCCTAGTCAGCCCCCCAGCCCTGTTGCACATATTTTTACAATTCTCTTTGGTATCTAGTTTAAAGGAAGACAGCAGGTTCTGTGCTCACTGTTTGGCCTGAAATCCCTGAGTCTCTCCTAAGGAAAGGGAGCTGGGAACAGAAGTGTTTTGAAGCCTTTCAGATCTTTCTAAAGTTTAGCCTTGGTGGGAAACCTGAACCCTACCAAAGAACGTTAAACCCCCTGGGCCATTTTGAGGTCAGTGGGGCAACATCATCCATCTGTCATTTGTAAAATGAATAAAGATCTTCTAAAAAGTAACATCTTTCTCATCTGGCATTTTAAAAAAAGCAAAACTTATTTGTTAAATCATTGATTTTGTTAAAAAAATAAAAAGAAAAACAGTGAGAAAAAAAAATGAAACTCACCGTAGGGGGTCACAAAAGTTCTAATTTCTCCTAGAAAACACTTAAAAAAAAAAAAAATCCATTAGCAACAAATGCTGTCCGAATTTTTACTTGAGATGACAAGCTTACTTCCTTTGACTGGTGAGAAAATGCCTGCAGAATACCCGAGTCTGAATATTCATAACCTGCCTATCAGTCACCTTTTCAAGTTAAAATACCTCTTCCTGCATCCAACAGTTTAGCCTTTAATTCAAGAACAGCACAAGGACCTTCCTGCATGTGCCAGGCATGCCCTACGCCACATCCCACTCCACCATCCAGAACATTAAAAAAACATGGACTCAAGGTTAAGACTTAATAAAAAGTTGCTGGATATAGTGGCACATGCTTTTTATTCCAGCACCTGGGAGGCAGAGGGTAACCTGGTCTACATAGTAGTTCTAGGCCAGCCCAGACTATACATACCTACCCCCAAATTGGCAGGGGATTGTTTGGTGGGGGTAGGGAGATGATAAAAAAAATAATGATTTTTGTCACTTTGTCTGAGTCTGCTCTTTGTGGGCATGGCGAGGCCGGTACCACAGTGAGCTCTGTGACATGCCTCACTCAGTTCATGTGCCTGAAGCACTGTGAGCTCTCCTTACTGTATAAACGAACACAAAGGGTAAATAATCTCACTTTTGTTCTCTCGGAAAGTGAGAGACACTAGTTCAGCAATGTGCTTACCATACTGTTTGTTACTAAGTATGCTAGTGTAAGCTCATTTCCCACTTCCTTGTCTGTTGGCATCAGCTTAGCAACCCCACTTTAAACCTGCACCCCTACATTTTTTATGCTGCCTCAATATGTTGTCACATTGTTATATCAAGTTATTTAGTGTTTATGTGCTTCTTACTGGGAAGTTGTCCTTTGCCCAGCCAAATAGGAAGACTAATTTTTCTTTGCTTATACAGCACCTCGCTGTTACCAGGGAATTGGCTTCAGAAGTCCCCTGTGGATACCAACATCTATGATGCTTAAATCACTATATAAAACTATATGTTTGATTTATTGTTTGTATAATTGGTGCATATTGTCCTATATACCCTTTTCTCTTTGGAATTGTGTTTGGGGCTAAACCCAAGGTCTCATGTGTGGTAGGCAGTCACCCTGCCGGTGAGCTTTGACCCTAGACCTTCCTGTGTACTTTAAATTGCATCTTGATGACATGGGAGGGAGGAAGGAGGGAGGGAGGGAGGGAGGGAGGGAGGGAGGGAGGGAGGGAGGAAGGAGAGAGGCTAACAGGACACTTGTGGTGTGGAAGCAGGGGTGGGGAGACACCTGTCTGGGAAAAGGAAACTAAGAGGGGAGTGAGGGTGGCATGGAGTGAAGGACACATCAGACAAAGTACAATTTCATGTGTGTGTGTGTAGAGGCCACATGAAACCCATGACTCTGGGTGCTAACTTAAAAATCAATTTTAGCCAGGCAGTGGTGGCCCACGCCTTTAATCCCAGCACTTGGAAGGTAGAGGTAGGCAGATCTCTAGGAGTTCAAGGCCAGCCTGGTCTACAGGGTGAATTCCAGGACAACCAAGACTGTTACAGAAAAAACAACCTGTCTCCAAAACCCAAAATAAGTAAATAAAGAAATAAACAAAATGTAAAGGCTATGCGTCGTGGCACATATCTTTAATCCTAGACTGCAGGAAGCAGAGGCAGGTGAATCTCTGTGAGTCTGAAGTCACCCTGGTCTACACAGTGAATTTCAGGCTAGCTGGGAACACACAGCAAGACTCTCTGTCCAAATAAATAATAAATTAATTAATAATAGGAAAGTGTGTGTGTGTGTGTGTGTGTGTGTGTGTGTGTGTGTGTGTACCCAGCCAGAAGTCTTAGCTGGGGTCAGGGTACTTGCTACGGAAGCCTGAAGATCAAACATATCCTGGGACCCCACAGCTCTGGGACAAGACATGCTGTTCATTTGACCTAATTTATTGCTGACCTGGCTGCTGGTGGTGGTCATTTTGTCCCTTCTAGTTTGAATGTGAAACAGATTTGTCTCAATTCTACTGTCAATTTGCCAAATTTCAAAACGGCCCGGTCCAAGAGGGCAATCCCTTCATTTCTCTCCTAGAGAAACTGCTCCCTGAGGCCCTGCTTTCTCTCCTTCCCTTCCGCCCTGCAGTTTGGCTGATGGCTCAGCTGCGGGGCAATGACCTGTGGTACAGGAGGCTCATTTTCCAGATGTGTAACCTTTCCCCCGGTTTTACACTCCATGTCCTCTCCTGTGCTGTCAGCATTCTCGTGTCTCTATGTCCCAGATCTCTGGAGTCTGGCTGGATCAACACATCTTTCACTGACATCCCCAAGGAAGTGCTTGGTTTGCAAATCTCAGCTAGGCTGCTCCTGTTCGTGCTGCCTGTCTTCCCACGGTGCCTTAAGGCTGGCCTCTGCTCTCAGGCTCTGCCTCATTCTTTTAGTTTCCGTGGCTTTATGCCTTTAGAAGTCCTTTTATGCTGTAATCTCAGCGTTTTGGAGGTGGAGTCAGAAGGAAGGGAGATTCAAGGTCATCCTTGTCTTCATATCAAGCTTTAAAATCTGCCTTGGCTACAAGAGACTCTGTTCTGACACTTCCACACCGGCAAGAGAGAAAAGAAATGGTAGGATTCTGTTCTAGCCCCTGAAGCCACACCCCGCCAATGGCAACTGGCCTGGCCCCGCCCTGAGTTCTGACGTCAAGCTTCATCTAAGGATTCCCGCTGCAGAACTTTCTTTTTTGTCCTTCTCCCCACAATCTGCTAGAAGGTGCACCCCCCACTCCGCCTCTCCTCTCTTCCCCTCCCCTCCCCTACCTCTCTCTTCATAATAATAAACACCACCCTCCACCATGCACACGCACATGGGGGTGTGTGTGTGTCTATCCCTAGCCATCCACCAGCCACACCGGGTAAACACGACATCATATCATAACACAAGAGGACAAAAAAAAAAAAAGAAAGAGAAATTGTATGGTATTTCAAATGGAGAAAAATTATGACAAATGTACTCAATGTGCAATGTTTAACTCAAAGCGCAGTATTTATAGCTGTTTCCGGTGCATTCAAACCACTCCCTCTGGTCTGGGTTAGCTGTGTGCTCTGGAAGATCTGCAAACCTGTCTTGGCAGCTGTAGATCCTGTGTCTGCTGCTCAGAGACAGGCAGTTAATCTGATGAGGCAGATAAATACTCCCAAAACATTAACTATGAATGTTCCTCATCATTGGGTCATTCAACAAGTCAATAAACAATTTAATTTTCATCAATTAATTAATTTTCTGAGTACCTACCATCTACCGGGGATTGGAGTGGTAAGTAGGACTGGTAAAGTGTGCGTCTGGGCCTTAAGATGTGCTGAGAGGAGAAACAGAGAGGGCTGAGAGAATGACAGGAAGGGACTGTGCATTGGATCTAAATGTCCCCCACAGACTTAGATACTGAATTGTCATCCAGCTCTTGACGCCATGCTGGAAGATTAGAAACTTTAGGCAGTAGCCCCAGTTGAAGGAAGCAGGTTGTTGGGAGTAGTTTAAATGTGACATCTGATGCTCACAGCCACCTTCACCCTGCTTCCTGTCCGCCATGAAGGGAAAGGCTTTTTCTGACTTATATTCCAGCTGCCATAATGTTCTGCCCAAGTTAAATAACCAAGGACTAAAGCCCCTGAAACTGTGAGCCAAGATAAACCCTTTCTCTTTTATGCTGTTTTCTAAGGTATTTTGGTCACAGGAAAGTAACTAATGCCTGGGTTAGTGTGCTAGAGTGGCTATAAAGTGGCCACACTGGGGAAAGATTCTGGGAATTCTCTCCCAAAAAGTGACATTTGAGAAGTTGTCTTACTTAGCAAGACTTATTTTTGTGAAGATCTGGGGTAGATGATTTTGGGGATCACAAGGGTCCCACAGTAGAGCCAGGTGTGTGTGTGTGTGTGGGTGCATATTTGCAATCCCAGCACTCAGAAGGTGGAGATAAAACTGGAAGTCCAAGGTCAGCCTGAGCTACATAACAAGTTTCAGGCCAACCTGGGATACCGAGTAAGATTCTATCTCAAGAGCCTGCAGGAAGATGACTCAGCAGTTAAAGGCATCTGCCACCAAGTCTGAGGACCTGAGTTTAATCCCTGAGACCCACCTAATGGAAGGAGAGAACTGACTCCCACAAGTATGCTGTGGCAGGAATGCTCCCCTATGCAAATAATTTTTATAAATGGAATAAAACCCCCTATCAATTAAAAAAAAGGACAACAAATAAGGATCCGAAGGACTCTAATGTGCTCACAGAGTAGAAAGGACAATGGGGCTGGAATAGAAGGAAAGAAAGAGATGAGAAAGAGAGCCAGGGCTGAAAAAGTAGATGTGGAGGCGGAGGTGTGGCTTGATACTGAGGGGTGAGATAAGATGTCGAGAGTGAGCAGACAGAGCTGCACTGGGCTCTGCAGCTGCTTCAAGAGTGCATAAGGCACTGTCCTTGACGAGGCAGATCTCTCTTCGTGGAGATAGAATTCTAATAGTTTACAATCCAGTGAAATTAGTAAGACAAACAGAATTTCAAAACAGAGATTCATTGAAGATTCTATACCATCAAAACTTTTCTGACATAAGACAGATCTTTTCTTAAAGGTGAAGTTAGAGAACATGCTGCAGGTGTAGCCTTGTGTGTAGGGAGTGATATCTGGGCTGAATGTCCACAGATGAGTTATATTTACAGGTGCAGAAAAGCAGAGAAAGACAAAAAACCTAGTCAGAGGTTTGGATATTGGAGTGGCCGTGACCTGTTTATACAAGAGTAGAGAAGAACTTGACCGTGGAAAGTAGGTAAACAGATGTGATTTCTAGAGTGAGCCTTAGACTCCTTCGTCAAGTGGTGGGAGGGAGGAGTTAAGATACGTGGGGGAGTCCCCTCTACATTGACACCCGGTGCTTCTTTTCATCCTCACTTTTGGAGCTACAGTGTTCCATTGTGTTACTGTATCATGGCTCAAGAAACAGCAACATAATGATGAAGAGTTAGCTTGTTTCCAATCACTTATTATTCCAACGAGCAGCCTGTGTGTTTATCATTTTGTATGTCTGCGAGTCTCTCCATGCATAGTTGCCAATAAGATTGTTGGTTCCAAGAATAAAATGTATCTGTAATTTTAGCATCACTTCCAGAGTCCTTTCCAGAGTAAGAGTGATACTGTCTTTTATTGTCACTATATGAGAGTGATTAAAAGATTTTTTTCAAAACTGCTATGTGATAAATTCTATTTCTGTTTAATTTCAATGTTTATTTTTCTTATCATGCATTTCCACATTTTAAATATTTTTCAAAGATACATATTTTTAATTATGTGTATGTGTTTGTGCATGTAAATGCAGGTTTAATGGAAGATAGAAAACTAGAAAACGGTGTTAGATCCCCTGGAGCTGCAATAATTCTAAGCAGTTATAAACTGTTTCATATGGATGCTATGATTAAACTGCAGTCTGCTTCAAGAGCAATATGCACTCTTAACCACTAAATCATCTGTCCAGCCTCTAAATATTTCGTGTATTATTTTGTATAAACTTTTGGCCAAGAAAACCTATATGCTATATGTGTTAAAAGGTTCTAACATTAAGTACATAGAATTAAAAGACCAGAAGGGCATGCGGCCCACACTTTTAATCCTGGCACTCAGGAGGCAGAAGCAGGTGGATCTTTGAGTTTGAGGCCAAACTGGTCTTCGTGAGTTCCAGGCTATCCAGGGATACATAGTGAGACCCTATCTCAAATAAATAAGCAAATAAACAAACCATGCATTACCCATAGAAACATTTAACTTGGGCTATTTGCTACAGCTAGGCCAACCCTGAGAGAAGTAGTAACAAAATGAATTCATTTTCTTACGGTGTCACACACAACATAAGTGCATCTGACACCATAAGCACTTTCTATCTTTTTGGTGTTCTCTAGATAAGATGAACTATCTCTTGGTGCATGCCACAAAAGGAAATGAACATCTGTATCACGGTCCTAGCTTTGTGATCAACAGTGTATGTTTTTTCAGCATCTCTCAGTTCTGTAGTTATTATCATTATTATTTCATGTGTGTGTATATGTGTAGGTTTGTATGCTGGAGCGTAGTGCCCTTGGAGGACCGGAGAACATCAGATCCCCTGGAGCTGGGATTCCAGGTGGCTGTGAGCTCCCTGATCTTAGTGCTCGAAACCAATGCAGTAAGAGCCCTTCGCCTCTCCTGGGTGACTTTTTATAGGAGTCACTTTTCGATTTCTGGAGTAAAATCTCAGTGTGGTTGAAATATTGCCAACTTTTCTCGTGGTTGCCATCAAATACCAAAATGAAGGATTGTTTAATATTCTGACTCAAAGTTCATCAGTTTCCTCCTCAGAAAATATCTGGAGCCGTCTCTGCGACTGAGTCTTTGATGTTATTTAGTTTTGTTTGGTTTCCAGTGGTGTTTGTTGTAGATGTTTTGAGGCAGGGTCTGCTGTAGCTTGGGCTGACCTCCAATTCACTGAGAAGCCTAGGATGTCCTTGAACAGGTAAATTCGTCCACACCTGACAACTTCCCTGTTTAACTTTGTGTCTGATGGCCGTGTTCTCCTCCTTTTGCAGGTGGTATTGTGAAGGCAAGGAGCTTGAAAATTCTCCAGACATTCATATCCTGCAGGCAGGAAACCTGCACTCGCTGACCATCGCTGAAGCCTTTGAAGAGGACACAGGACGATACTCCTGCTTTGCCTCCAACATCTATGGGACAGACTCAACTTCTGCTGAGATTTACATAGAAGGTAAAGCTAAATCCTTCTGGAGCATGACATACACTACCAAAATATAATACACGTAGTTAAATAAATATTTGCTGAGGGTCTATTCTACCTACCTACATATGGGGGATAATAGTCATAAATCAAGTAGACGAAAATTTTTAGATGGATGATGTACTGATGAATTTACATGATAATGGGAGAAATGGCTGACAAATGAGGTAAATGATAAATCACAACATCACAAAAGAAAAAAATGAGTAGAAGTTTTGTGTGTGCGTGCTGTGTGTGTGTGTGTGTGTGTGTGTGTGTGTGTGTGTGTGTGTGTGCATGCGCATGTGTCCTGGTTGTCATTTTTGATTAGGTAACCAATAAAGACCTCACTAACCAGGTGACATTTGAAGGGAGACCTGGAGGAAGCTAAGTGGTGATCATAGGAGAGTCAAGGGAAAAACCGCTCTAGGCAGAGAAATCAGCAAGTGCAGTAGCCCAAGGTGAGAGAGCACCCGTCTTGGGATAAAAATGAGCCAGTGTGTTGGGCCAGCAAGATGTCTCGTAATAAACAGGAAAACATGGAACCTGAGTTTGATTACTATATCCACAATGGAAGGACAGAACCAATTTCCAAAAGTAGTTACTTGATCTCCGTGCATGCCCCCAATCATAGTAATAATAATAAATGAAAACAACCTAAATAAAATAGGAAGATTTGAGCTAACGTGGTCAGAGCAAAGATGAAAGTCACAGGAAAGGAAACCTGAAGTTCAAGAGGAGGTGGAGGGAGGCAGGTGAGTGGATACTAAGTTCTTATCAGTTATTGCAAGGGCTTTGCTTCTGAGTAACAAAGAAAACTCTGGAAGGTTCTGAGCAGAGAGTAGTATAACCTCACTTACTCTCACTGCTGGTTGAGAATATACACTATGGTGAGTCAGGGATAGAAGTCTGGTGACCATTTGAGAGTTTTGGGGATGGCATTTGCAATAGTACCAAGCAGGAGTAATTTCAGACAAGAAATCAATGTGTAGTTCCCAGCTATCTATTAGGATTTTGT
This sequence comes from Phyllotis vaccarum, assembly GCA_033318265.1. Classification (NCBI taxonomy): domain Eukaryota; kingdom Metazoa; phylum Chordata; class Mammalia; order Rodentia; family Cricetidae; genus Phyllotis; species Phyllotis vaccarum. The sequence continues at coordinate 83,700,480 of JARWLC010000010.1, read as the reverse complement.
TCCTATTTGCTTCATCCTCCGAGTTTTATCTGGAGGACCATTATCTAGTATTTTTTCTTGCCCGTATAATACCTTAAGTATGTATGCCTTGCGGTTACATATCATATGATCATGAACTGAACACTCATTTGCCGAGAAGATTGCAAGTCCTAAACGGTTTCCTAGCTTCCTCTCTCTGATAATCTCCACAGTACTAAGCACGCACTGACTGTTTAACAGACATTTAGAGAATAAATACATGGGTAGAAACGTGTTCCATGTTTTTAGCCTCAAGTTTTTGGAGTACAATAAACAGCTCCAGGTTCCGTTCTGCTGTATATTCCTGGAATTCCCTATCTTGAGAAATAAATCTAGGACCTGGTAGGAGAGCTGAGATTGAATCATTGTTTTTCCATTCCCGCATCTGGACATCAAACACTCCCACTCCCAAGATGGAGGATGACTTGTTAATATTAGGGCTGGACGGAAGAGCACCCACCTACACCTACAATGTTTGGAATCCGGAATAATCCCCCCCACCCTTTCGCCCACTCTGAGAGGATTTATGAGCAGTGGGGAATGCCTGCATAGACTGCCCTGTTGGTCTAAAGATCTTAGCAGGTGTTTTACACACTGGAGTTCAGAACTTGGCCCTGTTCATATCACTCACTGAGCACATGTCCTTGATCGACTCCTTTAGCTTCCCAGGGTCTACTTTCTCCTGGCCAGATTGGATGTTCATGCAAGGAAGCAGTAGGTTCCTTCCTGAGCCTAAAATTCTCTTTTAGGTCTTCAAAATGCCTATTTGTTTAATAAAATTATCGTCTTAAAAATCCCATCTCTTGTTTTCATTTCTCTAGGAGTTTCTTCCTCTGACTCAGAAGGGGACCCTAACAAAGAAGAGATGATTCGGTAATTCAAATAGCCTAAGCCCTCTCAGACCCCAAGAGAACCCCTAATTAACATCTAGATCTTGAAGGAGGGTAGCTCCATAGTAGATTCCTAACATTATAAGAAAAAATATATATGTACGTATACATGGGAAGATCTGGGGACGACAATTTGTTTTCGCGTAAATCCTGTCCAGCAGATTAATTTGAATCTTCCTGATATTTAAAAACTGAAATGCCACTCATGAAATATTATCATATTCTTATCTACATGATTTAAAAAAAAATCTCATAACTTTAAAATACATTATAAAATAGTACTTATAAAGCTAGGTGTGGTGGAACATACCTATCATCGCAACACTTGGGAGGCTGATACAGGAAGCTTGCCATGCGTTTCAGACTATATAAATGTCTTGGCAAATCACAGCTTTTTTGCTAAAGAGTAGTACTGAATAAAGTTTTATCCATCTAGTTACTAACTTTTTACAACCTTGATTGAGCCCCTACTATGGCCCAGGTACTGTACTAGATTCGGTAGACACCAAGAAAAATGACAGATTTCCTGCCTGTACAAGATTTCAGGTCTAGTCGAGGGACATGTATAGGAAGGTATAGCAAGAAATGGACAAGAGTAATAAGGTGCAGTGGTATACGACCATGTTCAGGCTGTATAGGACTTGATTCAGTAAACCATTGATCAAGGAAGGAGAGGGAGCAAGAAAGGTTTTACAGAGCTCTCCCCACAGGAGAGAAGCTCCCGAAGGGAAGAGATCACGTTTTAGTTCTCAAAGGTTCTGTGCATCTACCTTGCTTTTAGCTCTTGTATGCTTATGAACATTAGGAAGTAAAGACTTTCTCTTTCACCTTTCTGTCCCTTACTACCATCGTCCACAAGACCTTCATTCTATTTCTCTTCCTGAATGCTGTTACCTCCTTAAAGGTCTTCCCCTCTGCCTCAGGCTCTCTCTCTCTCTCTCTCTCTCTCTCTCTCTCTCTCTCTCTCTCTCTCTCTCTCTCTCTCTCTCTCTCTCTCTCAGACTTTGAAGTGGTACCAGTTGTTCTCAAATAGATCATTCTGGTCCCGTCATGTTGCTGGTTAGGAAAGATTATCTGAAGCCAGATGATGGCACACTCCTTTAATCCCAGCACTCAGGAGGCAGAGGCAAACAGATGTCTGAGTTCAAGGCCAGCCTGGTCTATAGAGTTTCAGGACAGCCAAGGCTACACAGAGAAACCCTATCTCCAAACATCCCCTCCACAAAAAGATAATCTGTAGAAAAAACATAATCAAACATGAAACAAATAACATTTCAAGCGGTCTCCGTACAGAGCTATATTCAGGACAATGTCAAGCAAGCTCTATCCTCTACCCCCCCCCCAATACATCAGGCTCTCCAAGTGGCTGGCGCCTCGTGCAAACAGCACAACATTCATTTTTCTTCCAACTGTGTACCTTGTAGGATTTCCTGTTGTGAAATTCCTTCTCATCCCCCACACCCAGTCTGACTGTTCCCTCTCTGGATTTCACAATTAACTCCAGTTCATGCTCATCTCTCCTCTTTGGGGCCCCCAGGGTCTTGCTACAAAGGCTAATGGATATGAGTTTTGATCAACAAGATTCACTGAGTCAAAGAGACCTCATTTATTTGTTGGCTTTTAGTTTACTTGCTACCTCAAAGATTTTAGCTTCAGTTGTACACAAAAGAGCCCAAATTAAATGTGACTTAAACAGCATAGATATTTATTTCTCATTTACATACAGATCAAGCAAATGGGCTTCTCAGCCTAGTAGGTACCAGCCAGGAACATTGTAGGTCTCTGGTGACCAGGTCCAGCTTTCTGCTTCTCCTCATGCTAACATGTGGCCCCATCTCCTTAGTATGAAGGGAAGGAGTAAAAGACGTGTCAACTCTCCTGTTGAGCCATTTCTCTGAAGCTACACATATCACTCTCTCTTACGGCCCATGTCCAGAAAGTCATCATAAAGACACACCTCGCCACAGTGAAAGTTAGGAAATACTCTTTATATGGAGTAGCCATTTGAAAAAGCAAGTGACTCTCCTATTGTAGAGGGAAACGTGCTGTGGAGACAATGATAGGCCATGTAACTTGGCTTCTCAGAACACAAGCTGCTTGTCTGGGGTGGGGGCAGGGATTCATTCTGTGTTCTTCTGTCCTCAGATGTACAGCAATCCCACAGGCATCTATTCTGAGCATGGTGAATTTTACCAATTTTAGAGATGAAGAAAGAGAGAGGCAAAGTCCAGACCAAAGAAAGGGTAGCCTCCTGTCAGTGGCCATGTGTCCCCATGGGCCGTAGTTGAGAGGCCCATGTTCAGGATCTTGAAGACCCTATCACTTCCTGGTCCCCAGCGCTCTTTCAGACAACCAGAATTTTCCACCCAGAAGGCTCTCTCTTGCCAGGTTCTTGGGCCAGATCCTCAGATCTCTACCTTTTTCACAAAACTAATTTTCTTTCTGCATCCGTCTCAAGAGTACTTCCTGGTTCAACTGTCTTTAAGTTAATTTGTATACATTTGAAGAGCTTGTCTACTTTAGGATATTTATACTCTTTGCCAGGGCAAAATTCCAGAAATAAAAAATTTTAAAGCCTGCCCCCCCCCCCCCCCCTTGCTCAAAATAGGAAGAGGAGGAGCTGGGGGTGTGGCTTAGCTGGTAGAGCATTTAGGGGTTGTGCACAAAGCCCTGGCTTTGATCCCCGGGACCACATAAAACAGGCATGGTGGCGCACACCCAAAATCTGAGCACCTAGAAGGTAAAGGCAAAAGGATCAGAAATTCAAAGTCCCCCTCAGCTACAAAGCCAGCAGAAAGAAAGGCGGGGGGGAAATAAAGAGAGAAAGCCAGAGTCCGTGGTACAGACCTTTAATCTCAGCTCTTCTCGAGAAGCAGAGGCGAGCGGATCACCGCGGCCTCAAGGCCAGCCTGGCCGAGGGAGTGAAACCCTGTCTCAAAAAAGAAAGGAAAAGAATAAAGGAGAGGGGGAGGGCGGGAAAGAAGACAAGTGAAAGGAAACAAGGAGCACAGTAGAGAATGTGCTAGCAAAATAGAGCTTTAAAAAATTATCTCCAGTCCGCGCTGTGCCCATCCCGTGTGAATCTCAGGTCACTGACTGTACCCGAAGCAAAGCATCCAAGGCTAAGAACGCTGTCTTTAGGCGTGGCTTACCCAACAGAACGTGTAGCAACAAAACAGTGGTGAATACTCGTAGACTACTGAAATGACTGGTTTTGCTGACTTTCACGTGCAGTTATAGTTCTGTTTAATAATCTATATTTTAATAATTTCTCAGAATCCAGAAGCCAAATGAGTTGTCACCTGCCCCCACTACCTCTGCAGCTGTTGTGCCAGCAGCCCAAAGCCAGCCCAGAGTGTCCACCGTCCAGCAGGTACACCAATCTAGACTGAACAAAGTAGCCATGACCGCCGTGTATGGCAAGGTCATGCTCCCTTGTGTTGTAATCTGTCAGGAAGGTAGTTGCTTTGTCCTGCATGAACTTGTTGCTTCCTATGACTTTGGAAACCTAGTCTCCTTGGGAAAACATCATAGGAAAAGAGACGCCTGACCAGTTAGCCTCTGGCGCCTCCATTTTATAAAAAGTACTGATCAGATGTGAACCGATGGATGTAGCATCTTTACTTCATGGGACATGGAATAATTCTACTTTCTAAGGCAAGCCCGAAGTTGATTTTTTTTTCAAAAAAAAATGACATATCTTTGAGGTTGATGATAAATGTTTATTATAAAACACTCAATGTATAGAAGCATATTAAGTAAAAAATTTAATCAGAGCTGGAGAGATGGCTCAGACAGAGTATTGCTTTTGCAAAGGACCCAAATTCAATTGCCAGCGCCTACTCTTAGGCAGCTCACAACCAATCATAATTCCAGTTCCTGGGGATCTAGCTGCTTCTTCTGGCAACCATGGGTACCTGCAGGCATATGCACAAATACAGATATACACCTATTCATATATTTAAAAATAAAATTTAAAAAACTCATAAACTTTAGTCAAGCTTGTATCTCTATTCTCCTATCCTCAGATGACTCTCCTATCAATACTAGTAATTGCTAGGAGAGACTTCCAGGCATTTTCTATTCATATATTAAAATATTTATGCATGCATGTATTTTAAAATGTAAAATTAGATTTTCTAACTGTATTTGCTGCATGCCAGTGATAATCTAAATAAATATATTTTGATGTATTGACCTACAACTTAAAAAATATTGAAGATTACTTATCTAACCTCTTCAGTAATGCAGAGGGCCAACTTTGAGTTCAGATCCGTTGATCTTTAAACAGTGATTTGTGTAGCTAGTTACCTGGACTTATATGGGGTAGAGAAGTGTAATTTTACAGCCAGCCTGACCTAGGAAGAAATGCAATCAGTTCAGTCAACAATCTCACATCTATGCTTCATGAATTTAGAAAACACTGGTCTTTGGATTTGAGATTAATTTTATATAACAAAGTCTGTAGATCTGTTATCTCCGTCTATCCATGTATCGACCTGGGTGACAATGAATGCATTGTTGATTTCCTTCTTACAGTGTCAGAGTCCTACCAACTATTTGCAAGGTCTGGATGGAAAGCCTATCATTGCTGCTCCAGTATTTACAAAGGTAATCAAATAAGACTTCTTTCTTTCTGCCAGGGCTTTAAACGCCACGAACCCAGACAAAGGACGTAAAATCCTCTGATTTTATCTCAGGATTTGTCTTTTGGAAGTACAGCATAGGACATAAGGGTTTCTGTGTTTCAGTCACTTCAATGGTCTCCTGTATAGTCCCAGGTTTTTATTTTATTTTACTTTTTGAGATGGGATCTCATATATCCTAGGCTGGCCTTGAACTTGCTATGTAATTTAAGATAACCTTGAGCTTCTAATCCTCTTTACTTCAACCTCTTGAGAGCTGGGAGTACAGGTGTATACAGCTATACCCAATTTATTCGTTGCTAGGAATTGAATTCAGAGCCTTGTGTGGATTCTGTCAGCTAAGCTGCATCCCCAGCCCCTCTCCAAATCTCAGATTTCTTTTCTTTTTTTTTTTTTTAAGCTAAAACAGTTGCCAATTTTATTACTTTAAAAATGTATTTATTATGTATACAGTTTTCTGTTTGCATGTGTCCCTGAAGGCCAGAAGAAGCCACCCTATCTCATTACAGATGGTGAGCCACCGTGTGGTTGCTGGGAATTGAACTCAGGCCCTCTGGAAGAGCTCTTAACCACTGAGCCATCTTTCCAGCTCTGCCTCTTTTATTTTTATATTTCACAATACAAGTGAAAACTGTACTTTTTTTAGACAGGGTTTCTCTATAGTCCTGGCTGTCACTGGAACCTCCCATTTGGGGTACAGGCATCAGGCCTGGACAAAGAGGACTCAGGAGACTGGGGGGAGGAAGGATCATGGCCTCAGCAGAAGGAGCCGGAGGTCTCTTCCCTTGTTGACACGCAGCTCTTGTTTTGTCTATCAGCCTCTCTAAGCCCACTCTGTCAATCATTTCCAGTAGAAGTCTTTCACATTCTTTTTGGGTTTCCTTCCACTGCAGCCTGTCTTCCTCACAGATGGAGAATCATGGGTAAGATCCACATCATGGTAGTCACAATAAAACAAGGCATGTTGTGCCTCAGGCCGTGGCTACCCAGTTCCTCATTGCCCCGAGTCTGAGGTTTCTAGGGGCAGTTGCCATGAGGAAGATGTACTCACTGCTCACTACACTGACTGACCTTTGTGGCCATTCGAAAGGTTAAACAGTCACTCCTGAAAATCAGGTGACAAGATTCTGAATACTTGTTCTTCTAGAGATGTATCCTGACTTTCAGGAGGATCTGGTTGTGGGGCTTGCCTTTGGTGCTCAAGGAAATAGAGCTAAGTGATTTTAGGAGATTTAACATAAAACCTGGATTAGGACAAAGAGCTCCATTTTCTACTCTGGAGTATTATAGACTATAGAGTCACCAAATTTTAAATCACACAGCCTTTGTGTTTTGAACTTGAAAATCCAGTTAGAGATTCTCATTGACAAAGAAAAAACCAAGAGAGGGTCAGAGAGATTTCCTAAAATTCAGCCAATGTCTCAGGACCGGCTAATGGTAAGTTAGGAGTAGAAACAAGTTTTTCCACTTCTAAGACTATGATTCTATGTGCAACACACACTGTTGCCCAAGACAGTGAATTCAAAGGTGAAAAAAAAGTAAGTCACACTGGGTTTTTTGGTATTATGAAGATCAAATGTGTCTTCATGATATTCTTCTTAGTATGAACCGCAAATGTAAGCGTGAAGAGACGTTTATTCTGTTAAAAAATACGGCTCAAGCCGTGGATGTTAATTGCGGTTGATCTTGCTCTCCAAGGGTCATTGGAAGAGCATCTGGAAACACTTCTGGTTGTCACACGAGAAGGCTGTGCTAATGGCTTTTGGAGATGTTGTCAAGCATAGTACAGTGCCAGCCTCCCCTTCCCCTAAAGAATCATCTGGCCCCAAATCTTCAGACCGCCCAAGCTAAGGAACCCTGGTTTCAAGGAGAAATAGCAAATGAGGTCTTTTCTAGCAGTACAGATCTGCTTGCTAGATCCACAGCTATCCTAGAAGGGCAGCTCAGCCATATTGGATGGAATCATCCGAGATGGCTTCCCCAAGCCCATCAGAGTCTAGAGTAATCCGGTCTACCCATTTCCATGTCAATTAGGCAATCCCTTATGTGAACAAAATATCTCTTTAATTTTTAGATTCATTTAATAATCTGCCTCTGGTGTTCCAGCCTCTCTATTGCAAAAGACTGGAAGTAGAAAAATACCATGTTATGGTCTAGTAGACGGAAGGCTCTAAAGAGAAATTGTGGATGGACTCTGTGTGTGTATATGTGTGTGTGTGTGTGTGTATGTGTGTGTGTGTGTGTGTTACAGTTAGTAGACCTATTTTTTGTCATCTCTTATTGACACTGCTAAGCCATCTATCCATAAGAGACAGCATCAATGTGATACAGAAATAGATATGTCCATTCATCACAGGTTAGAGACAGTGCCAAGTCTTCAAAGGTCGCTAAACCAGCAAATACTCTGGTGGTCCCAATAGGCTCCCTATTCTCAGCACCACCCACCACTCAATCTCAAACCTTTAGTGTTGCTAAGATTCTTATTGCCCAGAGCACATGCCTTGTACATTCCTCACAGCCAAAGCTGTGTATATATTAGGTTTTTCCCAATCACCCTGAAAGCTATGTGTAATGTGCAGATAAAGTTTAAAAGGTGAAGTCTGGCACATTGATGTATGCCTATAATCCTAACAATCAAAAGTCGGATACAGAAAGAGACTGTTCAAGGCCAGCCTGGGCTACATAGAAAGGAAAGACTCTCCCTCGAAAACTAAGTTTAGAAAGCTTTTTTTAAGTCTGGGTTCAGAGTGTAGTTCAATGGTTAGGAACTTATCTAGCAAGCACTCAGCCTTCGGTTTAACCCTCAGCACAAGAAGGGGAGGAAGAGGAGGAGTCAGAGTCAGATAGAACCCTTTAATATTCTTTGATTTCCAAGGTCAGTGTAAGCATCATTTTCACTACTGAGGTAACTCTGAGCATCTCTCTCTGATTAGATGTTCTGGTTGACAGGTACCTATGCCTTCCACAAATAAAAATGGAAAGTGCTGGTGGGAAATCCGCTCCTGGTATACAGACGCAAACTGTGAGGAAGCTTTCTCTGCCCTCTGAATGTGGGCTCTTGTCTCCATAAATGGGATTGTCCAGGGACATGAGGCACCAGGATAGGCTGGGGTTCGGATTCCAGAGAGATTTATCAGCCGCAGAGTGCTTGCGTTAGTGAGGGCAGGATTGAGGTCACAGTCACTGCCAGTGTCATTGGCGAATTTCTGAGTCACAGTCACCAAGGATGGTATTTCACCACCAAGCAATGATAGCAGGTGATTTGCATATATCTGTCCGGGTTATTCTGTCTCGGTTTATCTCTTCAGGGACTTCTGGTGGCATGGCTCCTGTGACTCACTTTTTATACAGACCAACAAAGCATTTCTTTGCCAATTATGGCAAGTGTTAACTCCTTTTTCCTTCTTTGATGATCCTTCCTTTTATAGAAGGTTTAAGTGTAAAGGAGAATGGTCCAGCCCAGAGTTCAGGGCAGGCTATGCTCTGTATGAATTTAGTCAGAGAGGGTGCCTGTGCCCTTTCTTTGCCGGTTGTGCATTGATATGCTTATGAATGCTAGGCTCAGCTCTGCCGCTGAGCTACATTCCTAGCCACTACCCCACTTTGTTGTTGTTTTAGACACAGCCCCTGGTAGCCTAGGCTGACCTTGAACTCTCTAAGGAGCAGTGGATGAGTCTGAACTTTGGAGCCTCCTAAATGCCAGGGTTACAAGGTATCCAAACGCCACCTGGTTTATGCAGTACTAGGAAGCAACCCCAGGCCTTTGTACCGGCTAGGCAACCTCTCTACCAATTGAGTTGCATCCTTAGCCCACCTTCTACACTTTGTTTCTTTTATTTATTTATTTATTTTAGATTTATTCGTTTATTAAGGGTTGGGTGTGTACACTACATGCAACTTATAGGAGTCAGTTCTGTCCCTCGACCATGTAAGTTTTGGAACTTAGGTTGTCAGTCTTGGCAACAAGAGTCCTTCCCTGTTGAGCCATCTCACTGTCCTTTCTGTGTTTTGAAACACTCTGTGTATGGTGCTAGACCATCCTTCCTCTTCTTGGCAACATTAAAAACACTTCACTCTGCTTCGGAAGAGATCAGCACACACACTTCTGAAGTGTGGAGGGAGGGAGGTGACCAAATTAGAATCTTGCTGCTGTCGCCTCCCACTCAATGGCAGCTGCCCTGGCCGGCTTTCAAGGCTGCTGCAGCCCTCCCTGGCTCCGGCTGCTTCAGCAGTAATTTGAAGAGTGTAAGGGGGCAGGGGAAGCGACAATTTGAAGAGCAGTACATTATATAACAGTGGAGGCAGGAAACCGGAAATAACTGGGCCAGTGGACAGTTCTGGTCTGAGGACTTCAGTGTTCCCTCTTTCCAACCCACCAAATCCAGAGACTTACCTTGAAGTAGCAAAGAGCTTTCCGTCTAGTTGTTTTGTGTGTGTGTGTGTGTGTGTGTGTGTGTGTGTGTGTGTGTGTGTTGTACACATATCATGGCCCAGCTGTGGAAGTCATAAGCCAACTTGTGGGAATCAGTTTTTTTTTTCTTTCACCGTGTAGGCCTTGGAATTGAACTCAGATCTTCAGGCTTGGTGGCAAGCCTCTTTACCTGCTGAGCCATCTCACCATTTCCTATTTATTGGTTTATATCAGTAAACCATTCTGGGCCCACTCCAGCCTAAGGCATTGTACACAGTCACCTGCATCATGCCCAAAGGTGCAGACACATCTGGATTTAAAAAAAAAAAAAATAGCAAGATGAACCTTGGAGCTACCCTTAAAAATATTTATATATTTTGTTTTACGTGTACGAGTGTTTTGTCTGCATATATATATATATGTCTATGCACCCAGTGTATGCCTGATGTCCAAGGAGGCCTGAAGGGCATCAGATCTTCTAGAACTGGAGCTGTAGACAGTTGTGAGCCACCATGTGGATGGTGGAATCAAACCCAGGTCCTTTGCAAGAACAAGTGTTCCTATCTGATGATGTATTTTAACCAACAAGGGAGATACTGTTTCTGAAGATATTCTCACACTGTGTCTGCCAGCCAAGATCCCCTAAGCAGGAACCCACATTTGTAACACCTGACACAGGGTAGGGACAAAGCAGGCACCTGGTCAAATATATCCTGAGGTAAATTCTTCTATTGTTGTAAGCGTCAGGAAGAACAAAAACAAGGAACCCCATACTGACTGGTCACAGAGCCCTCCAGACTGCAGGTTTATAATGAGTGAACACAGGGAAGAGTTGTACTTTGAACACTGTTTTGCCTCAGGAGACTGTGGACTTTTGACAATAGTGACTTTAGTTCAGATCAATAATTTCTAGTAAAGTTTAACTCGGCCACCCTCAGTTGAGGACTGATTGATTAATTTATCCTGTTCACTTTTAGTGAAGTGAGATGATACGATCCAAGTCTGTGCACTTTCTGTGTATTTGCCTGTGTTACTGTACTGTAATGAACTACCAAAGGCTGGGTCCTTTACACAGGAGAGGAGTATATTTATCTTACAGGTTTGGAGTTTCAGGGATATAACAATGGTATAGGCTTAGCTCTGATGAAGATGTTGAGGATGGTAACACATTGATGGGAAAGAGAGAGATGGGAGAGAATCAGGCATCCAGACAGAGGGCTCATTTAAAAAAAAAAAAAAATTGGGTGGGGGGTGAGGATGGAGAATAGCTCAGTGTTTAAGAGCACTTGCTGTTCTTCCAGAGGAACTGTGTTCTCTTCCCAGCAACCACATGTCAGCATACTCATTCATAACTCCCATTTCCAGAGGATCCAATACCCTCCTCTGGCCTTCCTGAGCACCAGACATTCAGGCAGGCAAACACCATGCATAAATAAACACTTTTTTGAAAAAAAAGAAAGAAAGTAAAAAGGAGCCAGTAACGTAGATCTCACTGTCTCTTAACACTGTTACACTTCGGAACAAGCTTCCACCGTGTGAACATTTAGGGAGAAACTTTCTAAATTTAATCTATTTATTTTACATCCCAACCTCCCCCCTTGGCCCTTCCCACACACACCCCCAATCTCCTCCTCTTCTGCCTCCATCAAAGAAAGGATGGGAGTAGGCACATTTTAATCCAAATCAGTATCATTAGAAGACACCTAAGAGCTACTGCTGTGATGAAAGCGATGTCAGGGGCACCTCGTCCTCATGGCTTAACTAATCTGAACGTATGTCTAGCCATAGAGCCATCTCCTTATGAGACTTTGTAGAAGATCAGACTTTCTAGGCATAGTGGTGGCATCCGCCTCTAATTCCAGCCCTCTAGAGATGGAAGCAAGAGAATCAAGATGGAGTTCAAGGTTGTCCTCAGCTACACTACAGGTTTCAGGCCACTTCATCTGAAAAACAGAAGCAGGAGCAGTGACAGCAACACGCCTTCAGCTGTGGGGGACTGAAGGAATGCCTCAGCCGTGAAGAGCATGCACTGCTCTCCAGAGGACCCAAATTCAGAGGGCTGTGTCAGGCAACTCACATCAGCTTGTGACCACAGCTTCAGGGGCTCTGGCGCCTTCTTTTGACCTCAGAAGCCATTCCACTCGCATGCACACAGACTTGTAATTAAAATCAAATTCTCAAAAAAGAAAAGAAAAAGATGCCTCCCTCCACAGGTAAAGGCTCTTGTCTCCAAGCCGGATGACCTATGTTTGATCCTCGGGTCCTACATGGTGAAGGAAAAAGAGCCAACCCTTGCCGGTGGTCCTTTGATATCCACATAGGTGCCATGATACTCATGGGCCTCTAAACATACAGTAAATTAAAATGCAATAAACTTTAACTCGGGGCTGGAGAGATGGCTCAGCGGTTAAGAGCACTGGCTGCCCTTCTAGAGGACCTGGGTTCAGTTCTCAGCACCTATATGACAGACAGCTCACGACTATCTGTAACTCCCATTCCAGGGCACCCTCATACATGCACATAAAGTAAAAATAAATAAACCATTTAAAGAAGCAGGAGAAGGAGGAAAGAGGGAAAGAAGGAGGAAGAAGGAAGGAAGGAACCACAATATTCAGGATAATGGCTAACTTTCAACAACTTTTTCTAAGTGGCTTGTGAGCTAACCCTTGGTTTATCTTCCTGCCTAGGGCTGACTCCTAGGGGAATGAACTTTACCTCCTACCCTAGACATTAGCAGGCCTACTCTCTACAGTGGGCATTACAGGCATCTTGGCTGACCCCTCACAGCACAGGTCTCCGCTTTCATTGTTAAGTGAGAAATTACAATCACAAGATAGGCCTTCTCTCAGCTGAGGGTCCTTCTGCAGAAGTTTGCAGACCCCTTGCTGAGAACTAGTTTAGCAAATGAACTGAGCCACAAGCCAGGTTAGAATGTGTAGATTGACGTCATTCTCCATATCCTTTTATAGAAGTGCTGTGTATTACTTACACAATTTCTTCTGCCACAACCATATTTTATATATACATATTTATTTATCAATCTATCTATTTATTTATTTATTGGTTTTTCTAACAGAGTTTCTCTGTGTAACAGTCCTGGCTGTCCTGGAACTCACAGAGATCTGCTTACCTCTGTCTCCTGAGTGCAGTGTGCCACCACACCTGTTTTTTTTGCTTTTGTTTTTGTTTTTGATGGGGGTAGGGAGTGGAGAGGGAAGCTGACCTGATTTTCTAATTTGTTTTCTTTTGGAAGTAAAGAAAACTCCATTACATATTCATTTCAGAGAGATGTTGGACTGCCTCCACGGTTTTCATTAGGCACCAAAGTAGACATTTTAGCACAAATTTTTTCTCAAAAGGTCAGAGAGAAGACACAATATGGAGGTGTTGTCTGCCTTCTAGCTTGTCATTATTATAAAACGTGTTGGGGAATTAAGGAATAACTAGATTTTCAATCCAATAGCACTTTTATTAATTAGTAAACCACTCTGTGTTTATTCGGATCATGAATGATTTCAGCAACAAATTTGGCACTACTTAAAGAACAAAATACTGGTGTTGAACTACAGTGCCCCCTGGCAGTCATAAAACCAATTCACAGACCTCTGAATTAAAAGTCAGCTGCTGTGTGCATTCATTCAGGCCAGAGTTCTACCTTTTGACTTTGGAACAAGACCATGTCATTTACAAAACTTGTGCTTGAAAACTGTGCAGTTGGCCAAAACCACCCCACTTTGTAATATTTTTAAGAAGGTTTTTTTGTTTTCTTGTGTTAGACATTACTCACAGGCATTGAGGAAGGGGGGGGGGTCCATGTAGCCCACATCACTAGACAAGGGTATTAAATATGTCCAGGCAAGGCACAAAGTATCATAAGCTTTGTTTAGACAGAAACTGTAAAAACACAGACACACACACACACAAGCACACACACACATACACACACAAATTAAAAGACTGAACGACAAAAGAAAAAATGAAAACAGAAATTACTAAAAATAATAATCTCTTTTATTCAAAACGTTTGACCTAATACTTAATAAATTTGATCAGCACTTAAACGGGGGGTAGGGGGCAAATGCAAAATAAATAAAGAGTCCCAGAAGGGTTGGATGGTGCTGGCTTCCAAACTAGACTCAGTATATACTCACTGGGTTGAAGCTGCTGGAAATGTAGGAGATCTGGAAATAACCTTGGGGTGGAGATGGTGTCCTAAAATCTAGCAATGGGATACGGTCCCCAAACACATTGGTGATGACATATTCCTCTTGTCCTAGATGCTACAGAACCTGTCAGCCTCTGAGGGGCAGCTGGTTGTCTTCGAGTGCAGGGTAAAAGGAGCCCCCTCCCCGAAAGTCGAGTGGTACCGAGAAGGGACCTTAATAGAAGACTCTCCAGATTTCAGGATCTTACAGAAGAGTAAGTGGATGCTTTTCTGATAGCCTTACATGTTTAAACAAGTGTTTCATATAGGCTTGTTTTTGTGTGTTTTAACAATAAATTAAATAGATAATAGAAAGCTAACATAAAAGGGCTGGATAACCCAGCAGTTAAGAGTATCAGCTGCTCCTCCCGAGGACCTGGATTCAATTCCCAGCTCCCACAGGGAGGCTTACAACTGTCTAAAACTCCAGTTCCAGAGCATCTTCTTCTGGCCTCTGTGGGCACTGTAAGCACACTGTACACAGACAAATCTACAGGCAAAAATACCCATACATATAAAAGGCCTTTTTAAAAAACTAACATAAAATCACTGTAAGAATTATCTCCTAAAAATAAGTTGTATTAATATATTGGTATATATCCTCCAAGATATCTCCATACATATTTTTAATTCAAAAAGCAAATATATATATATGTTGTAATTGATTTTGCTTTTTGAAATATGATCTCACTGTGTAGCTCTGGCTGACCTGGAATTATGTCAAGAGGCTGGGCTTGAATTTAAAGAAATTCTCCTGCCTCTGCCTCCCAAGTGCTGGGACTAAAAGCATGTTCCACCATGCCCAACTATAATTGATTTTTTTAACACAAAAGTTCATATCCATATTTCCATGTTAATATAATTTTCTTACTTTTATTTATTATTTTAATTTTGGTTACATGTGTTTATTGCATGTGTGTCTGTGTACTACAGCACACTTGTGAGGTCAAAGGACACTTAGAGGAGCAGTTCTCCACTTTCACGTGTGTCTTGTAGACTGAACTCAGGTGACCAGCCTTAGTGACAAGTGCTTTTACCCACTGAGCCATTTTGTCAGCCTTAATTATATAATTTTTCTTTCTTGCAGTAGTAAGGATTGAACCCAGGACTTTCTGCATGCCAGGCAAGAGCTCTACCACTAAGCCATATATAGGTTTTGTTACTTTTAAAACTAGACTAAGCCTTGGGCCAGTCAGATAGCTCAGCAGGTAAAGGCTCCTGCCTTCAAGCCTTAAGACCTGAGCTTGATCCCAGGATCCACAGGATAGAGGGGAAAGAGCTGATTCCTGAAAATTGTCCTCTGACTTCCACACCACCAACTGTGGCTGGTCCATGATAGATAGATAGTAGACAGGTAGATAGATAGATAGATAGATAGATAGATAGATAGATAGATAGATGCACATATACATAGATGATAGACAGATATATAGATGATAGGCAGGCAGGCAGACAGACGCTAGTCCTTCTGAATCCCAGCTCTCTCGGGCATTCTTCCTTTCTGGGTCCTGAAGTTTATGTTCACCAGGAGCACCATTTAGCAGCTCTGCAGCTGCTCCTCTGTGACCGTAATGAGGAGACTGGTACTTGGGTTGTTACTTAACCTTGACACATTGTCCTTATGCCGTCACCCTGTGTAAAGGAAGCTTCTGATGGCAATGCAGCTTTTCAGTGAAGCAGATGCTCACAGTCTTTCTTCTTTCTTCCTTCAGAACCTCGATCCGTGGCAGAGCCAGGTAAAGATCTTCTCAACTGTAACTTACTAATACACGGTGAGGGGTTTGAGAGTTCCACATACATGGAAATACCTTGTAATTGTTCTAAAATTGTTAAAATAGTCAAGAAAAGGTGAAAATAAAAATTCTAGGAAACTCCAAATTAATGCTAGCTGTTGAAGGTGGAGGAAGGGTCATGTTCAAATTAACTTAATATCTGATATGAATATAGTTAGTTTTTTATGTTTTCCTGGGGACATTTCCCCTTTGACCCACCTACTTCATGCCCTCCTCAAAACTGGGCTTGGAATTTCTTTGATGCCAAGTCCAATCCCACAGCTTTTGTGTCTCAAACTTAATGGACTAGAGACTGGAAATATCAGTAATTGAGAACACTTGTCTAGCTTACTCAAAGCCATGGTTTTGAGCCCCAGAAGCAGTCAAAATAAAGTAAATAATTTATGGATCAGATTCAGAAATGTATAGAGGTTAAATAAAGTGTGTGTGCTGTTTCTTGATTTGGAGAATTCTGAAATAAAAGCGAGACACAAGAAGCATTTGCCTGTAGACAATTGGAGTCATTTACAAACCAGAGCCCTCAGGCTGTGTTTGTAACTCTGCAAATTGAAGTTCTCTTCTGACAGCAAAGGCATTTCAGAAGTGAGCCCAGAACATCCATATTGCAAACCTACGCTAGACCATAGGACATAGAACACAGACAAGGGTTCTTTTTTGTAGGGGCTAACCAGTCATGGCCTCCTGGGAAGTTCTTTTAAAACAGCGGTTGTCATCCTTCCTAATGCTGTGACCCTTTAATACAGTTCCTCATGTTGTGGTGAACCCCTGAGCCCCCAGCCATAAAATTATTTTGTTGCTACTTCATAACTGTAATTTTGCTACTGTTATGAATCATGATGTAAATATCTGTGTTTTCCGTTGATCTCAGTGACCCCCAGGAAAGGGTCATCTGACCTCCAAACTGCAAGCCGTAGGTTGAGGACCGCTCCTCTAGAGAGTGCTAGATGACTTATTTCAGCCCTTGTGAAGTACTGAGATGCCAAGCTTCCTCTAATTAAATTGCTTTAGTAATTTTGCTTTAATGACCCTGCGCTTCTCTGATTTTCAAAGAATATCTAACTGTATTAATTATAGGTTCTAGTCATATTATCACTGTAGCCTGTGTTATCACTCTCAAGACTGCATACTATGTCAGGCTAATCCATGGGAATGACTGTGTAATAAAGGGAGGTGGACTCTGCTCTCCTCTCCCCTCCAATTTCTATTTTCTCTACCAGCTAATTAGTGCTACTTAAGCAAAGCATCCATTCACTGTCCAATTGTTTGTGCTGTTGGGATCAAACCCAGGGCCTCACGCATGTTAGGCATGAGGCCTCCCACTGAGATGTACCCCTACCCAAAGACGAAGACTTCCTTCTGCCCAATTTTAAACTGTGGATTTGTTTAAAATTATTTCACTGTGAAATTTCCCCATGAAAATGAGAGACTGGGGTTTGGAAAACCATTTTCTAACAGGAGGCTTTTCTCTATCCTGCCATAGCTGCTTTAAAAAAAATCACTCAGAGGCTTAATATTAATTACAATCTGTCTGGCCTATTCCTTGGGCTTATTACTAACTAGCTCTTACAACTTAATTCAACCCATTTCTATTCATCTACGTCTTGCCACATGTCCCGTGGCTTTATCTGTGTTCCATTACATCTTGCTCCTCCAGCGGATGACTGGCATCTGCTCCTGTCTCTCTGCCTGGATTTCCTGCCTGGCTCTATCCCTACCTTGCTATAGGCCAAAGAAGCTTCTTTATTAAGCAATAGAAATAAAGCACATTCACGGTGTACAGAAAGACATCCCACAGCACAATTTCAATAACGTCTCTGTTTTACATATACTTCCTTTTCCTTCCATCCCCCCATTTGTTTTTGTGACCTTTGACAAGTTTATTGTTAGTTTAATTTTCGTCATCTGGATTGACACAGAAACAGAAAGTGCATTATGTGTAACCACTGGTCTTGGTTCCTCTAATCGGCTAATGCCAGAGAGAATAAGAAATCAGGAGTCAGAGGCAAGTCTGTGCTCCACCTTTGGGGAATATGAATCGATTGTTAGAGGGTTCCCCCAGTGTTCTGTGCAACACATTATCACAAAGCCCTCTTGTCAGCATGTCAGCATGAGAGGTTGGTTTTTTATCTTTGGACTCTTTCCGCCTCCTAACCCATCAGTTTGATCAAGTAGTTATTGGGGCAGCTGTAACCAATTAAGTCAGCTCCTGTGTCAATGTTTATAGAATCGTCATTTGATATCATTTAGTCTCCCAATTCTGTCTCCATGATGAAGTCGTTAGCTTTTCTGTCTTTCTGGCACACAGAGGAGATCTGCACTTTAGTCATCGCTGAAGTGTTTCCAGAAGATTCCGGATGCTTCACCTGTACCGCAATCAACAAATACGGCACGGTGTCTAGCATTGCACAGCTGGACGTGAGAGGTCAGTGCTCCCTGGTGTTAGACTACATGAACTTCGGAGTCCTGGTTTTTTGTTTGTGTATTTTTTGGAGGGGACGGGGTTTCTTTGTGTAGCCTTGGTTGTCCTGGAATTCACTCTGTAGTCCAGGCTGCCCCCTCTGCCTCCCGAGTGCCTGCTGAGACTAAAGGTATGCACCACCTCGGTCCAGCCCAGAGTAATCTTTTCTTCCTGATTTATGGATGAATCATAAAGTTTTAAATTACCTGCTGTGCAAGTATACGTCAAGGTCACTATGGAAAGCCAATAAGTATAAGACTGGCTTAAAAAGAAAAAAAAAAGATTTAAATTAGGGCTTGGAGAAATGACTCAGTGGTTAAGAACACTGGCTAGTCTTCCAGAGGACCCAGGTCCAATATCCAACATTCACAAGGCAGCCTCACAGCCATCTGTAACTCCAGTTCCAGGTTATCCAACACCCTGTTCTGGCCTCCAAGGACACTGAATACAGGTGGTGCATGTACATACATACAGGCAAAACACTCATACATAAAACACAGATAAAGTATTACTTAAAAATTTTTAATTATTAAGGAAATTGTTCCTGGGGGCTGATGAGAAGATCGCTCACCAGGTAAAGGTGCCTCTCACCAAACTCAGCTGACTCAATTCAGTCCCTGAGACCCACACAAGGGAAGAACGCTGACTCCAGAAAGCTGTCATCTGATCTCTACTCTCCCGCCTCAGCATGCCTGTATAACTGTTACACACATGCACAAAAATAAAATAATAACATCAGTAAAAAGAAAAGAAAAACGTTCTTGTGGCTGGAGATTGTAGTTCAAGCTGGTAAAACGTTTGTCTAATAAGCATGAAGCCCTGGGTTCCTTCTCCAGCACTAAATAAGGCATAATGGTACACACCTGTAATCCCACCCAGCACATGTAGGCAGGAGTACCAGGAGTTCAAGGTCACTGGCAACAGAGTGAGTTCAAGGCCAGCCTAGGATATGTGAGACCCTATCTCCTCCACCACCACCAAAAAAATAGTTTTTGGACAATGTCCAGTTTTCAAGTTCTTACAACCATAGCTTCCTCAGTGACCCCTGCTGCCGATTTATACTTCCTGAGAAAGCAGCTATCTGACCTGCTCAAGTTCTTAAGAAGACTTCAGGAGCTGGAAGATAACTCAGTAGATAAAGTGCTTGAGTACCTGAGTTCATTGCCCTGAATCTACATACAAAAGTCAGGCATGGTTGCCTATGCTTGCAATCCCTGAGCTGGGGTGGATCTCTGAAACTCAATAGCCACGAATACCTGAAGAGTTGTCCTTTGGCCTCCACGTTTTCACATGTGTGGGTGCTCTCCTGCGCGTGCGCCCACATACACACAAGCACACAAAACACACAGAACATAGCCAGGTGTGGTGGCACATACCTTTAATCCCAGCACTCAGGAGGCAAAGGCAGGCAAATTTCTGTGAGTTCGAGGCCAGTCTGGTCTATAGAGTTCCAGGACAGGTGGGACCACACAAAGAAACCCTTTCTTGAAACAAAACAAAGTAAAACATATACAGACCACTTAGATTCCAGAGGTTGGGAGGGAATCATCCTTGAATAAACTACACGTGCACAGCTGTATTCAGATGTTCATTCTCGTTTTCCCCACATCCATCCTCACTATTCTTGACTGTTCCAGATTTGGCCGGTTTGGGACAAGCATCTTCCTGTGTGTGTGTGTGTGTGTGTGTGTGTGTGTGTGTGTGTGTGTGTGTGTGTGCACGCATTTCTATGGACTGTTATTTTCCTATTTGTATGCCTACCCCAGCAGGTAACAGTTCCAGCTCAGTCCCTTTGGTGGCCTCTAGCTAAAGTTCTCTAACTGTCCTTTTAGGAAATGAAGACATCAGTGACAATGGAGCTCTTCACTCAGCCAACCCAACCACTAACCTGCCTGCGACTGAGCAACAGCCCTCCCCACTCAACCCAGAGCCTCGTTCTGAGGAACAGCCCCCTAAGCCCAAACTTGAAGGGGTTCTGGTGAACCATAATGAACCCCGCTCCAGCTCCAGGATTGGGCTACGGGTGCACTTCAACCTGCCTGAAGAAGACGACAAAGAAAGTGAAGCATCTTCCGGGAGTGGAGTGGCCAATGCCAGCCAGATTAGGCCTGATTCCTTCCCTGAGAGGTTCAATGGACAGGAAGCCAGAATCCCAGAGCCCTCCTCACCTGTCAAAGAGCCCCCTCCAGTCCTGGCCAAACCCAAACTGTAAGTAAAAATACAACGAATAACTGTGAGTACCTGTGAGCCTCTTGTGAACCTCCTGTGAAGCTGACCTTAAAAATTATAGAGATTAGGGCTGGCAGGATAGCTCAGTTGGATAAAGGGACTTTCCACACAAACCTGAAAACCCAGGTTCAATCTTTGGGGCCCATGTAGTAGAAGAAAAGCAACTCTCAGGAGCATCCTCTGGCCTCCACATATACATGTATACACATACACACACACATGCACATATACACACATACACATACACGCACACATACACAACACACACAGACACATACACACATACGTGCACATACACATACACACATACATGCACACACACATACATGCACATACACACACATACATGCACATGCACATATACACATACATGCACATACACACACATACACACACTCACATGCGCACACACACATATATATGCAATACATACACATACACACACACTAAACATTACATTTAAAAATGTTAATAGTAGGGTGGGAGAGATGGTTCAGCTGTTAGAGATAGTACTGGGCTGCTCTTCCCAATGACTCAGGTTCAATTTCCAGCACCCACATAGCAGCTCACAGCTGTTTGTAACTTCTGTTCCAGGGAATCTGACACCTCCACACAGATATATGCAGGCAAAATACCAATGTACATAAAATAAAAATAAATTTAAAAACTTTTAGTAGTAGAATTCGGCTGGGACGCAGCCTGGTTGCTAGGATGTTGGAGATCCAGGGTTTGACCCCCAGCACTACAGTAGTTAAAGTAGGCTACTGTGAACACTTAGCTGGCTGAGGAGGCAAGAGAATCTGGGTTACATGAGACTTTGCCTCAGACCAAACCAAGCAAAAGATATTGACTCTAAAGCCAGATCCAAGTGGTTGACTCTTATAAAACGAGCATTAATTGGGGCTGGCTTACAGTTTCAGAGGTTTAGTCCATAACCATCATGGCAGGTCATTGTTGTGGGATTCAGGTGTCAGCTGACAAGGTCAAGGGACATTTATACAGAGCACCGGGCCCCCCGACCTGAAGGGGGCGGGGGAAAAGCCCCATTAAAAAGGGTCTGCGGATACGACACGCTCTCTTCCTGGTTCCTGGCTGCTGGAGGAAGGACCCCGTCGTCCGTCCGTCTGCAGACTTCGGTCCCTATTGTACTCGGTTACCTGTACCGTGAGTGTTGGTTTATATTCTAATAAATATCTATCGAGTATTTGTGTCCTTGTGGGTAAGCTCCGCCTACAGGTCATGCAACACACAAGCAGACATGGTGCTGGAGGAGCTGAGAGTTTTACATCTTGTTCTGTGGGCAGCAGAGGCAACTGTGTACTGGGCATAGCTTGAGCTATGACACACCCACATGACCCACTTCTTCTTACAAGGCCACACCTCCTGATAGTGCCAATCCATTACAGATAGGGCCGTTCCTATTTAAACCACCACCTTGAGGCCAGAGGTTGATGTCAGATGTCTTTCTTGTTTGTTTTTGTTATTTGGTTTTTTTTTTTAAATGTGCGTTTGTGTTTTGCCATGGGTGTCAGATCCTCTGGACCTGAAATTAGACAGTTGTAAGCTGCCATGTGGGTACTGGGATTTGAACCCAGGTCCTCTGGAAGAGCAGTCAGTGCTCTTAACTGCTGAGCCCATCTTCCTTGTTTTTTAAACTTAAAAAAAAAAAATTACATTAGCCAGGCATAGTGTTACATGCCTTTAATCCCAATACTCAGCAGGCTGAGGCAAGTGGATTTCTGTAAATTCAAGGCCAGCTTTGTCTACAAAATGAGATCCAGGATAGCCAGTGTTACACAGAGGAACTCTGTCTCAAAACGAACAAAAACCCAAAACCAAAAAAAATTACTTTTTTTTTAATTTGTGGGGAGGGGAATGTGCCCTGGCTCCCATGTAGAAGTCTCACGTGGAACTATGGTTTTCTATTCTGTCTTTTGGTTTTTGGTTGGGTATGGATCTCAAAGAAGGGATTTGGGGACAGGTAAACCAAACAACTCCCTCAGGACCTGCCTTCTCTCTGCAAGCTGTTTTCTCGCCCAGGGACTGTGTCAGGGTGTGTCTTTTAAGATTATGTGGAGCCTGTTGTTACTGAAAAGCCAAAGTAGCAGAGGTTAAACACATAAGAATTTACTTATTTTTTTCTCACGAAAGGAAAGCATGTGGAGCTGTTCTGACATTAGGATCTAGTCTCTCCTGTCTCCTCTACCATCACCAGCATTTGCTTCCTTGCCGGGACATCTCATGGTCAAGATGTCTCATGGTGTAGCCATCACACGTCATTTCAAGAGCAGGAAGGGCACATAGGCATGAGTCACAGTCTTAATGATAGAAGCCTCGTTTAAGCACCTTCTTAAAGGTCTCACAAAGGTCTCACCCAAATTCTCCTGATTTTACTTCTTTGACCAGGATTGAGTCACCTGATGTGCTGGCTGCAAAGGAGATTGGGAAGTGTAGTCTTTAGATATATCACTTCCTAGAAATAACCACACCCAACCAAAACAAAAAGCATGTTCTTAGCCAGGCACGGTAGCAAACACCTATGATCCTAGCACATGGGAGGTAGAGGTAGGAGGATCAGGAGGTCAAGTTGTCCCCAGCTACATAGCAAATTCTGGACCAGACTGGGCTCCATGAAAACCTGTTTATAAGAAACTAAATCTAATGACACCCCCCCCCCAAAATCAACTCCTTCACTATGCAAATAATTAGGTAAATAGTCCACCATATAAGACTTCAAATTAATAAGAATATTTTTGCAATGAATGATACCCTCTAAAAATCCAATCCTCCTAACTATATATTTCTTTAGTAACCCTTGCCTTTTAAACTTTCCTTTTAATTGTATTTATGTTTAGTAGTATAGGTATTACTATACATGTATATGCACACATGTACAAACCCACTGTGAATCCACAAGCATAAAGCCTTTCCTAACTAGCTTGAAGGAAGATTTATTTAATGTGTATAGGTGTTTTGCTTGCAGGTATATGTACACGTATGTGCAGGGCCCACAGAGGGCACAAAGGGGAATGGGACTGGAGTTAGCAACCTCGTGAGCCACCATGTGATTGCTGGCAATTTAACCTCCAGAAGAGCCAGTGCTCTTATCGGCTGAGCCAGCTCTTGTGTTTCTTTGCTTTCTTTCTTTTTTAATTGACACACAATAATTGTACAGTTACCGGGTGTTGGGCAGCATTTTGATACAATGTAAACACTGTATAAATCCAAGGTCAGGGCCTCAGTTATCATTGCTCTGTTGGGATTTCTCATACTAGTTTTAACCTGCTTGGTTTTCGCTGCAGAGGCTGGGCATTAAAATGCAGTCCCCTTCTGACAGGTGCAGGTGGTGTTGCTTGCTTGTTTTTTTTTTTTTTATCTCTTTAGTTAGCCTTTCATGTGAAAAATGGAGATAACAAGGATCTTCAAATTGCTACAGAAAGGGGTGGAGAGCTGCCGTTTTCCAGCACTGTCTGCTCAGAGCCATTATTCTTCCTTTGAAATTTGCAGTTTGGATATCAGTCTTAAGCAGTGCTTCTGAATAAAAAACAAACAAACTATGGATGCCCTTCTACTTGATCGAGTTAATCTCCACAGATTATTTTTAATATACAGCCAGTTTGGAAGCCACTGACCCAGAATTAGAGACATAACTTGAGCTGCCATTCTTCCTTCCCTAAATCCCTCCCTGTGTGTGCGTGGGGAGAGGGAGTGATGGGGACACACACACACACACACAAGACACCACAAATAAACATTTAAAAATGAGCAAACCATTAGACAAAAGTTAAGAAAAACTGGAAAGCCTATTCTTTAGGGGACATTAAATATGTCTTTTTGTGATATTCTTTTGAGACAGGGTCTCATGTAGGCTGGCTTTAAATTTACTATGTAGCCCACGATGGCCTTCTGATTCATCTGTCTCTACTTCCTTGCTGCTGGGATTGCAGGAAAGATGTGCACAATGACACCCAGTTTTTATGGGGTGCTGACAATTGAACCTAGGGCTTCCTGAATGTTAGTCAAGCATTTTATATCTCCAGATCCCAGACAAGTATATCTTTCCAAAATGGTATGTACATGAGAGTCACCTAGCATTGCTCCCAGTCCTGCCCTGACTCAAGGAATCAGAAATTCTGGGTAACTTAGAAGACTGTGTTTTAACCAGGTTCTGAGGCTGGCTAAAATTGAAGAACAGCTGGCCTATATAGAAAAATCATAGCGTGTAGACTCCTTTCCCGTCCAATTAGCTCTTTGATCATTGGTGCCTCAGTCAGACAGGCTTGTTTTACAGGTCTCCAGACGATAGAAATGAACAGCCTCTGCTGGAAGGGCAGGTAAAGCAATGTGCATCTGCTCAGAATTAGTTGTCCTGATCAGCTGGGAAAAATATTTAGCAACTGCTGGGGCTGAGAGATCCCTAATAGTTAGCATTTGCCAGCTTCTCCCACATGAATTTAGGCCACCGATTGGGTTATTGGGACTGGGTTCACTGTGTCTGTCCTTCAGAGCCAGGGAGAGTTGGCGCTGATACACAGTATCCAAAACTGTTGCTAAAACCACCTTCAAACTTGATAGCCAGGCATGTATTTTGACTAATACTTTAATCTCAAAAAGTCAAAATCCACAGACTATGATGCCAGTACACTTGTAATTTCAGCATTTAGGAGCCTGAGGCAGGGGGACTGAGAACACTGGGTTAGCTGGGGATACATAGGGGATCCTCTCCTCCCCACCCCCAATTAAAAAGTTAAGATTTTGCATTTTCATATCATAAGAAAGCCAGCACCAATAGAAACTCTTTATTTTATATTCTTTGCTGAGGAAAATGCAGCAAAGATATTTCTGCTTCTTAATTCTAATACGATTATTTATTATTTGTGTATATAAATGTGAGCATGCATTGCTATGGCATGCCTGTGGAGATCAGGAGACAGTTTCTAGGAGTCTGGTCTCTCCTGTCAGACACATGGATCCCGGGTATCAAATGCAGGTCATCAGGCCTGGCAGCAGGTTCCTTTACCTGCTGAACCATCTTTCCAGCCCTCTTTCTTGCTCCTTAATTATTTAATCTTTCAGTGATGAAGAAATGAATGTTGCATATATTTAATCCGAGTGCTTAGGGGACCACTGCATGTTTGAGCAGCCTGGATTACATAAATGAGTTCCAGGCCAGCCCAGGCTACACAGGGGAAGTCTGTCCTCAAAAGAATAAACACAAGAGGAAAATGAAAAATGATTAATTACCTCTTTTTGTTTGTTTGCTTTTTGAGACAGGGTTTCTCTGCATAGTCCAGCTGTCCTGGAACTCTCTCTGTAGACCAGGCTGGCCTCCAACTTGGAGATCCGCCTGCCTCTGCCTTCCAAGTGCTGGATTTAAGGGCATATGCCACTGCCTTCTGATGAAAGATACTGTTTTAAAGGAAATGAAAACTAATCAATGACCTGGGAGTGTGGCTTAGTGGTAGAGTACTTACTTAATATTTGTGACACCCTTGGTTTGACCCGCAACACACCCAAAAGATGTAAGATTTTAGAGCAATTTCTGGATCAACATGGGGGGTGCTGACTTTCTTTTTCAAACTGTTTGTGTGTATGTGTGTATGCATTTGAGCCTGAGTGTACTATGCACAACACATGTGTGCTGGTGCTCTTGGGGGCCAGAAGAGGGCATTGGATCCTGTGGAACTGGAGTTATAAGCAAGCGTGAGCCACTATGTGGGTCCTGGGAACCTGGGAGAGCAGCAGTGCTCTCAACCACTGAGCCATCTCTCCAGCCCCACCCCCAGCCCCTTTCTCTAGAAAAGTCAAGGGTGATGCTTAAACGCAAGATAAGCATAAAGTTTATCAGGTACTTTTTTGCTGTTTTTTGTTTTTTAAACAATGTCATGTGGCCTGGCCTGGCATGAAACTTTACACATAGCTGAGACTGGCCTTGAACTTCTGATCCTCTTCCATCCAGCACTCAAGTGCATACCCCACCACACACAGCTTCACATTAAGACACTTTGGAGAGTGAAAATTAACCTGTATGATAATTATAATGCTAAAAAATGTCTAGAACAAGACTGCTTTGAATGAATAGGAACATAGGACCATCTTATCCACAAAGCCTTGCCCCATAGATCTCTGTGAGTTCGAGGCCAGCCTGGTCTACAGAATGAGTTCCAGCACAGCTAGGGTTATACAGCTAAACCTTGTCTCAAAACAAAACAAATGCCAAAAACCCCAAAACCTTGCCTGGAGAGGATGGGAAACATCCTCTGTAAGGCGACTTCTGGAAGAAGGCCGAGCGTGTAGCCTGTTGTAGCATGCACCAAGCCCTATGTTCCACCACAGTCTCAGATGGGGTGGGATACATTCTTTTGGAGAATTCAGTGCTTACCATATTTCACATCTGTGTGCGGCTAGATGCCTCTGTCCAAGCTGAGAGCCAATGACATTGTAACTTTAAACAGTATCAACAAGAGTAACCTTGTCTCTGTTTCTTTTATTTTTCAATTTATAAACATTCAGTGTTGCACAGCCACAGTGTTGCGGAGCAAAGACTAGATATTTGTGATTCCCTTAAGAAGGGGGAGAAATGAACCAACAGCCCACCAGCAATTATTAGGTGATGTCTTGCCATTTGGGCCCTCTCTGCCTCTCTCTGTTTTTGTCTCTCTCTTACTCTGTGTTCCCTCCCCATCTAAATTAGCCATCTGTAGTCCAGGCTGGCCACGAACTCATTTTGTAGCTGAGGATAACTCTTAACTTCTCATCCTGTGCCTCTACCTCTTGAGGACTGGGATGATAGGTGTGTCCCATAATGCCTGGTTTATTCCATGCTGGGGATTGAGCCCAGTGTACATGCTAGGTAAGTGCTCTCCCAACTGAGCTACATCCCCGGGACAGGCTGTAGGTTTTCTGAAGGGTGAGGCTGATGGTAACATGTCCTTCCTCTCTCCCTGCTCTGTTTTTCATCTAGTGACTCCACTCAGTTACAACAGCTTCATAACCAAGTGTTACTGGAACAGCAGCAGCTACAAAATGCATCTCCTTCATCACCCAAGGAGTCTCCTTTCAACTTTAGTGTCTCAAACTCGGCTCCCCCTGCAGTGACCATTTCCAGCAAGCAGGTGAAAGGTCCTGCTCCCCAGACATTCAACTTGGCCCGGCCAAAGCATTTCTTCCCCTCTCCAAGCACTTCCACAGCGACTGTGTCCCTGTCCGGCTCTCCAGTGTTCACCTTGAGTAATACTCCTCAAACAATTCACAGGACAGTCAGCAAAGAAAGTCTGTTACTGTCTCACCCCTCTACACAAGGCAGATCTCCAGGAGGGCTCTCCGTCCAAAATGAGCAGGCTCCTCCAGGCCCAGCAGAGCCAACACCCCTCTCCTATCCCATCCCCAGTGGAAACCAGTTTCAGCCTCACTGTGTGTCCCCAACTCCCGTCTCTCCTACCGGTCGGATCCAGAACCCAGTGGCTTTCCTCAGCTCTGTCCTGCCTTCCCTCCCATCCATTCCACCCACCAATGCCATGGGGCTGCCTAAAAGTGCACCAACCGTGTAAGTGTCTTAAAGGTTTGGAGATGCCAGTTAAGAGGGGCACATGCACAGAATAGCTTGGTCTAAGCCAGGACTCTTGGTGAATGGATTCTGAGATAATCTAACCAAAAAGATATAAAATGGATATTGAATGCCTCGGGACAAGGAACATCATTTTTTCTTTTCTTTTTTTCCCCTCCTCCTTCCTCCTCCCCTTGTTTTTCTTCTGTAAAATTTTGCTTTTTGAGACAAGGTTTCTCTGTGTAGCCCTGCCTATCCTAGAACTCACTTTGTAAACCAGGCTAGGCTGGAACTCAGAGATCGCCTGCCTCTGGAGTTCTGGGGTTAAAGGTGTGTGCCACCATGCCTGGCAATTAAACATGTAGTTCATTCGGGAGAACACTTACCTAGCTTGAATGAAGCCCTAGGTTCCATGCCCAGTGTTTTTATAAACCGGGTGTAGTTGTACACCCTTAATTCTAACACTGGGAACCAAAGATGGGAGGGTCAGAAGTTCAAGACCATCCTTGACCTCATAACTAGTTGAAAGCCAGTCTGGGCTACATGAATTCTTGTCTCAAAATAATAAAATTAAGTTATAAAATAAAATGCCTTTACATACAGTATTTAATCCCCTGAGAGTTGAGGTCAAGTTGTAATTTAACTATCTGACAGGTGGACCCTTACATACTGACTAGTCATTTCATGGGGTGGGGATTTCTTTTACAGACCACCCCAGGGTCTGATGAAGAAAACCACAAAGGCTCCTCAGGTATTGAGTGATGACTACATCCGTGAAACTAAGAACTCAGTGATTCTAGACTTGGGGAAGAAAATGAATTTCAGTGATGTCAGATCACACCAGCAGGTAAGAGTGTTGGACTCAAATGGTTGGGTAGAATCTTGTTTTAAGGATATCACTCTGTTTGATACAGTCTTTGGGTACAAAGGTCATCTGCCCTCATGAGTTTGATCACAGTTCCCATGGTAGAGCCCACACTGAGCCAGCTGAGGGGCTTGTTGATGGAGAAGGTGGCTCTGAACCACCACCATCTAGTAACTCAGTTTACTTGTTTATAGGTATTTACCTGGGATAGACTTTTGGGTGGTCCCATAGGAGACATGTTCCAAGACTCTCAATACATACCTAAGTTCCATAGATGATATCTCTGCACAGGTATATTAATATATTAAAGCTTAACTTAAAAAGAAGACATCCTAAGGGCTGAGACTATATCTCAGTGGTAGAATGCAGGGTTAGTCATGATCAAGTTGAGAAGCAGACACGCATGGTGTTGGAACAGTAGCTTTAAATCCTGACCCACAGGCAACAGGAAGAGAGATACACTGGGCCTGACTTGAGCATTTGAAACCCCGAAGCCTTCCTCCAACAAGGCCACACCTCCTAATCCTTCCCAAATAGATCTACTAACTGAGGACCCAAGCATTTAAATATATGACCCTATGGGGTCCATTCTCACCCAATGCACCACATCTCCCTTCAGAAGATTACATGTCTTCCCTTGAAAATTTTATTTTTAAATTTTCATGAGTGTGTGTGTGTGCGTGCGTGCGTGCGTGTGTGTGTTCTCTTGATTACAGATATCACTAAAGGCAGCTGATAAAGAAACTTGAAATTTTTACCCTGAAAGTGGCCTAAATCCAGTATGGGAAATTGAAATGTACATCCACCAATGGTAGATCTGTGGGGGCGTTTTCAGGAGTAAGAATGCAGAAAGAGCCTGTGGGTTTAATATAAACACACAGCTTGCATTCCCACAGTTCATTAGGTAACTTTACAGTTGGATCTGTGTGAGGCAGACACAGACGACCTTGAGATCAAGCAAAGCGCTACCCAAACTGCCCACCAGCTCAGGGATTTAGTAACAGGCTGGGCAGCATTCTCTGCCACAGTGTCCTTGCTCCTAAAGCTCCACCTGCCAAATGTTTAATCTGTCACAGAACTTGGCCTTTGTATTCCTATTTTAGTGCTCATATCCAGTTCAGACATTGTTACATGGTTGGCACACTGATCGGGCGTATCTATGTATTTCATGTTTTTAAGTTTTAGTTTTTTAGCAGAAAAACTAACACACACCAAAGTGAACCAGACCCAAACTACACATGTCATGAAGTTCACTACAGTTCAAACAGGCTTTCTGAAGCTGGAGTTTATACTTTCACTATTGGATATATTTTTATATACTTATCCTCTACAAGCTTAACAGCCAGAGTTCATTCCCAGAACCCATGGCAAGGCAGAAACTCCTCAACTTGACACAAACTCAGACTTATCTGGGAGTTTGGAATCTACCCTGTTTGGTTTTCGTTGTGAGACAAGGTTTCTCTGTGTAACCCTGACTGTCCTGGAACTCTCCCTGTAGACCAGGCTCATCTGAAACTCATAGAGATCCACCTGCCTCTGCCTGCTGAGTGCTGGGATTAAAGGTGTGCCCCACCACTGCCCAGATGCTTCCCATCAGATTGGGCTGCAAATTTGTGTGGTATTGTCTTGACTCGTGATTGACGTGAGATAGCCCACTTGGGCAATGTCACGGCAGGCAGGTGGTCCTGGTTTGTATAAGAAAATTAACTGAGCAGCCTCAGGAGCAAGCCGGTATGTAGTGTTCCTCTATGGCCCCTGCATCATCTTGCCTGACTTCTCTGGATGATGTAAGCCGTAAAATGAAATAAACCCTATCCTCCAGAGTTGCCTTTGGTCATAGTCTTCATCACAGCAATAAAACCCCCCAACTAAGGGGCCAAAGAGATGGCTCAGTGGTTAAGACTACTCTATGTCTTTTCAAAAGACCCAAGTTCAATGTCAAGCACCCACACAATGGCTCAAGACATGTACATGTTGTACAGACATATGTGTAAGCAAAAATGTCCAGATACCTAAGTTAAAAATAACTATATATATATATATATATATATATATATATATATATATATATATATATATATTTAAAGAAACCTTAACTAAGACAAGAACCAGCTCCAGAGAGCTATCTGGGACATTGGCATGGTGTCCTGGCATGCATGCATGGCCCGCTGCATACTAATAAAGATTTTTATGTAGAAATTTCAACATACCATTCTGTTTGGCAGGAATATAAAATTTCAAGCTTTGAGCAGAGGCTGATGAATGAGATAGAGTTCCGCTTGGAGCGTACTCCTGTGGATGAATCCGATGATGAGATTCAGCACGATGAAATCCCCACCGGCAAGTGTATTGCTCCCATCTTTGACAAAAGACTAAAGCATTTCCGGGTAACAGAAGGCTCTCCAGTCACCTTCACCTGCAAAATTGTCGGGATACCTGTTCCAAAGGTAGGAAAGGTGGCCTTCCAGTTGACCACCAACAGCATGGAACTATACACAAGGTCTTCAAGAAAATCTCATGGGGCTGGAATGTAGCTCAGTGGCAGAGTTCTTGCCTCTAATGACTCCAGTGTGTCCTTTATACCAGGGGAATAAAATCTCAGGGTGCTAGAGAGATGGCTTCTCAGTCAAGAGCATTTGCTGCTATTACAGGATGGAAGTTCAGTTCCCAGCACCAACTTTGGGCAGCTCACAACCACCTGTAACTCCAGCTCCAGGGCATCTGGTGCCTTCTTCTGGCCCTTCCTCTACCCTCCATCCACCAGAGACACATTAAAAAGAAAAGTCTCAGGCTTGGAATGTAGCATTATGAAACCCTCAAACTCTATTTTACAAAACAAGACAAAAGTTTGGATGGGCAGAAGTGGTGTATGCCTTTAATCCCAGCACTAGGGAGGCAGAGGCAGGCCGATCTCTACATTCAAGGCCAGCCTGGCTTACAAAGTAAGCTCTAGCCCAGGTGACACAGAGAAACCTTGTCTGGAAAAAATTAAAACCAAAACCAAACCAAACAAACAAACAAAAAAAGCAAAAAACAACAAAACCTGGACATGGTATAATGCCTATAGTCTTAACACTCAGGAAAATCAGAGATTTAAGACCATCCTTAACTACATAGTGTGTTTGAGGCCAGCCTAGGCTACATGATAGGGACCCTGTTTCATAACAAACAAACAACTTTTGATATTGTGTGAAACATCTACAGAATAAAATTTTTTTAAAGACCCCAAAATTAACAAAGCCCAGATGATTTAGCTAAAAAGTATCAAAATCAGGATCATTAGGCCAAAAAGAACTCAGACTCATTAGAATTTTTTGTTTGTTTTTAGACAGGGTCTCATTATACAGTCCTGACTGGCCTGGGATTCACTTATATAGATAGGTCAGGCTGGCCTCAGAGTCACAGAGATCTACCTTCCTCTGTCTCTGGAGGGCTGGAAACATCAAACCTTGTTAGAATTTTAATAAAAGTTTAAAAACAAATTTCTTAGTCCTGCTGCCTTATCTTGGCTTATTGGCTGCCTTAGCCATCAAACTCATCCAATCAATATTTTTCACTGTGTTTGGTTTCTATTTAGTACCACTGGCTGCCTTTTGCTGTACAAAGAGAGCTATATTGGTATCCTTACTGTTAGGTCAGTAGATGCCAAGAATGTCCCATGCTTGTCACCGGCTGCTCTGAGTCACCACATTCCTTGTTAGTCAGGGAAGGATTTGCACCCTGCATGGCTGTGGCAGGGGATCTGCTTTCACAAACATGAGGGTGGTGGTGCCACTCAGGGTTAGGTAACCAAGGAGGAAGCCAAGTGGACACCTACAACCAGCACTTTATCCTCGTTGCCTTGAAGAGCTCACCCTCACACGCACAAGGCTGACCACCAAAATATTTGCACAAAACAAATATAGCAAATCTGTATATTTCAATCTTAGAGTTTGGTTTGGGGCCATGGGGGTAAATTTAGCAACTTGATGCTGGCCAATAAACCACGCTAGCCTTTCTAGCAAGATGAGTCATTCAGGTGCTCAGACCTTCGACTGCTCCATGACTGGGGCTTACATGGGGGAATGGGGAATGATCCAGGCTCCTTGTGTTCATTATTTTGCCCATGAAGACATATTTGGCCCTTGAGATACAATAAAGATAGTCAAAAGCTTTACCGCAATGCTAAACTATATCATACGTTTTACTTAAATATTGTGTAGGTACAGATGGAGGTACACAGTATTACTGTCATTTTGAATATGTTTTATGATTTTTCTAAGTGTTTGATAAAGACTTGTAACAGGGATGGTGTTTGACCTTTGTCTCGTATTTCTGAAGATATAGAAAAGTATATCCTCCCTAAGAGTTCCTTGATTACCTTTTACTCCAGGTTTATTGGTTCAAAGATGGGAAGCAGATTTCTAAGAGAAATGAGCACTGTAAAATGAGGCGCGAAGGAGATGGGACCTGCTCTCTGCACATCGAATCCACGAGCAGTGATGATGATGGCAACTACACCATCATGGCGGCCAACCCCCAGGTTGGCTGGGGCGGGGGAGGGGGGTGAAGGGGGTATCAGAAGGAGTGGTTGTTACCCCTGGGAATGAGACCTTAAGAAGTGCTAAGGAGAGTGAATGAGAAGCACTGTGATTGTACTTAACTAGAATACAGAGTCTATACTGGCTGCCCTTTTCAGAAGTCTTTGAACTATATACTGGGGGATGTCGGTCAGTTTTCGGTGTGCTTGTCTGGCATTCGTGGGGCTCTGGGTTTGGTCCTCAAAGCCACATAAAAACAACCAAGCATGGTAGGGGACTCAGGATGCCAAGGCTAGGAGGTTCAGTTCAAGGTCACAATGCATTGAGTTTGAAGACAAAACAAATCAAAATGAAAGCAAGGGGCCAGAGAGATGGCTCGGTAGTTAAGAGCCCTTGCTGCTCTTCAAGAGGACCCATGTTCAGTTCCCAGCACCCACATCAGATGGCTCACAACCACCTGTAACTCCAGCTCCGTGGACTCTGATGCCCCCTTCTGGCTTTTGAAGGCATCTACACACCTGGCAGACAGATTAAAATAAATTAAATAACTAAATGAGTGATAGGTGGTTAGGAGCCTTTGATGTTCTCACGGAGGACCAGGGCTCACTTCCCAGAACCTACATGGCAGCTCAAAATCACTTTCCCAGGAGTTCTGACAGCCTCTTTTGAATTCCAGTGGAACCAGACACACAGATAAATATTCCAGCAAACTAGTCACACACAAAAATGTTTTTTAAAAATTAAAATAAGTAAATCTAGAAAGCAAATAACTTCAAAAAGGCTTTAAATATTTCTCAAACTTATATCAGAGGTTGTTATGGGTAAAAGTTGGAGAACTATAATCTTGCACTTTTCTGAATGAGGCCAACTTTCAAAATTCTCCCTAAAGATCAGACAATTTTTTTTTCTTTCTTATTTTTGTTTTGTTTTGCTTTTTGTTTGTTTGTTTGAGACAGCATATCTCTGAAACAGTCCTGGCTGTCTTAGAACTCACTCTGTAGACCAGGATGGCCCTGAACTCCTCAAATTTACTGAGATCTGCCTGCCTCTGTCTCCCCCATACTGGGATTAAAGGCCTGCACCACCACTGCCCAGCTAAAAGTATTTTCAGTTACCATTCAATAAAAATATAAAGCTATAATTTCAGTTTTCATCCATTTTGCCACTAAAATGTCAGTTTTGATGGATCTTTATTGAGAAAAGCACAAGGCTCTTTGGCCATACTCTGCATTGTTGCTACAAATAATGTTAAACTTGGGAAAAAATGTAATTTTAAAAATATTTGTGCTTTTTTGTTTCTTGGGTTAAAGTGGAAATATCAAAATACTCCTAAGATCCCTCACTCTGAAATATTAACAGTGACTTGAGCTTGATTATTAACATGAGCTCAGTGACTTGAGTTTGATCCCCAGAATCCGTGTAAAAGTTAAAGAGAAAGCTGACCCTACAAAGTTGGCCTCTGACATTCACCAAGAATGCTGCATGGCATGTGCACCCACAAAAACACCTGATAATAAATAATAGAAGTCATATATCTATATATATATTTTTTTAAGGAGTGTGTGTGTGTGTGTGTGTGTGTGTGTGTGTGTGTGTGTGTGTGTGTGTGTTTGTATGTTATGCAGATGCCCTCAGGGACAAGAAGAGGGTGTCAGATCCCCTAGAACTGGAGTTACAGATGATCATGTGCATGCTGGGAATGGCTCTGGTCATCTGAAAGAACAGTAAGTTCCCCTAACTCCTGAGCCATCTCTCTAGCTCCAAAAGCCAGATTTATTAAGCACTTATTGTACAAGTGTGGGTACCAGAACTCCTGTGAATGCTGGGTGGCTGTGGTGGCCCACCTGGTATTCAAGCCCAGAAAGGCAGAGATAGGGCAAGCTACTAGCCAGGCTGGTCGTATCTGCAAGCTCTGGGTTCAACTGAGAGATCTATCTCAATAACTAAAGTGGAGGGTCATTTAGGAAGACTCCCAACATCAAGACCTCGATACACACAGGTAAATGCACCTCAACATAAATACATACACACACACACACACACACACACACACACACACAACACACTGTTTTTAGCTGGATGGTGCTATCATATGTCTTTAATCCCAGAACTCAGGAAGTAGAAGCAGGCAGATCTCTGAGTTCAAGGCTAGCCTGGTCCACAGAGTGAGTTCTAGAACAGCCAGGACTACACAGAGAAACCCTGTCTCCAAAACCAGAACAAAACAAAAATCATATTGTTTTCATTTCTCTTAAACAAAGATACTCTTTCATTGTTAGAAAAAAAAATGTATAATGTTTTGATGAAGAAAACATTTATATACATTGAAAAAATATGGATTTTTTAAATTTTAATTTTGTTTGTTTTTGCTTCTCAGGGAAGAATCAGCTGTTCTGGCCACTTGATGGTACAGAGTTTGCCCATTCGAAACAGACTCAGCCCTGCCAGTCAGTCTCACAGGTAAAGCAGGAGAAGCCCCTTTTCTGGACCCCTACCATGAATCACTGTTTAAAGGTACCGTAGGAATTACAGGCCTCCTTGGAATACAGACACCAAGTCTGGTCCAAAGCATCCAAGTCAGAATTTTCACTTTAACAGAATCTCCAGGAGATGCATGGGCACATTTATTTTTGAGAAGTTCCAGGCTTTGGCTTATAGTATTACAATTGTTATTATTAAGAAGACAGACTCCCATGTAGCCCAGGCTGACCTCAAATATAGCAGAGGATGACCTAAAACTGATACTTTTGTCTTTGCTCCTAAGAGTTGAGATTATAGGCTTGCATAACCACACTGTTTTTTTGTGGTGCTAGGGAATGAATCCTGAGCTTCATGCAGGCTAAGCACAGGCACTAGCTTATTTGAACTACATTTCCAGCCGCTTTGGTACAATTATAATGGTTCAAAACATTGTAACCATCAGTAACAACCATGCACATAATGCATGATGAGATCCTTTGAAACGACTGGCTTTTCTATTACCAGGCAGAGACTTGGTATTTCCACTGGGGTCTCCATTGTAGCTGGTTTTCTCCTTAGATTTTACAAACTACTAATGAGAAGGAGCCTGGCTTTCTTTCCCCTGGAGTCTCAGGGGGCCCCAAAGTCTTAGCAGATAGTTACTGAGGCTGATGAATTAAAGGACCAAAAATAGAGACCCTGAGTTCAGGTTCATGGTCATCTTTAATTATCAGCCATAATTTATTGCCAGGCTGAATTTTATAGCGGTCACGGCCATCCTGTTCTGGGTGGTGGACAGGCCCTCTCTCTTTGGGTGCTCAGATGGAGTACTGATTTATTTGCTTATTTTGATGACCTTTACACAAGTGCCAAAACCCACAGAGTGGGGAGCTAAGCCAATTGATGCTGAGTGACTTCAGAGAGAAAGAAGCTAAGACCCGCTTATTTTATTTTCATTATTTTTAATTATGTGTATGGGCAGGGTGTGTGCACATGAGTGCAGAGACATCGGATCCTCTGGAGCTGGATTTACAAGGTGGTTGTGAGCCACCCAATGTGCATGCTAGGAACTTGAATCTCTGGAAAAACCCAATCCTGAGCCTATTTCCTTGATTTCAGAGTTTCGAGATGATACTCTAGTGTATGAGATATTTGCTGCAAGGAACTTGGGGTTGGTTTGGTTTTGGTTTTGTTTGGCTTGTGTGTGTGTGTATATGTGTGTGTGTGTGTGTGAATTTATAGCAATTCTAAGCTGTGATCAATTGATGATTGATTGATTTACTGTCCATTAAATCCTTTCTATTCTAGGGTGTTGTTCATTTGGTAGAGGGCTTACCCAGCATCCACCAAGTCCTGGGTTCCATCCCCAGCACCACATAAACTGGGTATAATGATACATGCCAGTAATGTCAGCACTCAGGAGGTAGAGACAAGAGAACCAGTTCAAGGTCATCCTTGATTACTTACTGAGCTTTAAGGCCAGCCCAGGCTACAAGAAAACTCTGCCTCATTATAGCCTAATAGCTGTTTTAAGTACATGTGATTATTGTTATATTTTGTAAATGCTTTTTGTAGGGGAAGGTCCAGAATTCAAGAAAGAGATAGAGAGCCTCTACAGGAGCGATTTTTCCGACCACACTTTCTGCAGGCCCCAGGGGACATGGTGGCTCATGAGGGCCGCCTCTGTCGGCTGGACTGTAAGGTATTTCCAAATGCCTGTCTTTAGCTTCAGACTTGTCCAGATTTTTTTTAAATCTAGTTATTTGTTTACACTCATTTTTGTTTGTATTTGTTATATGGGGTTTTCTCCTAGATGAAAGGGTCTTAGGGAAAGGAGGGAAGTTGTCTCCTCCATAGGCTCTTATAGAGCATTTAATCTTTTTAATACCATACACAAATATGTCATTAAAATCTTAAATCACCATATCTTAATTAAGATTACATAAGCATTAAAATTTTAAAGAAAGAAATGGTTTTGTGGACATTATCTAAGTCAATTTTTCATTGTGAGAAGATAATCAAAGAGAGATAACATGTGGGCTTTTCCATATGGTCCCTGGAATTCTTTATTATCATGAAGCCAGAAGCTTGAATATTTTTGCATCTTTGGTTTTAGGGAGGGGAGAAACTTTGGGAGCTCATAGGTGTGAGAAGACAGAGCCAAAGCACTTTGAGAGAACAGAGGTCATTTTCTCACAAGCTTTCTGTCACCTATTGTGATTCTACATTCTAATTTCTCAACCTGAAATGAGGCTTCATATGGGCAGGGCAGCAGTCTCTCCATATAAGATACTAACATCACCACATCTGCCCCAGGCATCCATGAAGGATGCTATGGGGAAAGTAGGTACAGGTCAGCGAAGGCTGGAGATTAACATGTGCAGAGAACCCCTTTCTGTACATGGTTCTTATCCTCCAGTGGTTGTTTAAATAATATTCAGGTTCTATGCTCTCCGGCCTCTAAACTCCAAAAATTACCAGTGTTAACGCCTGTCCCCAGAGATTCATGTCAAGAAGGAGTTTTTTGTTTTATTTTTTGTTTGGGATTTTGTTTTTGTTTTTAGATAGTCCAGCATTGTGTGGATATGTTTCAAATTTAATAAAAACCAGTCTGGAATATCAGAGGACAGAGCCATCTCTTCTAGCCTTTGTTTGTTTTTTTCAAGACAGAGTTTTCTGTGTAACAGTCCTGGGTGTCTTAGAACTTGCTTTGAAGACCAGGCTGGCTTTGAACTCACAGAGATTCTCTTGCCTCTGCTTTCCAAGTGCTGGAACTAATGGTGTGTGCCACCACTGTCTGCTTGGGAGCCTGGAACTCCCTCTGTAAACTAAGATGGCTTCAAATTTAGATTTGCTGGGATTAAGGGCATAGGTCACCACTCCCAGATATTCCCTGTGCTGGGATTAAAGGTGTGAGTCACCACTCTCTGATCTTCCTAGACTGACTGTGGGTAGATCCCTCTGATATCTCACACTGGTTTTTATTAAATTTGAAACATATCCCCACACAGCATCTTGAATTACTCTTTGGCTTCTCTGGTATCTAAGCTGAAGTCACCTTATTGATGCCATGGGACTGTTTATCTGCTATCATTATCCCATCTAGTACACAATCACATGGATTAGTCATGGCTGAAATGGGGCGGGGATTCCACACAGTTCAAACTCACAACACCATCTATTCAGATCCCTTCTTCCAAAACTGCTGCAGAATCCCCAACCCTCTGTGATTTTCTCAGCTATATATTTGATCCCAATAAGGATAAAGAATTCACTTGCCATCTGTGTGTCACCTGTGCGAACTGTTCTGTTGGTTGTTAGGTGAGTGGCTTACCGCCCCCGGAGCTGACATGGCTGCTCAATGGGCAGCCTGTGCTACCAGATGCCTCCCACAAGATGCTGGTCAGAGAGACAGGAGTCCACTCTCTGCTCATCGACCCACTCACCCAACGTGACGCAGGGACCTATACATGCGTGGCCACCAACAAAACGGGACAGAACTCCTTTAGTTTGGAACTCACTGTAGTAGGTAAGGTTTGCTGTGGGACTCCTAGACAGAGTTCCCTTCAAATTGACTGTCGCTCTGACAGAATCCCAGAATCCCTCACCCCACCAGTCTGTTTCCCTTTTGCTGTAGACCCTATGTTTATATTGTTTTCTGAGATACAGAGTAATCCAGAAATGTAAAATGATTGCTTCTCCATTTTAATCAGACAATCATTGGGAGCAACTGTAATAATTGACTAAGCAATCAACGAGTTATTTAATTGGCTGCCACTAAATTCCAGTCTTTTGCCCTTCAGTCTGTGATTCCTGGAACACTAGGCGCTCTGTCCCCTGAGTTACAAACCAGTGTCCTGGAATGTTCCTTACTGAGCACTCTTCTTATTCTGTAAAGCCTAACTAACTTCAGGACCAAGGATTTATCAGCTCAGTTGATGGAGGGCTCTAGAGGACACAGAGCCCACTTAGACCAGGCATGGTGGAATAGGCCTGACACCCAGCATTGGTAAGGTGGCTACAGGATGTCATCCTACAGGCCTACAGCCTGGTTACCTGAGGCCTGCTCTCCTGTATATCCTTTATTCCCAGCACTTGGAAGGTAGGGGCAAAGTTCAAAGCCAGCTTGGTCTACAAAGCAAGTTCTAGAACAGCCAATACAATGGGACCCTGTCTCAAAAAAAAGAAAAAGATTGTGATGAGGAGTCTGGGGCAGAAACCTCAAGGCACTTGCTACTATTCAAGTAGAAAAAAGTAATTTCTCTTGTTTAGCCAAAGAGGTGAAGAAAGCGCCCATGATCCTGGAGAAGCTCCAAAACTGTGGTGTTCCTGAGGGCCACCCGGTGAGACTGGAGTGCCGAGTCATAGGCATGCCCCCGCCCGTGTTCTACTGGAAGAAAGACAATGAGACTGTCCCTTTCACCAGAGAAAGGATCAGGTACAGCAGCCACCTCCTCTGTCCATGCTCAGAGGGGACTGTGGGGCCATCAAATAAGCCTGAGGCCTTTCCCAATTGATTTCTTCCCTTTAATACAGTGCTTCCGAGTTTCGTGTACATGTTCCAAGTCAGCTTGGGCTACAGAGTGAGTTCCAAATCAGTCTAGCGTGAGACTCCGTCTTAAAGCGGGGAGGAGGGTATTCTTCCCTTGGAGCTGCTCCATGGATCTCAGAAATCTTTTTTTTTTTTTTTTCCCTTCTCCCTTTGCTTTAATAAAAGTAAGTTTACCGGAGAGAAAGAGCAATCCTGACTACACGTGTCCAAGGTGGGATAGCACACCTACACCTCCCATACTCAGGAGGAATACAAGTCAGGAGTCCATATCCTGGGCTAAAGGAGACACTGCCTCCCCGCCCCCCCCCCCCAAAATGAAAAGAAGTTTTTAAAAATATGCACAGAGTGAGTAGCTGGAAAGATGGCTCAGCACTTAAATGAACCCAAGTTCAACATCCACATTGGGTGAATCACAGCTACTCATAACTCCAGTTTTAAGGGACCCAACACCCACGTAAGCGTCCATAAGCTCCTGAGTATACATGGAGAGCATAAACTTATAGAGGCTCGCACACATTCATATTAATGAAAATAATACGTCTTAAAAATTATCCAAGGAACAGATCAGATCTGGCATATTTTGTCATATTCTCAGTCATATTAGGACCTGGAAATGATTTGGGGTTTTTTGTTTGTTGTTTGTTTTTTGTTTTTAATAAGCAAAAAGCTGTGTTAAGGGCTGGATATGATGGTATATCCCAGCATTTGGGAGATAGAGGCAGGAGGAACAGAGTTCAAGTTCTTCCATACCTGGGGAGCTCAAGATCACTCTAGGCTACATGAGATTGGTTCAAAAAGGAGAGGTGGAGATACGGCTCCCCGGTGCAGAGCAGCTGCTGTTCTTGCAAAGGACCCAGGTCTGATTCTCAGCTCCCACGTAGTTCCTCACAACCAACTGCAACTCTAGTTCCAGAGAATCTGATGCCTCTTCTGGCTATCAGTATATATGTGGTGTACATACATACATACATACATACATACATACATACATACATACATACTCAAATAAATAAATCTATAGGAGGGGAGGGGTAGAGGGCTGGATTCAGTAGCAAGAAGAGACAGGACGATCTTTGAGTTGGGGCTAGCTTGGTCTATCTAGCACGTTCCAGACTAGCCAGGATGCTCTGTCTCAGACAGATGGAGAGGGCTGAGGGAGGGAGAGAGAAGTGAGTGAGGGAACAAGAGGAAGGCTTTTCTAGGCTTTGGTTAAGAAGCTAAATGTCCCATGTCCCTCTTCTAAAAAATCTCTTTGAACCTACGATTGACCAAGATGCTTCTGCTCCTGAATATCTTCTTTCTCTTCCTCAGCATGCACCAGGACACAACAGGCTATGTCTGCCTCCTCATCCAGCCAGCCAAGAAATCTGATGCCGGGTGGTATACCCTGTCAGCCAAGAACGAAGCTGGCATTGTGTCCTGCACAGCTAGGTTGGATATATATGGTAAGTATGATGTCACTGGAGGAACATCTATGCATGCACAACAATTTTTAAATGATTTTTAAAGATTATTGTACAATGTTCCATGCGTAAATTAGATTATATTATATGTTGTGTTTGGAAGATGGGTCTTCCCTGACATTTGTTTTGGGGGGTTTTTTTGAAAAATGATCATTATGGCATCAAATGCCTTTACCAGCTCAGCCATCTTGCTGCTCCTTCTTTTTCTAGGAATTCCAGCAGAAACTTCATTTATAAGAAAGGGACATATAACCAGGTGGTGGAGCACGCCTTACTCCCAGCACTTAGGAGGCAGAGGCAGGTGGATCTCTGTGAGTTTTAGGCCAGTCTGGCCTACAGAGTGAGTTCCAAGACAGCCAGAGCTACACAGAGAAACCCTTTTTTGAAAAACCAAAAACAAAGAAAAAGAGAAGAAAGAACATGAATTAATTCCCCAAATTTACTTTATCAAATTATAATTCTGACACCATCTCCAGAGCCATTCTATAATCTCATTTATTGGGGAGAGGGAGAGGATAGGGTTAGAGATTGTCTTTTTTTAAATTACTTTTATTTATGTGTATCTGTGTGTGCCTAGTGGGTGCAGGTAGCTGTGGAGGCCAGAAGAGGGAGTCAGATCCCTAGAGCTGAGGTGAGAAACGCAAATAAGTAGTTGTTCCTTGTGCTGGATTTTGTTGTTGTTATGGTTTGTTCTGAGACAAAGTCTCAATATGCAATCCTGGCTGGCCTGCAACTTTATGTAGATCACGCTGGCCTTGAACTCACGGAGATCCATCTTTTGAGTGCTGGGATTAAAGGCATACTCTACCATGCTGGCTTTTTACTGGACCTTTTGCTTCCCAGCTGGTGAGAGGTTTCATTCCTAGATGAGGGGCTCCTTTCTCTTTTAATGTCTTCATGATTCTCCCTGTCTCTCTGTATGACCTCTATTTTAGACAAGGTCTCACAAAGCCCAGACTGACCTCAAACTTGCTACGTAGCCAAGGCTGGATTTGAACTCCCAATCCTCCTGTATCTACCTCCCAAGTGCTAGGATTATAGGAGTGTACCACCAATCTTGCAACAGGAAGGTTTTAATGTTCCTTTCAGAAATGGGATATCAGTGTTTCTCCCATTGATTGCTTTGACCATGACATTTTATTTGATTCCTTTCCCAGCTCAGTGGCACCAGCAAATTCCACCACCTATGTCCATCCGGCCCAGTGGCAGCCGCTATGGATCTCTCACCAGCAAAGGACTTGACATCTTTTCTGCCTTCTCCTCCATGGAAAGCACAATGATGTATTCCTACGCTTCCCAGAGTGTAGTGGAGAGCGATGAACTTTAAGGATGTCTCGGTGCCTGCTGTGTAAGAGGATGGACTGTAGAGGGGAAGGACCACTGATCATATGCAGTGTTTTCCAAACAACTGGATTTGAGTGAGTTCCCATCCTGCTGGGCCCGTGGCAAGAAGTGCTTTAAGTAAGTTTGCTGGGGCTGTTTGAGCCTTGGCTGAGGGAGAGTTATAGGGCTGTGCATCTTAAAGATGTAAGTAGATATACAGGTGAACCAAAGATACCAATGCCACTGCCACCACGGCTTGAGGTGGGGAGTCACCATGCTCCTCTACCCTGTGTGTTAGGGATGTTAGGCCCAGCTAGAAGCCATTAGGAGCCATAGTCAGGGCTAAGAGAAGTTAGCAACTTTAGAATAGATACAAAGAAGAAAGATGGGGAGCCTATTGTCACCTTTTCATGGATCACATCCATAGCAGTCATCTTGGTGAGTTCATTAAATGAGCTTCCACTTAACATTAGGGGATCTTTGCCATACACCTCTCTGCGGAAGTGCTGAGACAATTGATTTGCATATCCTGCCTATGGAATCGTATAAGAAGCCAAAATGTGCCTGAGATTTAAAAACAAAGCAAACAAAACCAACCAGGATTCTCAAGATTTCACAGTGCGCTCGTTATGTGTTCAAAACAAGGCTCCCACAAGCCTATCACCACCATTTTAGGCAGAGAGTCATACCCATGCCCACCCCTGCTGCCTAGATGGGTACTGAGCATAACAGAGACGTTCAGTGTACAACTTCTGGGAAATGACTCTTACTCAGGTGTCAACCATTTTTAGGCCAGTCCAAACATGGTCCTGGGAATGTTTGTCACAGCAGTTTACGTCAGACAAGCCCGGGGTATAAACTGGAGGTGTCTGCTATCAATTCCTTGTGCTCACATCTCAGGTGTTCTCTGTTCCTGATCCCCCTCAGCTGGTGGTTTTTAGCTGGAGATAGTAATTGCTTAGAAAGGCTTGAAACTTTCTTTGCTTTGAAGCAAGGATTTCCAGTATAAAAATAAATTCATTTACTCAAAGAAATCATCTGCATGTCTACTCTGTGTAAGATACTGTGCTAGGCACTGGGGGAG
Source organism: Phyllotis vaccarum (assembly GCA_033318265.1). NCBI lineage: Eukaryota > Metazoa > Chordata > Mammalia > Rodentia > Cricetidae > Phyllotis > Phyllotis vaccarum. The sequence goes on along the minus strand of JARWLC010000010.1, from coordinate 83,656,018 downwards.
GCATAAAATTATGAAGAAGGGGCTGGAGATTTGGATCAGCAAATAAAGGTGCTTACTGCCAAGACTGAGAGAGCCTGAGTTTGACTCCTGGAATCCACCCACATGGTGAGAGACAAGGACCCACTCTAAAAATTGTCCTCTGTCCTACACACTCCCATCGGCACTCCATGCCTCACACACTCTAAATAAGAATTTTTTTTTTTTAAAAAAAACTGAATAATACACAGCCTCTTCCCTCCAGAGCTCACAATGTAATTAGCAGGGAGATAATTTCTAAGGCATCTGTAATACTGCTTCTTGAGTCAAAGAAGATGGTCTTGAGCACATGGAAGATTCCAGTGTTCTTCATCCTGTTTTTGAGAACTGAAAAAACTATTTTCAAGTCAAAATTGTGTGACATGCCCATGATTTCACTTGGTTAGTTGAGGCTAGCTGGGCTCATATGCCTTTAATCCCAGTGCTGGGAGACAGAGGCAGGAGATCTCTGTGAGTTCAAAGCCATCCTGAAACCTGTCTTGAAAAAAGCAAACAAAAAAGAAAACAAAGACAGATTGGAGAGTTGGCATAGTTGGAGAAGTATTCACCATGTATACATGAGAATTTGAGTTCCGTCTACCAGAGTCTATGAAAAAGCAGATGGAGGATAGCATGAACCTATAATTCCAGCTGGGGGAGAGGGACATAGACAGACAGACAGACAGACAGACAGACAGACAGAGAGGGCCCTGCATCCTGTTAGCCAGCCAGTCTAGCCCAGTTAATTAGAACTCTGGATTCAGTGAGAGACCCTGTCTCAAAAAGAAAATAAGGAGACAGTTGGTAGTGGTGTATGCCTTTAATGCCAGCACCCAGGAGGCAGAGTCAAGTGGATCTCTGAATTCAAGGCCAGCTTGGTCTATAGAGTGAGTTCCAGGACAGCCAGAGCTGTTGACAGAGAAAATCTCTGTCTTGAAAATAAGAACACGAAGAAGAGGAGGAGGAGGAAGAAGAAGAGAAGCAACTGAAGATATCATCAGTGTTGGCCTCTGGGCTCCTCACACAGATGCATACATGTGAATGCTTCTACAGTCCCCACACAGATGTACAGGAGCGCGCGCGCGCGCACGCGTGTGCGCGCGCACACACACACACACACACACACACACACACACAAAAGAAACACATTTAAACACACTCAAATAAAAAAACCCTTCTCACTCTATTTTCTGTTTTGAGGTTCTGAGTTGTTCTGTTCTATAAAAGGTTACATCTGCTGGGCAGTGGTGGCACATGTCTTTAATCCCGACACTCTGTTTCAGGCCAGCCTGGTCTGAGAATAAAGATTCACTGGCTGACTCCGCTGAGTGGTTAAGCCTTCTTTCCTTTGTCATGTAGGTAGTGACAGGAAATTTTATTTTCATAGAGTGAGACATACCACAGCATGTGTGCTGATGTCAGATGACAGTTTGAGGGAATCAACTCACTCCCTTCCACCACACAGACCTCAGGGATTGAGCCCAGGTTGTCAGGTTTGGCAGCAAGTGCCCTCACAAGCTGAGGCATTTTGACAGCATCAGGAGCAACGTCAGTCTCACACAGAATGTAATAAATGTTTCCATGGTGGCATTTGTTATGAAATTGCCTATAACCAAAAATCACTTTCTAAGTTTCTAGACTGCCTCTGGAATATTGTATATGCAATATTACAATCATTACGCCATTATGCCTATCTCTTCTAACTCTTATATTCAAGCTTGGTAATATATATTCAAGTGTGTGTGATGGGTATAATATTACCAGTCTGTCTCCTTATGTAAAGTGTGGCCAGTTAACTCACCAATATCCTTCATCTCCAGTGCCAGCTCAGTATTTTTTAGTGGTCCTTTGTTCAAGAACTATTTTGACACTAGGTGGTGCTGTCTTACTCAAAATAGAACAAAACTCAATCCTCAAGTTTGCGATACTGAGTTATGCTGAGTCTCATCATTGCTGACATTTAGGGGCTTGGTAATCATTCATTGTAGGGGGCTGTCTTGACCCTAATCTCCAGACATAACTGGCTGTTCCCTGAGAAGCAGAATTTCTCTTTGTTAAGAACTCTTATGAAGAAAAAAAAATCAGTGTGTAGTGGATTTATGATGTTACATAGTAAGTAATTGTTTCACCTACTGATTTAATAAAAATTCTGATTGGCCAAAGGCAGACAGGAAGTGTGGGCGGGGCTACCAGTCTAAGAAAACTCTGGGAACAGGAAGAACAGAGCAGAAATGCCACAGAGATGCCAGAGAAGGCAGAAGAAGCAGAGGACAGCTATGCTGCTCTGAGAAAAGGTACTGAGCCGCATGGCTGAACAGGATAAGAATCATGGGTTAGTTTAAGGGTAAAGAGCAAGTTGATGCCTGGACCCCAGCTCAATCAGCTGTACAACATCAGTAGATTAGAATTCTATTGTAACAGAGGCTATTTGAGTAAAAAGATCTCAGTTCCTGTGGCTGTATTTGTTTTCAGCACACCCACAATCAAATCTACAGTTTGTAAACTGTAGCTCAACCTGGCTTAAGGATGTGTAGTCCTCATCACCCAGAAAGAAACAGCTGGAGCTAGGGGCCATTGGAAGTAGCCTGATGTGGGTGCTGTACACCAAACTCAGGTCCTCTGAAAGAAGAGCAAAGGCTCTTAACTGCTGAGCCATCTCTCCAGTTCCTTGTTTTGTCTTTTTTTTTTTTTTTTTTCCAAGACAGGGTATCACTCACTAAATAGACAAAAATCTCACTCTGAAGACAGTTCTCCTGCTCAGCCTCCTGGGTTGTGGGATGGGTGACAGCTATAAGCTGTCGTGCCTGACTGGGGTCCTTCTCCTCAAGCCTTCCTTTTCCCTTGAGGTCCTGGGTTCCGACTTTCCATCTTCTTTCCCCTCCATACTCCTGACTTCAACTATAGCAGCTTCTGTGTGCACTTCCTGTCATCCCACTGATCCAGCCTGGACCTCCACATCAGATCACTCATCCCAGAGTAAGGATGATGTGACTCCCTTCCAAATGCCCAAAGGGCACCTGAAATCAGCTTTACCAGCTGTTCTGTCCTGGAGTCGTCGAGCTCACAACATGACCCAAAGCTTTGTGCCTAGAACTCAGAAAACATTGTAGATGGCCTCACCTAGGCCCTGCCCTCCAGCAGTGGGTCTCCTCTCTGCCTCTACCGGTCTCCACCTGTGACAACATTTTGTTCCTCTGAGCCCATCAAATGCCACTGCTTCTGTGAGATCATGCCTCACCTCTTGCCCCACCCACCCATACCAACCGATAAAACACTTTTCTTTGAAACCTCATGGCAACTGTCTTGAGGAATAGAAGACAGCTTTGTGCACACAGACTCTATGCCCTGGCATGCTGCCCTCAGTGAACCCACTCTTGGCCTTGGTGACCTACTGGTTGATATGGGCTATGCGATATGGGCTATATTAGGCATTTACTTTTGTGCCTTATATAGAGTAGGCATCAACAAATATTTACTGATTTAACATTAATTTAAAATTCAAGCTGGAGAGATGGCTCAGAGGTTAGAAGCATTGATTGATCTTCCAGAGGTCCCGAATTCAATTCCTAGCAACCACACAGTGGCTCAGAAACCATCTAGAATGAGATCTGGTAACCTCTTCTGGCATGGAGGCATACATGAAGGCAGAACACCATATACATAATAAATAAATAAGTCTTTTTTAAAAAGATTAATTTAAAATTTAGTGTAAGTGTATTTCTAGGGAAGTAAATTGGGTCTAAGCAGACAATCTTACTTTTGGCTGCACATTAGAACCTCCTAGAAAGCTCTTTAACTATTCCAACACTCATCTGGTCTTTAATCCCAGTATCCAGGAGCAGACGCAGATGGATCTCTTGTCGGTTTGAGGCTAGCTGTTCTTCATATTGAACTGCAGACCAGCTAATGGTATACAGTAAAGCCTTGTCTTAAAAAAATTGTGTGTGTGTGTGTGTGTGTGTGTGTGTGTGTGTGTGTGTGTGTGTGTGTACATATATGGCCAACACCCAGTCCACACTCCAGATCAATTAAGTAACTAAGCATCAGGATTGTGAGACAGGTGTCTGTGGTTTGGGTTTGGGTTGGGTTTTTGTTTTTGTTTTGTTTTGCTTATTTAAGAGTCTTGGGTAATCTCCAATCTGATCATCCTGCCTCTGCCTCTCACTCTCTGTCTGGTATCCAGTTTTTAAAATTTCTCAGTTGATTCCGATGAGCAGTTATGAATGAGAAAAAAATGTTTTCTTGCCGTGATTTGATCTCAAAACTTACTGACAAAGTTCAAAGGGTACAGATAGCTTGCAACTGAAGGGTTGGCATCCATGCAGAATGCACCCCTGATCACACATGCGTGTTCCTGGAAAGCAGGGAAAGGGGGGGGGGTTCGTTTGCCTATTCTCTGTGCTATGTTCTTCAGATAGGCAGCTTTAATGGAGCCCCCAGAGGAAGCTCAGAGATCTATGAAAATGAGCAAAAGAAAGTCTCCATTCAAAAAAATCCACATTACCCTACCAACACGCTTCTCTATAAAAGATGGACAGACTTCTCATAGCCAGGTTAATCTGGGGATGGGCAGCTCTAGATTGAGTTCGAATCAAGCACTGGAAGCCAGGGGAAGCAACCAGAAGAGATGAGAATGTCCATTTTCTCCCCTTTTGTGTCAATATGTCTGGGCTCGAGTATCTGGGTCCTTCTGCAGCTGCCCAGTTCCACTCTGCATTTTCCCCAGGTCCCTGCACCCAGTACTCTATAAATGCTCACTGGTCTCTTTTGCCCGTTCCCTAAGCCTGTCCCTGAACTTCATACTCCACAGTGATCAAAGCTCAGCTCTAGGAGTCCTGGCTCGGTATTCCAATAAACCTTCCAAATGAACACTACAGAAAGAATGGTCGAGAGTCTTAAAATAATTTTGTAAACTTATATTGGAGAGGAATACGTGTGGCACAGCATGCATATGGAGGTCAGAGGCCAGAGAACAGAGGACACAGGCCTCTCTTCCACCATATGCATCACAGGGATTGGACTCAGGTCGTCAGGGTTGATGGGAGCCTTTGCCCTCAGAGCCATCTCAGCAGCCCTACCTGAGAGTCCTCTAAAGTCACAGGCAGCTTCATTCCCCAAAACAATTGCTTTCTGACTCCATTTGTTTCTAATCAATGGGATGGCTGTAAAGGTTTGTGGACCTGCACATGTGAGAAGCCAGAGACCATCATCAGATGCTCTCCACCTTAGCGTTTGAGACAGGGTCTTTCACTGAACCCACAGTGTGCTGATTTGGCTAGACTCGCTGGCAAGCCCAACCCCCCCCCCCCCCCCCCCGGCTCCTCCCCAGTGCTAGGGTGTGCCTCTGTACCTAGCTTTTGAAAATAAATAAATAAATAAAAGGCTGAAGTGAGATACAGGAAATTGAATCCAGGACCCAAACTGTTTTCCCTGATGGGAGACTTTTTCTACCTTCCTCTCCCCCAACACACTCAGTAAATGCTTTGCAAGGTGGTATCTCTTCGATATCAGTTATGTGTATTTGCATACCTGCCGGTCTAGATGTGCACATGTGCCTTCCATAAAAGGGCATCAGATCTCCAGAAACTGGAGTGACAGGTTGGAGTGAGCTGCCCTATGTGGGTGCTCAGAATCAAGCCTGGGTCCTCTGCAAGTGGAATAAGCACTTCTAGGCACTGAGCCATCTCTCTAGCCCCACACAGTGGAATCTGTCTGCTTCTAAACTCAAAACTGCTAGAGAAACCAAAAACAAGGGCAAATTCCCTCATAATTGACTCAAGTTTTTCCAGAGTCCTTGGGTATCCTGGATATGAAGTACCTCCACTAGTGACTGAGTTAAAAGACTATGCACTTTACTGTGGTGGGATTTAGATGTCAACTGATAAGGTCTGAAGATACTTATTTAGGGTCCGGGGCTCCTAAAAAACTAGACAACCCCATTCTTAAGGGGCTGCTGGAATTGACACGTGAATCCTACCACACCTTACTGTAAGGTGAACAGTCACCTGGGTTCCATCAGTATTTGTGGAACCACACATTGCCTTTTCTTGTTTGAAGTGGATCAGTGTTTCTGAGAGTTAATGACCAAAGCACCTTACGAACTTGACAATGCAGTGCTCATCAGTATACATAAAAAGTTGCTAATACCATGGGTTTTTTTAAAATAAAAACCTGTACAGTGCAAAAAAAATGCATATTAGTTAAGATACGTTCACCTCTCATTTCTGCCTAATTATATTAGTTAGCATCCTTGACGTTTGCAGAGAACTGCAAACACACAACCTTCTAATACGGAAGTAATAGCCGCTTCAGACTCTCAAGAGCAATAGCCTCAAAACTGCAAGAAATAGGCAAAGAGCACCCGCTTCAAATCTCCAAGGACTGTGCAGTAAATGCTGAGGTCACAAAAAGAAACAGCTGTATGTCATCTAAGCACCAGCTGGCTAAAAGATTTTAACACAAGTGAACAGAGAAATTAAAACTGTTAAATATCATTTGACAGTAAGTAATTTAAGGCTGAGATACGTGTACATTTTGTGTTATCTTATTTTTGAGACAATCTCAATCTGTATGCCAGGGTGACTTAGTTCACAGTAAGTCTTACAAGATGGCCTCAACTCTGAATCCTCAGCTTCAGCCTTGCCTTCCAAGTGCTGGGATCATAGGCCACCATGCCTGGCTATATTTTTTTTTCCTGCTGTGTGAGTGTATGAGTGTTATTTGGTTGGTTAGTCGGTTTTGATTTGGTTTTTGTTGTTGTTGTTTTGTTTTTGGTTTTGGGGTTTTTTTTGGTTTTTTTGTTTGTTTGTTTGTTTGTTTTTTTGGTGTTTCAAGACAGGGTTTCTCCACTTAGCTCTGGCTGTCCTGGAACTTACTCTGTAGACCAGGTTGGTTTTAAACTCACAAAGATCCATGTATCTCTATCTCCAGAGTCTTGGGCTCTATTTCTTTAACTGCTAAATTAATAAAATGTCCTGAGACACAATAAAGATAAGCAAGTTTTATTTGGTGGGCTGTTTTAGAGACTCCTCCACCAGTTGATTCATTTCCCAGTACCTCTCAGGAGCTTCCTTCATTCATATGTCACTGGTCCTGCACTGCTGAAGGGTTCAGGGGCACAGGCATGATCCTTCCAGCTGTGTAGGTCAGGGAAGATTATAGCTTCCTAAGCCTAGGTAGAAATGGGTGCTTGACAGTATCGATGCTGTATGCTGTGTTGTCATTTAAGAAGCCAATGATTTTTTTTTTTTAAAGAAAGAAAACTATTTTCAAATGTGGACAGTAGAAAAAAGGAAAAGTGTAGCTGATCAACAGGGTTTCAAACACAGTGAAATAAAGATAATTTACAAAGGTGTGTATGTATTTGTATACATGAAAGGCCAAAATTAATCCTCAGGAGTCTTCCCCCAACCACCTTGTTGTTTTTTTTTTTTTCTAGTGTGTGTGTGTGTGTGTGTGTGTGTGTGTGTGTGTGTGTGTGTGCTTTGTCATAGCATCTTCTAAGTATTGTAGAATCAAGAGGTTAAACATTTTGCTCTGTAATCTGTAACGAAGAACCAAAGTCCTGAGCCAACATTGGTGTCTTATTAACAAGCAGCAGATGAAAGAGCGATTCCCCCACACACACAACAGTCTACTACTACTAGGGGCCCACAATAACCAGACTTTTGTTTTGTTTTTAGGATAGACATGTTCCCTCAGTGGTTTTGTTTGTTTGATTTTTAAAGAACAGAGTCTCATGGAGCACAGGTTGCTCTCAAACTCACCACGTAGCCAAAGATGACCGGAAACTCCTACCCTCCCCCACCTCCTGAATACTGGGATTGTTGGCACTTCATCCCCACTGAGAATAGGATCCAGGGCCAGTAGAGGCAAGTACTTACCAACTGAGCTATATCCCCAGCTCATGCTAAGCTAGGAAAATCATTTTGATGAAGATAGTCTATAGATTTATCTAAGCGTTGGTAGTTGGGCTTTGGAACCCATAATCAAAAGATTTGGGGACTTTGCTTTTGTTAGCTAGTGATAAATTTCACATGTGCAGAACAGTGCAGTGTACTGCTTTTCCTAACTATGCACAGGTTATTTCCCAAATTCATGACTTCTGTTAACCACAGCCACTCTAGATGTACGCTGCTTGCTCTCTTTTCACTATCCATGATAGTAATGAAGTCATTGTTCAAATTGTACTAAAAGGGAAGAACTTCCACAATCAGCATTAATTTTTCTATTATAGAAATAGAAATATTATTTTGTGTGGTTATATATCAGGGTAGGTGGATATGTACAATTATGTATATGGATGTTCCTTCCCACATGTTGAACACATATATCTGGGTATTTTAAGTTATTAAGGAAATTTAATAACTGGCTTAGTAAGGAAACTAAAATATGAAATATTAAATATCTTAGTACCTTTTTAGGTACTAAGTATTCAGGTATTTTAATTTAGTTTAATATCATCCATGGCGTTTCTCCCGCCTCAGCTTCAGAGAGACCTGGGATTTTATCCCACAGGTGTGGTGGAAAAAACACTCCCTGTCTGCACCCAGAGAGCACTCAGCATCATCTTCCCCTACCCTCAAATAGGTCTTGAGTGTTTCCAGAAAACTAATAAATATGTAAGTTTAAAACGCAGAGTAGTTGTATTTTACAAAATCTATATTTTAATGTGTACATAGTTAAAAAAATACAGAGCCATCATGTCCAAGTATTCTACCCACCCCCTGAAAATAAAAGTCTTGCTCTACCTGATGCATGCACACACAATATACGGAGCATACGTGCATTTACATGACAAGGTAGCTGCTCTGAACATACACAAAACACCTAATAAAGCTCCACCTGATCAGAAGAAACTTGCAGAGTTTAAGAAGGTAGCTAGTAACTATTTGTCCGTTGACTCAGTACCAGCCTAATGCAATCATTCCAATCAATAAAGGACTCCCCCCACCCCGAGACAGGGTCCCATATATATTCCTCCCCTTCCCGAATGATGCTAGAATTACAGGCATAATCACCAACCTAATCACCAACACCAGCCTCTGCGGTGCTGGGACTCCAAAACACATGCCTTTGTTCATTCTAGGTAAGCACTCTACCAATTCAGCTAGACCCCAGCCCCATGTCTTAAACTAAAAGTGGCAGCCCATTATTTTCACAGCAGCCCAAAGTCATTCATAATGTCCATTCATGAAATCTACAAAACACAAGAAAAGTGAAGTCGGGGTCAATGAAACTATTTCATCCATGGTTCTGAGAGGCAAGAAACTTAACAGGAAAGGTGACTGATTTTCTCCCTAGGATTCGCGGGCCACCCTAAAACCCCTGAGGCTTAGCTGGCCATGGGAAAGGGCTCGGGCTGGAAGCCGAAGAGCCTCTGACGGTAAGGCTCAGATTCCACCTGCAGCCTGGCCCCTGGGAACGGGAGATAGGAGTGGTCTCGACCCCTCTGCTCACAGCGCAGCCCCACCCAGTCCCGTTCGGCCTCGGCCAGGATTCGGGTAAGTGCCACGATGTAGCTGAGCGCCATCTGCAGCGTCTCATACTTGGACAGCTTCTTGTCCTGGCCCCACTGCGGCACCACCCTGCGCAGCCTGTCGAACGCCGTATTCAGCCCTTGCATGCGGCGCCGTTCGCGGGCGTTGGCCGCCAGGCGCCTGCGCGCCGCGCTCTCCAGCCGCCCGGTCCCGGTGCACGAAACCGAGCGCTCCGCTGCACCCGCGCACGGAGGCGCGCAGCGCGCTCCCGCCGGAGAGCCATTTGGTTTGCAGGCTGACTTCATCCACGCTGTCTCTCTGCGTGGCTCCCGGGAGTGAATAAGTCACAGACGGAATGACTGACGTGCAGTCAGTGTACAGTGGGCAGTATGGGACCCTGGCTTCTGCCCTGCTGGGTAGCCAGGCTGAAATGTCTCTTCTCCTGCCCAGATGCAGTTGGAAGTGATGCTCAGAGAAAAGTCATTCCCCCTGCACACAGACCACGTGAAGTTGAAAAAGGAGGAAACTTCCTCGCTGTTTGCTGCGGGTGGTTCTGGAGGTGGAGAGGAAAGAAGGCCCTTCCAGTTTTCTGGGAAAGCCTGAGGCTGCTTTTCAGGGTGATGAAATCTTCGCAGAAACTCAGCTAGATAAGGACCGCTCGGACTGCACGCAGTAGATGTCAGAGAATGCTGGATGAAGTGGTGAGGGTGGAGAATTTATAACCCAGGGCTCAAGGAGGGAACAGGTGGTGGCAGGTGGGAGAGCGTCCCTCCGCTTCTATCTCAGCACCTTCCTACCCTGGGAACTGCAGGGGGGAGGGAGAGCGACGCACAGCAAAATCCTGACATTACTGCCTTCATCTATTGAAGTTTCTCCAAAGCTATGTCCAGCACTAACTAACACACCATCTGGAGTGGCCTGGCCCGGCTGTCCCCAATAGAATAACAAGGTGGGGGTGGAGGAAGAGCGTGGTCCAGCTTTTCCCATACTAGAGGCCAGCTTACACATCAAAAGCACAGCCCAGGTTTTTAAATGATTAAGTAGAAATCATTTGAGTGAAGATCTTGATTTTGACGTTGTTAGGTGTATCTGAAATCTAGCAAGATTTCGCTTTGTCAAGAAGTAGAAATTTTACATTCTAAAATATTAACATTGTCACTTACTTTACTAAGTCATTTCAGACACATTAGGAAGTCCTAACATTATTGAAGACCTGGAATGGGCTCTGCAGATAATTTCTATGAAACAACTACAGCATAGCCAAAGACATGAATGTGCCTATTTTCAACTTGGTACTATTTTCTAATTATGTGATTGAGCTTCATGGATTCCAAGGCCTTAGCAGATTAATTCAGCATCTCTATTTCATTTCCTTGCTCATTAATGTTTATGGGGCACACACTGGCATGATAACTGATCACTTCATTATTTAGCATTTAAATGCAATGAAATATCTTCTTGTACATATATGTGCAAAATGGAAACATCTAAATAGTTTGGGAGTTTCAAAAATAGTTCTTAATGAATTTCAGTGTTCTAGTATGTCATCTCTTCTCAAGAACAGAACAAATCACGATTTCCACCATTGCTAATTATTAGATTTACACAGAGAAACCTTTAATTTGCTTTCTCTCACCTCAGCTTTGCTGCTTGTATTTTCAGAGGAATCAAGAGGCAAAGAATCAGGCTCCAAATGGTTTCAGTCTAGCAATCCCTTCTGGATATTCCAGGAAGGGCCAAGTAAGCGCTCTCTCTCTCCTTTTGAAACACGGGTTTGTCAGCAGTATTCTCAGATATTTTTGTTTGAGTAAGTCATCTACAAGCTAATACAAATCAAGAGCCTTTTAACTTGGACTTGTTTCCCTGCCAGCACCGCAGACTACAGCCCCGACACCATCACCCTGACTTCAAGCCCCATCTTCCCATAAATAGTTTATTAATTACCATCTGAAACACTGACAGCAAAATGAAGTTGAACATCACGAAGACAATAGCATCTAATTGAACATCAATAATGTTAAGAGTGGCAGATGTTAGACACAGACTTCTGCACAGGGCCACTCGGCCCTGTCACTTTTGAGTCCTAACAGCCGTGTTGGGAACAGCAGTTCTGTGATGGGAACGATTGTGTTAGTCCTTCAAATTGTCAAATTATTTCTTTAAGGTTTTCATAGAAATCAGCTTTATTAGTACTGTTGTTCCTCACAATCATTTAGCTCACCTCCGCCCCCCTGCCAGCTTACACATCATGTTGTGCGATGAATTATCTCTGTGCAAAACAGCCCATTTGCTCCTCCTACTTATTATTGTTCCAAGTATTAAAAAGATGTATGGTTTTGCAAACCGCGCATCCAGGGTAGGTAAGATTTTGGCCTACCCACCAGAGGATCAAAGGCTTATAATAGAGAGAGAGAGAAAAAAAAAACCCACTGAGACACAAATGCATGTGACATAAAATCCATCCAAAGTTAGTGGGATTTAGTTAAAATAAAGGGACTCAGGGGGCATCTAGTAATACATCCTCCAAATGTGTCTTGGAGAACATTGAGAGTACTGCTATGCCACACCTGAAGAGTTGGGATGAAAAACGGGCACAGGAAAGTTTCTGAGACCCCTGGAAGAAGAGAAATCTGTTGGCTTTGGCATTGCATTGACCAGTTGGAACACGGATTTCTACATAGTTATAACATTCTTCGTATACCTTTTCAAAGTTATGCCTGCTCTAGCTGCTTCTGTGTGGTTTATTTATTTGTTTATAGACAAGATTTTCTGAATTCCAAGCGGCCATGAACTTGCTGTATAACTAAGGATGATCTCTACCTCTAGAGGGCTAAGGTTACAGGTGTACACCACCACACGGAATGTATGCAGTGCTGGGAGAGAATCTTCAGTCCAAGACTGAGCACTATGCTTAGGAACTAGAAAAACGCAGGGGTAGATGAAGACAGAATCCCCTGAACCCTTTCATCTCGGAAGCTTTAAAATTACAAGATTACTTAATTATACCTCTCATTTGACAATGGGGCAAGAGAGAGTCATCAGCGACTTTCCAAAATCAGGTAAAGCACTCATAAAAGTTTTAGAAATATGATTAGCCTTGCCATTCCTAAAGGAAAGTAAGCTTTAATTTGCAAATTTAGTGTCTAGGACAAGGTCCAGAAAATACTAAGAACTAGTAAATGACACACACTCACACCTGCAGAGAACATGAGCTGTCTCTGAATTTTCCATTTTTGCTTTGTTTTGTTTTTGATACAGGGTTTGTGTTTTGTGTGTGTGTGTGTGTGTGTGTGTGTGTGTGTGTGTGTGTGTGTGTGTGTGTGTGTGTGTAACAGCACTGGCTGTCTTGGCTCTGTAGCCCAGCCTGGAACTCTCAGAGGTCCACCTGCCTCTGCCTCTGCGGTGCTGAGATTAAAGGTGTGCACCACCACTACTGCCCAGCCATCACTTCTGTTTTCTGTTCTCACAAAGTGCCTGATGAGGCTGCTGGCAAAGTACTTTGAACCTGTTGTGATTCAAAAGGCCGATTTATTATCTTTATATTTTAGGTGAGGAACACCTTCAATCCTAATACTTAGGAAGCAAAGGTAGGTGAATTTCTGTGACTCTTTTAGGTCAGACTCATCTACATAGAGTGTTTCAGGACAGCTAGGGCTACATAGTGAGACTCTATCCTGATTTTTTTTTAAATTATGTTATTTTTTATTAGTATTTGTGTATGTATGTGCCTTGCACATACTGTGTGTGTGTGTGCGCGCATGTGTGCACGCAGGTGTAAATGTCCGTGAAGAAGTTGTGGGAGGACATCTGGTGTCCTGCTCTTGTACAGGACTATCCCCAGAGCTACCATCTTTGGGAACTGGGCCTGCTCAGTAAAGATCATCACAACTGGGTTTATTAACGGTTGATGTTTCCTCAGAAGGAGGGTCCAAGGGAGTCATGAGACTCTTGCTTGAGTATCCGACCACCCTTCCAACCAGTTATATATGCAATTCTGCCTCCATTGAATGAGACCACATGGTCTCCGGGAGGGGCTAGAATATATAGGTAGGGAAGGACTAGGGGAGGAGCTACCACACCCTACTCCTGAAGGCTATTCTCTGGCCTTCACACACATACACAAATAAATAAACAAGCCAAATAATTAATATTAAAATAATTAAAAACAATAAATAAATATTAAATGGAAATGGATGAATGAAGTGTTAGAGAGTGGTCCCTGTTTCTAAAGGAACTCAATTCTTTTTCTTTCTGCTAACAGCCACTTTTTGGGGAGAGGGGATACTGTGTCCTCCTAAAGCCACAGGACACAAACATGCTGCCTTTGTTCCTGCTCTGAAAATATGACATCCGCTGTTTTCCAGGGAGCAGGTGGCTCCCTCTCCCAAGGGTGCTCTCATTACTATTCAAGTTTCAGGCAGTTCCTGAGTCAGCCCAGGACTCACTGGCCCAGGCCACTGATGTCCACTCCCAGTCTGTGGGAGGGGGTGTCTCTTCAGCTTATTAGCGTTGGTTTTCTGTTTCTGTGTTTTGTTCTATCAGCAGTTTAAATACCTCGACTGACGTTATTCTAAATGTCTAGACACTCTGGTGTCTGGAGTCTGAAGTTGGGCTTCTAGAAGTCTGTCCTCACCGTCCTGTATGGCTGTTCCCTGGTTATGCTTCAGTCACCTCCAGCCAGGAGAAATTAAAACAATATGATACTGTCGCATAAGGCTAAGTGAAACCCTGTTAAGGAGATGTCTGCGTGTCCCTTCTATTTATTGGCAATGACTACCAACCTGTCTAACTTTTCACATTAGTGTCCATTGATTTGGTTGTGATTTATGGACTTGCTATGTGCCAGGGATTGGTCTAGGCACAAGAAACAACTGAACAATTAAAAAACGATGTCATTGCCATCTTCCCATCCCTCCATTTGTATTATACATTCTCTGGGGGGATAGGCAAAAATGTACACATAATGGTCTTGGTATGTGGGTGTTCAGTAAACCCACATAGGCTGCTTGGTTGACTGCAGTTCATACCTGAATTTGATGTTAAGCTAAGAAGACCAACCTAGTCAGCATAAACACCTTCAGGGTGTGTGTTCCACATGGCAAAGCCACTGCCTTGATTGTAACCAGTTCGAAGAGCCTGCAGTTGACCCGAAGCACTTTCAAAACATTAGCCAATTCATGTCATGGTGAATCAAAGTGTGGTTACATTTTTCTCTGGGGGGAATCGAGGAAGTTAAAGAATAATGCTAGATTCTAATTTGTTTTTGAACAATTTAAAAAGGGTTTTACTTTTATGTTTATATGCATGAGTGTTTGTCTGTATGTATGAGTACCACGTGCATGACTGGTACCTGAGGTGGCCAGATGAGGACACTGGACCCCCTGGAACTGGAGTTGTGGAAGGTTGTGAGCCACCACACCATATGGGTGCCTGGTACTCTGCTCTGCAAAAAAAAAAAAAAAACAAAACCAAGAAGTGATATTAACTGCTAGGCCATCTCCTGAGTCCCTAAAATCCAGTTTTAAAACTTACATGCATTTATTTGTACATGTCTGGGTATGCATGCCATGGTGCTTGTGTGGAGGTCAGAGGATGGCTCTCAGGAGTTGAAAAACTCAGGCCACCAGGCTTGGTGTCAAGTGCCTTAACTCACTGAGCCAGTTCAAAGAATCCTAAAATTTTAGTATTTTAAAAGCCAGTGCTGCTCATTCAAGTCATCCACTCCTGCATATTTAACCTTGTCTACCCTGTTCAAATATAGTTGACGGAAAAGTTTTTGAGCCTGGGGCTCATGTATCTGACCTTGAACTTCTGATCCCACCTGGGTTCTGTGGGTATGAGGGCTTTTGCTGGATATTGCAAACCCCCAGTTTGATGATGTCATCTTTACGTGCCCTCGCACTCTCAATTAGGCTACTTCAGCCATCTCTGTGTGTGCTACTTGCTATTTGTTATGTTACTTTTGGTTGCACATAAACTCACTCATTTGAAACCAAATGTCTAGCAATCACAGATCATTCTCTAGATCATTCGGATTGCTGGACAAGCATCCTAGCCGCAGAGCTATAGCCCAGCCCTCGCTGGATTTTTACTATTTATTTATGTCAGGGTTTCTTTTTTATTTTTATTTATTTATTTATTTTTTGAGACAGGGTTTCTCTGTGTAGCCTTGACTGTCCTGGAACTCACTCTGTAGACCAGGCTAGCCTGGAACTCATAGAGATCCACGTGCCTCTGCCTCCTGAATGCTGAGATTAAAGGTGCAAGCCACCACTGCCCAGCACTTTTCATTTCTAATACTGGAGGTTTATTAAAAGTTCATGAATGATGCAGACGCTATGTTCAGCTTTTTCAATAAATTACTCTATTTCATCTTTTTGGCAGCTCAGAGATGTAGGCACCATCACTACTGTGTTATTTTGTTTTACTGTGTACGTGTGTGAGAGTATATGTGTGGTATATGTACGTGCATATGTGCAGATGTGTGAGCCTATATGCACACTACAGAGGCTTGCTCTGCCACTCTCTCCCTTATTCCTTTGAGACAAGGTCTCAGACTGAACCTAGGACTTGTGTGGTAGGTAGTCAGCAAACCTATCCAAGCCTCTTTAACCTCACAGCCAGGCTCCAACACTAACCCCTAACAAACAGACTCAATTTGAGCTAGTCCATGAACTACCAAGACCACACCCCACCAGAACAATGAGAGGATGCTCCGAGGCCCTCCCTGCCCATTAGAAGAAGTAAGTTTGTGCAAATAACCATAAAATTAAACCCACCCAGGGAGGGCCATTGATTTACAATTGGCATAGCTTGCCAGATGCTATCTAGTCTAAGAACTGTCTTGGCCTCTCCTGCAAGGCTGTATGCTCTTGGCTTTGCAGGGTGTGTTCCCAGCAGGGAAGACTTCTCCACTAATGGTTGCCTGGAACTTGAGCCCTGGCAGGTTTCCCATATGTTGCTTGAGAGAGGCCAGCCACATCCCTGAGTGCTGGAGTCACCCTCTTATCTAATTCTGGGGCCTGAAGCCATCCCCAGGAGATTAGAGACGCTCCCACCCTCAACTAATTAACAAGGTGGCCTCCTGCTGCAGAAAGGTAATGAGGGCAGAAAAACAGAGAATGCCTGATTAAACTGGGACCCCAGAAAGCAGACTCAAGAGATCACTGATGCATGCTTAAGACATCTCTAATGGGTCACAGCGTTGTATGCCTGAGACCCAGAGTTCTGTTTCTTCTCAGCCCCTTTGTATTTCAAATCTTATAGACATAGACACTCTACACACCGTTTAAAATGCTATGCATTGATGAATATATATCCGAACAATTATTCCTACCAATCTATTCCAAGATGCTCCTCCCATCTCAACATGAGACAACCTGAAGATGATTAGATGCTCCCCACTTCTCACTTGCACGGTGTTGAGCGAGTTTCTGGATTCAGAGCAGGGTGTTTGTTTCTGATATTAGCTGTGAAGCTAAATATTTATGCTACTGTCAGTTTACATAGAAACAAAGTCATAGTTTTTGGCAAAGGGGCTGCCCTCAGAGTTCAGCCTCTCCAATTGTTAGTGGTCTCTGTTTTATCTTTGGAAAGAAAGAGGGCCTGATCTAGGTGAGCACCGGGTTGAAATGATGGAAAATTGAATGAAATTAAAATGATCGGAAGTCAGAACACCAGGACACCTCTGAGCCACCAACTTTTGACATTCTAATTAGGCTACATGCTTATGCAAATCAAGGCTGTCACTCTTCCCTACCACAGCCCAGTGCCTACAATTGTTTCAGAGACATTCTAGCGAGGCTGGCTGGTGACGTGATTAAATCTCTCCCAGAAGTTGAGAGCGAACAGGAGGAAG
The DNA here is from genome assembly GCA_033318265.1 of Phyllotis vaccarum. Classification (NCBI taxonomy): domain Eukaryota; kingdom Metazoa; phylum Chordata; class Mammalia; order Rodentia; family Cricetidae; genus Phyllotis; species Phyllotis vaccarum. The sequence continues at coordinate 83,638,666 of JARWLC010000010.1, read as the reverse complement.
TCAGTCTCCAAAGATGCCCTAGTTTGTGGGCAGCCCAGCACAGCTGTGCTTTTGTCCTGCCAGCCACCAGGACGCCTTGAATTTGTCCCATCAAGCAAATAGAATGTGACATTGAGGTGTTCTCAGGCTCCCGTCCTCCAGAGTGAAGTGGGGGGCAGTCATGCAGGCATCAGGAAGTAGGTTTTGCCGGGTGAGACTCTGCAAGGAGACAGGATACCTCACTTTGGGCATATAGGAAATGAAGTTAGTTATGAGTTGATAACTGTTGACACTCCGTGATGGACGTGCGACTAGGAGGGGACACACTTGAAATCTAATTAAAAAGTGAAGCATATGCTACCAAGAAAGCATCTGACATAGTACCCAAAAGTCAACTTTAAAATTTATTTTAATGATTTATTTTATACACATTGGTGTTTTATGGGATAATGCTCTGATTTGACACTGATATTAGTTTAATAAAACGATGATTGGCCAGTAGGCAGGAAGTGGGGCAAGAAGGCTAGAATTCTGGGAAGAGTAATTAAAGGCAGAGAAGCAGATGCCAGACAGACAAACACAGAAAGCAAGATGAGAATGTTGGACTGAGCATTCCCTCCTCACAGTCCCTCCCAGTCCCTCCCAGTCCTCCTTTAGTCTCCCCAGCCCTCCCCCATCCATTCCCCAAGGAGGGCAAGGAGTCCCAAGGAGGGTCAGTTCAGTCTGGCATATCCAGTTGAGGTAGGTCGGAGTCCCTCATCCCAGTATCAAGGCTGGGTTAGGTGTTACTCTGTAGGGGTTGGGCTCCGAGATGTCTGTTCGTGTACCAGAAACATAGTCTGATCCTATTGCAAGAGGCTCCACAAACTGCCCACACCATTTGGCAGTCGTCTACATTTGGAGGGTTTAGTTCCTTTCCCTAAAGATCCCTCAGTGACTGGTTCTGAGTCAGTGAGCTCCCAATAGCTCTGGTCCGCCCTCTGTGGGTCTCCTTCTCATGGTCCTGATCCCTTTGCTCATATAATCTTTCCCCTCTCTCTCTTCAGCTAGACTGGGAGCTGGACCTGGTTCTTAGCTGTGGATCTCTGCTTCTGCCTCTATCCATTGCTGGACAAAGGTTCTGTAATGACAATTAGGGTGGTCATTTATTGCATAATAGGGGAAGTCCTGTTTAGCCCCCCCCCACACACACTATTGCTTGGAGTCCTAGCCAGGGACATCTTGTGGGTTCTTGGAGGTTTCCCTTGTTCCCACTTTCCCTTGCTTGTTCCCCGTTATGATTCCAATTTACTCAGGAGATCCTCTCATCCCAGGGTCCCTGATGTCTCATGTAAGTTCTTTCGGTTACCTAGCTGTTCAGGGGTTGGGGTTTGCAGCCTGGATATTCTTTGCTCTATGAGTAAGTACACACCATGTCTATCTTTCTGAGCCTGTGTTACCTCACTCTCCAAATCCATCCATTTGCTTGCAAATTTTAGGATGGCATTTAGCCACATGGCTAACTATAGATAAGAATTATGGGTTAATTTAAATGTAAGAACTAGATAGTAATATGTTTGAGCTACTGACCCAGCAGTTACTATAATATTAAGCCTCTGAATAATTATTTCATAAGTGGCTGGGGACCTGGCCAGATGGGACAGAGAAACTTCTGAGAGTGTTTTGCCTGAATGCATGTCTATGTGAGGATGTCAAGGCTGCTGGAGCTAGAGTTCCAGATAGTTGCAAGCTGCCATCTGGGTGCTGGGATTTGAACCCAGGTCCTCTGGAAGAGCAGACCATGCCCCTAACTGCTAAACCATCATCTTTCCAGCCCTCAAAAGTCAATTTTTTAAGATGTCAACATGCAAGAAAAAAAAAAAAAAAGCTTTAACTTCAATGATAATAAGGAATAGTTTATTTTGGAACCAAATATGGATCAGAAACACAGATTTAGGTTATCTCAAATTCCAACCTGGTTAACAACTTTGTGAAGGAATCCAGGCAGTGATGGTGTACACCTTTAATTCCAGCATTTGGGAGGCAGAGGCAGGAGGATCTTTGGTCTGCAGGGCAAGTTTCAGGACAATCAGGATTATCCAGAGAAACTGTATCTAAAAAACAAAAGAACTTCATGAAAGTTTTTTGTTCCTGTTTTTGCTTTACATAGTGTACATGTTCAAGCCTTTCTTCTTCATGTGTGTTGAACAGCATCTGTATGCTGTACCTGAGGAGGGCATAAGGCATCTGATTCTCTAGAACTAGAGTTATAAATGCTTGTGGGCTGCATGTGGGTGCCAGATGAGTGTTCTTAATCAGTTTTCAGTAACCTAATAGCAAATCCCACATAGGGCCTCAACCCTTCCCAGTTTGGAAAATCAAAGACTAGGGCAAAGAAATAAATGACTCCAAGCTTCACGTATGGTGGCCCACGAGGGGCAAACACTGTAAATAAGTATGAGATCGTGTCTCAAAATAAAGACTCCCAAGGATAGTCAGGCATGCCAGAATTCCAGTACTTGAGAGCTGGAAGCTGAAAGATCAGGAGTTCAAAGTCATCCTCAGTTACATTCCAGTTCAAGGCCAGCGTAGGCTACGTGAGACCTGTTTTAAAAATAAGTCACTGAAGTAGAAAATACTCCTGAGTAGTGATGATACCTGCCTTTAATCTCAGCACTCAGGAGGCAGGCAGAAGCAGGTGAATCTCTGAATTTGAGGCCAGCCTGGTCTACAGAGCAAGTTCCAAAATAGCTAGGGCTTTACAGAAAAACCCTATCTCAAAACACACACACACACACACACACACACACACACACACACACACACACACACGAAGGGAAAGAAAGAGGGAATGAACTGAGTGAAGGGCAAAAGAGCCTCACATAAGGAGACAGAAGTGAGATAAGAGTTCTCAACACTATTCTTCTAGAGAGTAACCTGAGGTAAAAGTCAATTAGTTACTCCGTGTCACAGAAGAGTAGCACAGGCTGGCAAGACGACTCTGTAGATAAGGGTTTCCATCACCCCAACACCAAGTCTCAAGACTTGAGACTCTCCAGGACCCACATGATGGAGAGAGAGAGCCAAGTCCTGCAAAATGTCCTCTAACCTCTTCCACGTGTGTAGGGGATTATGTTGTTACACTGTATATAATTGTCTTGCCTACTGATTTAATAAAACCGCTGATTGGCCAAAGGTAGACAGGAAGTGTGGGCATGGCTACCAGACTTAAAAAACTCTGGGAACAGGAAGAACAGAGCAGAATGGCGGAGACAAGCTGTGGAGGCACCACGATGAGAAACCAGCAGATGCAGAGGAAAGAAGTTGAAATGCTGCTCTGAGACAAGGTACTGAGCCACATGGCTGAACAGGATAAGAATCATGGGTTAGTTTAAGAGCAAGAGCTAGCAAGTTATATGCCTGGGCCCCAGGTCAATCAGTGTACAATTAATACAAGCGTCTGTGTGTTTCAATGGTACTATGGGACTGTGGGTCTGAAAGTCCGGGACAGAAACCTCATACAACGCATGTGATGTTGGTACACATGTAGGCACACACAGACACACACCACACACACAAATAAATGTTTAAAAACAGTGCAATCCCTTTGACTCTCCCCCCAAAATAATAATAAATGAAGCTCTTTTAAAACATTATAAAAACAAAGAATATGGGCTGGAGAGAGGGCTCAGTGGTGAGTACTTGTTGCTTTTACAAGTAAAGAACCCGAGTCCATTTTCGAGCACCCACATGATGGCTCACAACCATCTGCAATTCCCAGGCACTCACGTGGTACAAATTCACATGTGTAAAGTAAATCTAAAAGAAAAAAAAAATGTTTAAAGAGTGCTAGGTAGCTATTTCCCTCATGAGAACCTGTCAGCCATGGGTAGGATGAGATAGGAAGCTTCTGGTAAGTCCAATGCTTTGGATGGCAGTTTTTGAATATGGGGAGCCCTGTGGCATAGCATTCACTCCAGGAGAGCTAGCTGCAGGCCTTGGAGATCACCAGTTCTCCATGGTAGAGGGATGCTTTCTCCTCCATCTTCTAGGAGTGCCCATGTCTGGTCTGACAGTAATTAATGAGCTTGTATAAAGCCACCCCAGGCAGGCTGAGCCAGTGCTTCCTAGCTTTCTTAGGAAAACAGAATAAAATTGGTGTGGGCTAATTAATTGGTCTTCAGGTAGTAACTACATCAAAGATATTGTGGGTACCCTGGGAAGCCTGAGAGAATCAACCAGCTCAAGATTGATGAAGGGCTGCTGAGGTCAGGCTTCAAAACATAAAACCATCTGTCGACTCTCTAGGGCCGGTACCTGCAGAAAAGCAATTTTAGAAGAACAGGTGCTGGCTTTTAACTTAGCCCTTCTTTTCTTTTATGCTGAAATCATGACTTTAGCTGGGAAGAGCCTCCAGTTGGCTGGTGGAATTCACAAACTGTCTTTTGTACCTTAAAATAACCTGGCCCAACGGGATTACAATAACCTCCACTGGCTACTGCCCAAAGTCACAGACCACACATCCCTAGCCACAGCCACTCTGACCTCCCCAGAGTGTTAAGCAGCGTTAGGACACAGTGAATCCTAGGCACCATTCTGGAAGACTGGAAGCTAAGGAGCACCATTGCTCTCCAAATGGTACGTGGCTGCCAAACAGAGTTGTGTGGCCCATCTCATCTGCAGAGCACGGGTGAGATTCCACAGAGCCCTTGGAAGATGACATTTACATGTTTCTGGTCCTCTGTAAGTTTCTCCTGGCTCAGTAGGCTGATTATTTTTAACTCTCTTTGATGATGATGTATATGTTTGGTGATGACGGTTCAAAGACATCTTTGCTCCTTTAAAAACAAAACCAGGGTCCATCAAGATGACTCAAAGCCCACTCCTAGTGATATACTCTTCTAGTCCTTCCCCAAACAGTTCCATCAGCTAGGGCCTAAATATTGAAATATACAAACATACGGGAGCCAACCACCTCACACCTTACACACAAGCACTCACACATGCATGCATGCAGGCTCACTGGCTACACGTTTACAAATAAAATGTAACAAAGAAAGAACTCCCCTTGAAAGAGAGACCCGCTATTGCCCAGCTCAGACAGGGAGAGCCACCCAGAGAGTTGCATTCCTGGGATTTAACTGCGCAGTACCTGGCATTTAGAGGTTACTACCTCTCATATAAGGAGCTCAGATATGGTAGACCTCATCACTCTCCACATGATGCTAGCTTTGGAGGCTCGGAGGATGCCAGAGTTATGGGATGAGGAGGCCTCTACCAAGACTTCTAAAGAAAGTCTGTTAAGTTTTCTTGTGTAAAAGGTTAGGATCTCTGCGTGCAGCCCGTCGGGAGGGTCATGAGAAGCCAGAAGTGGTGCCTGAAATTCCAGGGAGTGGGCTGTGTCAATAATGTGAGATGACTACCCAGGAAAGCTGTAACCAGTGAGTGGACCAACCCAGGAGAGTGGCCACATGGGCTGCACACAGCAAAGCCATAGAAGTATAAGCCTAAGTCCTTTCAAGCTCACTTCATACCACTCTATATCTCGTCTATTTCAGATTTTGGACATAAAGCCACAGGATTTAATGTTTGGTCAGCCGTATTTCAGTCATACTTTGGTCCCTATTTTTGGGAAAGTTTTTCAGAATGTCTGTGCAAACAGGCCCTGATCGTTCTATGGTTCCACTTGATATTTTCTTGACTTATGGTAGTATGAAATTGATACACATCTGGTAGAATATGTACTTCAGATTTTGAATTTTCCCCCAGAATAGCAGAAAAGCAATGTGAAGAAAGTAGCAGTATGTTCAAATGAGTGTCCAGTCAGTCATAGATAGGATCTCACTAGACAGTGGACACACAGTGCACAGTGTTCTAAGTGTGACATTTGGCAGGTTGTGGGAGGGGCTAGTTACTTTTCTGTTGTTGTGATAGAACACCATGACCTTCCATTGCTGTGAGGACAAACCTCCAGCAGCACAGGGCTTGAGGACGAGCCCACAGGATCGGCAGACCTGGACTTTTTTATCTGAGAGAGTAAAACTGAATTCTCTGAGGCCAGTGGGGGGGGGGGGGCGCTAAACTTCAACTCATTGGGGCCAGTAAGAGAGAAAGCTCTCTCTCTTTCTCTCTCTCAGAGTCTCTGTCATCTGGCTCAGTTCTTTTTTTTTTTTTTTTTCCTTATCTCTATCTAGATGGATCCCTTCTGTCTCTTGATATTTTTGTTCTAATTTTATTTTTTCCCCTATAGCTTATATATCCCAGCAAAATCTTTCAAGTAATATAAAAATTACAGTGTGGCTACACTCTATTTTTCAAGTGAATAATTGTAATTAATACAGTCTAAGAACAACCATGTTTTCCATTTCTTTTACATTACTAGATAAAACCACCCCAAGAACCCACATACAGTCATACCCAAACAACTTATTATAGATTAGCAGAGTGTAAGCAAGCAAGGTATTTTCCTCAGCCAGTTCTTTTGCTAGCAGGCTGTATTTTGCAGTTACAAAGAAAGGATCACCCACTCTATTATTTATCTCAAAAGGCTGTCTTATAAGAAATCTTAGAAGCATCACAAACTAAACATTTATATGTGAAAAATAATCAGTCGTATCTACTTTAAATCTTTAGAGTGCAGACCCACTCATTGATAGGCTTTTATATCAGGAGATTGAGGGCAGAAATTAGTATAAGAAATTAATCATCACCTTTGATCACCAACCTATCCTAGCAAGTGTGGTGATAAGTTATATATTTAATAAAGCCAGTCTGGAATATCAGAGAAGAGATCTACCCACGGTCAATCCGGGAGAAAGAGGCCACTGTCTGAAAAACTTACCCAGATGAAAGTGAAACAGAAATATATGTGGCGGATCTGCCTAAGACTGGAGGCTAACTCAGAACAGAAAGCCTAGCTAGTCAGTAATTACTCGTCCGGCCACAGTCAAATCTCACCCAGCTGTCTTCCAGCTTCCTCAGCCTCACTTCTCAAGGCTTCTACTGCCTCATCTGTCTTCCTACGCCTGCCTTAAGTACCTTCTTTGCCCAGTTGTTTCACATCCAGGTTAAGATTAAAGGCGTGGGCTACTACTATTTGGTAGTTAGCCTTGAATTCACAGAAACACAGAAAGATCTCTGTTCTGGATTTCTGGGACTAAAAGCATAGGTCACCACTCCTGGTCTGTCCTGTTGCTGGGATTAAAGGGGTGTGAGTCACCACTCTCTGATCCTCCTGGATTGACTGTGGTGGATCGCTTCTCTGATATTCCAGACTGCTTTTATGATATATATATATATAACATATCACCACAATCAAGGAAGGTACATCAGCTAATACTAAGTTTTTTTTTTTCTTGTTCCCTGACCTTAATGAGTCCCTCACCCAACTATGTGCCTTTCTAAAACTTGAGATTGTTGGGTTTTTCTACCTCAGAGTTAGTTAACAAAAGCATCTTAATCTAACCTTCAAGCTTTTGTTTGGTCTTGTTTGATTTGATTTTTGAGACAGGATTTCTATGTGTAACAGTCCTGGCTGTCCTGGAACTCACTCTGTAGTCCAGGCTGGCCTTGAACTCAGAGATTCACCTGTCTCTGCCTCCCTATTACTAGGACTAAAGACATGCATCACCACTACCTGGCTACCTTAAGTTATTTTTAAAATTTTGTTTCAGCTGTGATGCACTCTGAAACCTGTGAACACATCTCCCAACATTAAGATTAAAATAATTTAAACTAGCCAAGCTACTGGGACTCAATTGATTTTTTTTTTAAGTCATTAACCTAAACCACAGTCTATATGGCTTCTCAGTAGAAACTCATGTGTTCTCACTGTGTGACATTTCCTTGTTTTATTTCTTTTTCCCCCTGAAGCCTCTACTTTATCAGAGGCAAGGGCAACATTGTATCCCAGTTTTACCTATGTTAATTTTTCTATTGAACCAACCTCTATCATAATCCTTTATTACATTTATTAACCCTCAGTAATCAAAATTCTATTTAAACTGACACTCCTACTGTATAAAATCATTGAGCCACATCAGCTTTTAATGTGGTTCCAGGGCTATAACACAGGGTTTCATGTATACTGAGCAGGTCCTATACCAACTGAGCTACATATCCACCCTTTCACCTACATTAGAGAACCATTTGAGAGTCTACATTAAACATGTTAAAGCCATTGCTTGGTAACTGCATCCTAAAGGGTAGGGTCGACAGTAAAAAGTGTGGGAACCTAGGAAAAAACAAATACAAGTGTACAACTTCTTCAAGATTTATTTTTATTTAGTTATATGTCCATATGTGTTACATATGTGGTTGTATACACCTGTGCAGGCAGAGGCCAGAAGAGCATGTTGGATCCCTCAGAGCTGGAGTTATAGCAATTTGTGGGCTTCCCAGTGCTGGGATCCAAATTCCATCCCTCATGATTGCACAGAAATGCTCTTAACCACTGAGCCATCTCTCTAGCCCACAGTTCATACCAATTTTTTGCATAGCCCCAAATTGGAAGCCAGGAAAATTATCAGGAACAGAAGAAAGTATAAACAAACTGTAACACACGACCAAACATGTTCCCTCTTAGCAAAGCCTAACCAGAGATTTGTACATACATTGATGTATGGATTCAATTCCTTCTGGAAAGCATCCTGTGATTAATTAACATAGCCAAGGGAACTCCTTAATGTTGCATAAAATAAAATTTGTTTTGGTTCCCCTTTAAAAAAAAAAAAAAAAGATAGGCTTTGTTTTGCTTTTGTGGCCTCAGCAACCCAATTTGTCCTGCATACAGCTCGCATGTTTAATTAGAGATCCCTCTGTGTCTGCAATTAGCACCACGACGATTAATAAAATAAGTCCTTTAAAGCTCTATTGAGCTATCAGAAGTGCACAACCAGGTATAATTAATTCATCATGAATAAATCATGGCCGATTGACTAATCTGTTTGTTGCTATCGCATTACGGAACAGCTCCCACCTGAACACAGCTAATTTTTCTCTGCTGGACAGATTCCGAAGCTAAAACAAAACCAACCTCATGTAAAAGTGCACTTTTAAGCAGCAAGTACCTTGGTGCAGCCAGGGAGCTTCTGAGTTGTTGTGTTTAAATGCCGTTGACCGATATAGGCAATTGTCAAGAGAGTGATGGAAGTGGCCAATACATCTGGAAGCCTGAGTGCAGGGCAAGTCTCAAACTGACCAGTCGCCTAGAGGGATCGTTAAAACTCGAGTACTGGCCACAGTCCGCAGAGCTCCAGACATAGGTGGTCCAGAAGAGAGCTGGTGATTTTGCTTTTCTAGCAAGTTCCCATATGGTGCTGATGCTGATGGAGGAATCGTGCTCAGGGGACCCCCATCCCTTTCTCTTCTGCTAGGGATGATTTACAATTGCTGTGATTCTGAAATCCTTTCTATGGATTCTAACAGGTTTGTTGTAGTTTTTGAAGCAGGGTCTCGGGGAGCTCCTTCAAATTCATTGGCTACATAGCTTCAATTGGCCTTGAAATTCGGGTCCTCCTGCCTTCACCTCATTAATGCTACCTTCACAGGTGTGTACCATTGTGCCTGGTAGGATGGTGTCGAATTCCCGTAGTCCTAGCTCTTACTCTCTACCTTATTTGAGACTGAGTCTCTCTAAGTGTTTGCCACTGGGCTGTATATGCCAAGCGGGTTGGCCTTTGAGTTCCTAGGTAGGTGGGAGGGGCAAGGAGTAGGGATGAAGCGGTAAGGGTGAGGAAATGGATTCTCTCATCTTGACAAAGGTATACTGGGGTTACAGCCATTCATCTTGGCATCCATCTTTTATGTGGATTACAAGGACCCAAACTCTATCATAAAGCTTGTCTGGCAAGTGTTTTACCCATCCAGCCCCCAGTCCAACTAATACATCCTTTCTTCTATTAATTTCCTGGGTTTTATCCTAGGTTTTAGTTATTATACATAAGTGCAAAAAATGAAAAAAAATATTTTTATTACAAGCATTTACTTGTTTATTTTGTATATGCATGTACGTGTGTGGGTGTATTGTGGGTGTATGTATGCTCAGCACCTATGCGTATATAAGTCAGAGGACAAAATGCAGAAGTCGGTTCTCTGTTTCTGAAGGGTGGTCTGGGGAATCCAACTCAGGTTGTCAGCTTTGATGGCAATCACTTCAGCCACTCAGCCCTCTTGCTAGCCTCAAAAGCATTTCTTTTTAGCTACACTGAAACACAAACTGTTTCCCACAGCCCATATCAATCCAAATGCCACTCACCATGTAAGCTTCAACTGGAGTTCAGTCCCCCTAAGGTGGGGGGACACTGACGTCACAAAATGATCATCTGACATTCATTCTCTGAGTTCTAGGTCCCCAGAAAGACCTGAGGATATAGCTCCTGGACCGGGGTGTGACACAGTTTGTGGTGTTTGCCTGGCATGCACAAGACTCTGCTTCTAGACTCCACTTCACTTAAAACACAATGACAACTGAATGATAAACTGAGGCACAGCCCAGGGGAGCTTAGAACTGATTGGTCTGCAGATGGGTGCCAGTGTGTTTGTCTTTCCTCTGTTTTTTTTTTTTTTTTTTGGTTTGTTTGTTTGTTTTTGTTTTTTTTTAGACTTCACTAACTCCTAGTTATTTTTTATTTTTATTTTATTTAAATCTTTTCCCATATCTACTACTGTTCTCCCTCTCTGCCCCTCCTTCCAGTCCTCCCCAGCCTCTCCTTGCCCCTCCCTCCCCACCCATTCCCTCCACAGTGAAGTCAAAGAATCCCAAGGTGAGTCAATTCAGCCTGGCATATCTGGTTGAGATAGGACCAAGTAGGTGTTTTCCCACTAGGCATGGGCTTCAAGGAGCCAGTTCATGGACCCGGGATAGACTTCCAGAAACTGCTCACGCCTTTCAACTGTCATCCACATTCAGAGGGTCCAGATCCATTCCCAGATCCATTCGTCAGCTGTTATTTCAGAGTCTGTGAATTCCCCACAATACTGGACTGCCTACTCCATGGGTCTCCTCATCATGATCCTGACCCTTCCTCTCATTCAATCTCTCTTCCCTCTCTTCATTGAGTAGATGTACCACAGTTTGTTAATCCATTCTTCAGTTGAGAGGCATCTAGGTTGTTTCCAGGTTCTTGCTATTACGAACATGGTTGAGCCTTTGCAGTATGAATGTGCATCCTTTGGGTATATGCCCAATAATGGTATTGCTGGATCCTTGGGGAGATTGATTCCCAGTTTTCTGAGGAACCACCACACTGTATTCCAGAGTGGCTGTACAAGTTTACACTCTCACCAACAATGGAGGAGTGCTCCCTTGTTCTGCATCCTCTCCAGCATAGGCTGTTATCTGTGTTTTTAATCTTAGTCATTCTGACAGGTATAAGGTGAAATTTCAAAGCTGTTTTGATTTGCATTTCTCTGATGGCTAAAGATGTTGAACAACTGTTTAAGAGTCTCTCAACCATTTGGAGTTTTTCTGTTGAGAATTCCCTTTTTTAGCTCCGAACCCCATTTTTAAATTGGGTTATTTATGTTTGGGGACTCTAGTTTCTTGAGTTCTCTATATGTTTTAGAGATCAGCCCTCTGTCAGATGTAGGGTTGGTGAAGATCTTTTCCCATTCTGTAGGCTGTCGTTTTACCTTACTGGCTGTGTCCTTTGCCTTACAGAAGCGTCTCAGTTTAAGGAGGTCCCAGTTATCAATGAATCTTTGTTCTTAGTGTCTGTGCTACTGGTGTTATATATAGAAAGTGGTACCCCATGCCAATGTGTATAGAAAGTGGTACCCCATGCCAATGTGTTCAAAGGTATTTCCCACTTTTTTTCTATCAGGTTCAGTGTGAAATCAATCAGAAGAGATCAGGATAAACATTAGTTATTCATCTCAGGAAGAATCCATCTAGATGAAGTCTCAATCCTGAACATCTATGCCCCTAACACAAGGGTATCCACATATGTAAAGGAAACATTACTAAAGCGAGACTTCAATACCCCACTCTCACCAATGGATAGGTCTACCGGACAGAAGCTTAACAGAGACTTTGGCGTCACCGTTCTCAAGACACCAGGGAGGAAAAGGTGACAGATCACATTGTTCTGAGAGTTCATTTTTATCATCATATAATCTAATCAGGTACACACTGTTTAATGCCCTCAGTTTTGTCCTGATTATCCTTATAGACATTAAGATCACTCTGGAATTTCTCACACAAACTGTTTCCCTCAACTGTCTTCACAGTCACGTGATTCCATATTCCCCACACCTCCCCGGCAGGTGACAGTCTACTCTCGTCAGTATTCATTTTGTATTTCCACAGAGTTATTGGGTGTATTAAAAAGGTTGACTCTGGGCAGGATAGTGCACACCACTATCCAGCACTCAACAGACAGAGGCAAGCAGATGTCTGTGAGGCAGAGGGGAGCCAGGTCTGCACAGAGAGAGCCTCACCAACCAGGACTACAGTTAAGACTCGGTCTTTACATTAAAATTATAAATATAGTTTTAAAATATTCTATCAGGTACTCACACCTAAATCTAAATTTTAATCTCAATCTTATCAGTGAATCTCTCACTTTGATTGGCAGTTATAATGAAAAGAAGTGACTGTGGCCAGCATCACTGTTTGCTGTGGGTGACTGAAGATGCACACAGGCAGAGGTCCGAGCCCATCATCAGCTAAGGAGTCTGGAGACGCTGTCCGGCCTCCATCAACTGGTTTCCCTTTCTGGTCCTCACAAGAGGACCGAGGGCACCTGTCGGTGGGCTTGCTGGAGCTAGTTCTGTGCCTTTGTTGTTGTTTGTTGGGTTTTCTGGTGTAGAGAAAACACGGTGTTTAGCAGTGGCCACAGCCCAGCCTAGTGTCTCTAGACAGTTAGTGTGCCCTCTAAGACAATGACAGCCCCGCCCTTCATGTCAACTCGGCCATCAGGTCGCAGGGAAATGTCCAGCTCCCCTCCTCGGCGTGAACACTGAAAAGCTAAAGAGAAGACAGAGTGGGGTCAGTTGAGGGCATTTCGCTGTGATTACCCACACAGGGAAGGATTCATTGTTACAGACCCAGGGCTCATCCCGGGCCAGTTTCCAGAATACATTCCTTCATGTGTCCATAGCGCCTCCACCTCTGCCCCCTTCTCCTGCAGCCCCAGAGGTTCACAGGCAACCCATGTGCACACCCTGCACAGCCCTCTCCTTCCTCTGCAAAGGCCCCATCTTCAGCTCTGAATTTAACAGAAGGCGTTTGATTTCTCATAACATATTAAAGTAACCATATGTGCCAGGCCACCAAAAGAGGCATGGCCTCAGATTTCTAGGCATTCAGGAAGTTATTACACCCTCCTAAATGAGAGAAAAAAGATTGTGGATACCAAAAATTACATACCCACATAATTATATACATCAAGTACTTATTGTATTAGAAATGCCTGTGTTTGGGGGGTCGGGTGGAGAAGGTTGGAAAAAGGGAGTCACTGCAAAGGAGATGGTTCAGGGATATTTCACATGAATGATAATGTAAGATCTACTGTTGTGTTGGTTTTTGTTTTTGTTTTGACTCAGAGTCCTAGTGTAGCCCTGGCCATAGTGGAACTAGCTTCATAGACCAGGCTAATCTTAAACTCAGATATCCAGTTGTCTCTGCTTCTGGGATTAAAGGCATACATTACCACCAACCAGCTCAGATCTTACTACATTTTTAGGGAACTAGATGCACGTGAAAAAAGATACAAGTCTAAAAAGAGGCAAATTAGAAGTTTGAGCTGGGCATATAGTATTGCACACTCCCAGCCCTTAGGAGATATAAGCACACTGGAGGCCAGTCTGGTCTACATAGCAAGACTGACCCAAATAGTTAAGGGATGGGGCTATGACTCTATGGCCGAGCATCTGCAAAGCCCTGAGTTCAATACCCAAGCAAGTACCCAAAGAGGAGGAAAGAGAGGGAAGTGTCCATCCTACCTCTCATCTCTTTCTTCCTAAGGTGCTGGGACCAGTAACTGCTGAGAACAGTATGTGCAGATCCTGAAAAGTAAAACAATATGAACACAGACAAAGAAAACGGAAGTGTATCCCTAACTGTCTTAACTGTCTAAGTCACATAAGCAGTTTGACCGAAACTTAAATGATCTAATCCTAATGTCACCCGGGCCACTGCAGAGTGTGTGCAGTGAGGTGATTATGAAGCAGCTATCCCAAACTGTCTATCAACTGGGTCTGTTTTTGAAGGATTAGACTCCAGGGATTTGCTTGCTTGTTTTGTTCCATAGAGCTCAGGCTAGCTGGAATTCTCTATGTAGCCGAGGCTGGTCTTGAACTCCTGGCCTCCTTCCTCTATCTCTGAGTCCTGGGGTAAGTATTCACTGTCAGCTCTTTCCCCTGGGGCTGGAGTTAGAGGCAGCTGAGAGACGCCTAACATGAACTCTGGGAGTTGAACTCAGGTCCTCTGTGAGAGCTGTGTTCACTCTTAACTACTCAGGCATCCTTGTTAGCTTCTGCTTAGAAATTCCAGGCCTTCGCCTAAATCTTCCTATAATTTCCGGGGAACATATCTCCTTCCTTCTAGAGCACATATGTAAGAAAAGGACCTCAGACACAGGGTCAACCTTGCGGGGCTTTGTGGACAAAAAGAACATTCCCTTCATCGGGGCTTTGCTATTGTGCGGTATGCCAGGTGAGCTTTCTGTAGACCAAGTTTATCTCCTTAGTTGTGTGGTTATAGCCTAGAAGTAGATCAGAGACTGCACATGAAAACAAACACAATATAAAATCATGCCAGGCACTGTGGGGGCAAGCCTGGAGTCAGCCCTACACAGGGATTTTTGAAGCCTATTTTGAGGATTTATGAGAAACAGAGAGAGTCTGAAGCTAGGCTGGGCTGCATGAAGCCTGTCTTCAAAAAGGGAGGGGGGCTAAAATTAAAAAGCTATAACTGGGTGAAAAGTCTTTAGGAAGGAAAAGGAAAAAAAAGGACGTTCTCTCTTTTCACCCACCAGACAAACTTACTGAGCATTATGGGATATTTAAGTATGGTAACCGACATTCTACTTTGCCCTAGACTGGGCACTAAAAGCTCCATGTGCCAGGGCTCCTCTACCCCAGCTGGTCCAAAGACCTTTGCCTTCTAGAAAATAACACACGCAGAACTGTGATGCTTGTCAGTCTCGGGAAAGCAGCTACGTGTATGCATGCTGCCATAGTGTGTGCTGGCTGGTTTTATCTCAATTTGACACAAGCTAGAATGACTGGAAAGGTGAGAACTGCAATTGAGAAAATGCCTCCATAAGATCTGACTGTCAGAGATTTTCTTAATTAGTTATCAGTGGTTGAGCACCTGGCTCATTGTGGGTGGTGCCACCCCTGGGCTGCTGGTCCTGGGTTCTGTAAGAAAGCAGGCTGAGCAAGTCATGATGAGCAAGCCAGTCAGCAGCACCCCTCCATGGCCTCTGCATCAGCTCCTGCCTCCAGGTTCCTGCCCTCCTTGAGTTCCTGCCCTGACTTCCTTCAGTGATGGACAGCAATGCTGAAGTGTGAGCCAAATAAACTCTCTCCTCCCCTACTTGTTTTTGGTCATGGTGTTTCATCGCAGCAGTAGAAACCCTGACTAAGATACACAGAGAGACTCAGTAGACTTCATGGATGCTTTGGGCGTTTTCCTGAGTCTTACAAAATACCTTGCTGAGCTTTGTGTCTGTGTGTTTTGCTTCTCTCAGGGAGCTCAGTGAACCCCAGAGCCTTCCTGGCTCCGGACTTTTGGACTCTTTGCTCAGCCACTTTCACTCCTGAACTCCATTTCCCCCAGCAACCCCTCCACCAAGCATCCCTACCCTTGGCTGTGTAGATCACTATTCTCAAAGAGGGTACAAATACAGGGTGTGCCATTGCTGTCCATCTTTGATGTTGTTCTTCTGTTTCTGGATGGAACAAGGTCTGTCAGTGTTGGCTCGGGGGTCTAGGTGCACTGCTGGTGAAACATGTAGCTCTGTGGTGGAGCGCTTGTCTAACAAGCAAAGTGGCCCTGGGTTTAATCCCCAGTATTAGAAGAGGTGGGAAGGAGGAAGAAAAGAGGCGAAGATTGAACATAGATAATGTTTGTTAGGCATTTAGCATGTGCCAGGCACTCTATTCCCCCTGGGCATGCGTGTGCTGATCCAGCCTGCTGAGGTATTAGTCACATCTCATAGAGGAAGGACTGGGACATTCACGGGGTTTCACCTGTCCGGGTGATAAGAACAAGGAAGACAGGTTGAAATGCCTCTTTTTAAAGCATCTTTTCACAGATTTCAGGGAAGGGGTAGAGGGAGGTGATGTGGGGTATTTTTCTGTACACTGTGAATTACCATTGGCTAATAAAAGAACTATTTTGGCTTCTAGCAAAGCTGCTTAGAGGCAGGCAGGAATTCCAAGCACAGATAAAGGAGGAGGGTAGAGTTGAGAGAAACATGATCCAGCCGCCTAAGAAGCAAGATGTAAAAGTACAGGTTGAACCATGAGTCCTGTGGAAATACAATGGATTAATGGGAAAGAGTTGAATTACTTTGTAAGAGCTAGCAAGTGATGGGCCTGGGTCCTGAGCCAAAAAGTTTGTAATTCATATAAGCCTTTGTGTGATTATTTTAGCAGCTGGGGGTATATTTGGACCTTGGGGCTAGGCCGGGTAAGAAACTTGTAAGAAACTACAGAGAGGGAAAGTAAAATGGAAAAACAATGGCCATCTAAGCCACCTAGCCGGGTGTGATGGCACAGGGCTGTAATCCAGCCCTTGGAAGGTAGAGGCAGAAGGGTCGGAGGTCAAAGTCATCCTCTGTTGATGCCGAATTGGAAACCAGCCCAAGTTACATGAAACCCTGTTTCAGAAAACCAAAGCAAGGCATCTGAAGTGTCCTGTGAAGGCTATCTGCTTAGTTGCTGGGACAGAAGCAGTTTAGGGGGACAGAGTTTATTTTAGCTCCTGGTTCATGTGGCACCTCTTCCTGGCTTCCCAGTCCAGGCAGCAGAAGCTAGAAGCAGCTGCTCACATCACACCCAGTCAGGAGGGATCAGTGAATACACTGCTGCTTAGACCCTCCCTCTCTGCTAGGATCCCAGGTGGGAAGTGAAGAAAGGCTTGAATTAGCATAGCCAACATAATTCCTCATCTCCCAAGGGGTTCTGGATTCTGTCCCATTGACACCATCAAGCACCATACCATATAGCCAGATATTTGTATTCCTCCCTCTTCCCTTATTAAATTACCCCTGATCTTAAGTAAAGAGTACCTGTTACGGGGTCTTCAGGCAAACCAACCCATGGTGCAAAGTATCGGGAGTAGAAGTCATACTGGGGTGTCTGCCCCTCAGGCGCTCCTTTGAGAGTGAGGATGAGCCCTTTCACCTTCCCTGACTTTTCCATTCGAGGCAGAGGCTCTGTGTTCACCTTCAGAGTCTCTAGAAAGGACCTTGAGCACAGACAGAGTGGGTTAGAAATAAGTATTTTCAGACCATCCCCTTCACAGAATAGAAAAGAGGCTGGGCTATGCCCAGATGGCTCAGCACAGGGAAGGAAGAGCCTGCCTGGACATCTACCTATGGGAAAGAAAGTCATGCCATGAGGGCTGATGCCTCTAATCCCAGCACTCTGGTTGCAGGGGCAGGTGGATCTGTGTGAGTTTGAGGCTAGCCTGGTCTACAGAGGGAGTTCCAGAATAGCCAGAGCTATATAGGAAAACCCTGTCTCTAAAGAGAAGAAAGATAAGTCGTGCATTGGAGATAGCACAGCCTAACCAAAGCAGACATGGAAATCCAGGTGCTGATATGTAATTGGTTAAACATGATGCTTACCTGTCGTAAGAATCTCTGAGCCGGACCAGCAGTTTTCTGGTATCTGGAGAGTAACGGATATCCTGCACCAGGGTGTCACCTATGGCTGTCTGTGGAACACATCAAAATGCCTCAGAGGGCCAACAAGATGGTTCAGTGAGTAAGGGTACTTACTGCCAAGCTTCATAACCAGAATTCAGTCACCCAGACCCAAATAGCAGGAGAGAACACACTCCTGCAAGTTGTGTTCTAACCTCCAACCTCACACCATGGCTTGCTTAGCAGGCATGGAGCCATAGTATCACATAATCAAAGCAAAAGGATGGAAAATTCATGTTCAAGCTGGAGAGATAGCTCAGTTGGTAAGGGGCCCACTTTGCAGTCATGAGGACCTGAGTTCAATTCTCACAATCCATATTTCTTTGTTTATTTGTTTTGGTTTTTCAAGACAGGATTTGTCTGTGTAACGACTCTGACTGTCATGGACCATGCTTTGTAGACCAGGCTGGCCTTGAACTCACAGAAATCTACCTGCCAGTGACTCCCAAGTGCTTGTATTAAAAAAGTGTGCCCCCATTTCCAGTGGGCCAGACATAGTGACCAATCCTTCCTGGGAATTGCTGACTAGCTAATCCAGCCTGATCTGTGGGGTCCAGAACAAATAGACCCTCTTAAAAGAAGGCTGTATCTGGAAAGATGTATAAGAATGTTGGTTGCTTACTCATGGGGACTTGAATTGAGATCCCCAGCATCTACATGAGAAGCCAGGTATGCACATACCTGTAAACCCTGGTGATGGGAGAGGGGGTGACACAGCAAACTTCCTGATGCTATTCTTTTTAATTTGTCTATGTATTTATGTATCTATTTTGGGGTGGGGGGAGGGGAGAGAGACTCAAGTGTGGAGGTCAGAGGGCAATGCAAGTGTTAGTTCTCTCGGGTTGGAATAGTAACATGGCCACTACTGCATGGCTTCACCTCTGAGCACTAAGATCCTCCAGTTCCCATGGCGGAGGCCTCTCTGCCTTGGATACTATCTGCTCTTGAGTAGCTGTTTCCTCCCAACTGAAATATTCTCTCCTGGAGAGAGGAGGAAGTCTCCTCAGACTCAAGAAGCCAAAGAAACCTACAAAGTCCAAGAAAGCCAGAAAATTACAGGACTCACAAGGCTCATCCCTAAGGCTATAAAAGCATCTGGAGTGAAGATTCTCTGCTGGAACTGCCCACAGGGAGCTCCAGGGATGCAGCCTCAGTGAGCTGTCTCCTACATTGTAAAGGGTTTTTCAGAGTGATTCAGCTCTTTTTGAGTCACCCATGCTGCTGGAAGGGGTCACAACAAAGTCATCCATTTAGCAAGCTTGATTACTTGGAATTGTTTCTTTGGTCTGCTCTGTGTGCCCTCCTACGGTAAGCAGTCATGTCAGCACAACATGAGGAGAGAAAAGGAGAGTCATACACATATGGAGGGCTTCTCAGAAGAGTCCCAAACATGTTTATCTCATGCCCTCCCTTGCTCTGATGTGGTCCTTCCTTCTTTTCCTATGCATCTGGGGTTCTAGAACCTCCATAGGACAGCTGCAGTCCTTAACCTCACTTGGAGACATTGAGAATAAAATGAGATAATGTGGGCAGGCTCCCATGGCTGCCATCTTCATAATGATAGTGGTAGTGATGGCTTCCACCCTATAGACCCATGATGAAACCAGACTTTCTTTGCCTTCTGTAGTGGGATTACATTGTATACAATTGTCCCACCTACTAGTTTAATAAAAATGCTAATTGGCCAAAAGCAAATAGAAAGTGTGGGCGGAGCTACCAGACTAAGAAAATTCTGGGAACAGGAAGAACAGAGCAGAGATGCCACAGATGCAGAAGCCAGCTATGCTGCTCTGAGACAAGGTACTGAGCCGCATAGCTGAACAGGATAAGAATCATAGGTTAGATTAAGAGCAAGAGCTAGCAAGTTATATGCCTAGGCTCTAGGTCAATCAGCATATAATTAATATAAGTGTGTGTTTTAGTGGGACTATGGGACTGTGGGTCTGGTGGTCTGGACCACAAGGCAAGGCCAGAAAGTTCAGGCCAGGAGGCTGGGCCAAAAAAGTCTGGGCCAGAAACTTAATACAACACTTGGTGGCCAACTTTGAGTCACAAATTCCTCCCCACCCTTCATTTACCCCCCCACCCAAAAAGCCACTCATCAGCCAGAGCAACACGTGGCCAGAGGAAGTAATTACCGGCTGGCTAGGCTTTCTGTTCTGAGTTAGCCTCTAGTCTTAGGCAGACCGGCCACACATGTTTCCATTTCACTCTCATCTGGATAAGTTTTTCAGGCAGTGGCCTCTTTCTCCTGGTTGTGGGTTGTTTTTTTTGCTCTTTTTGGACCCCTCCTTGGGCCTCTATCATATTAGGTAGCTGCCCCACTTCACAGTCATTTGAATCGTCACTGACAACTAGATTGGTGAGTAAATCAGATTTTTTTTTAAAAAAAATTTAAAAATTTGTGGGGGAATTTGTTTAAGGCAATGAAGGGTGTTTGGTCTTTCTGTGATCTTTCTCTACATGATTTGATGATATTGGAAACAGTAAAGGAAAAGATAAATAAAGTAGATGGGACTATCATTGTGTTTATCATATTGTTTATTATGAATATTTTTTGTTTGATTTCTGTTTTATCATTTAAAAAGTCAATTAATGTAAGTACCAAGAAAAAAGTCTTAGAAAAGCCTGTTAAGAGAGAACACAAAGATGTTCAAACTCAAACAGAGGAATATAAAGAACCAATTTCAGCAAAGTCATCTAAAATTACACAAAACAGTCAACATTAATATATCCAGTAAACTTAAAAAAAAAAAAACTGCACAATGATAAAGATAATACAGAAGCTAGTTGGGCTCCCTTACAAATGCTAGAATTAAGGACAGTAAAAGAAGCAATTGTGACATAGGGGGTGTGCTCACCATTTGTAAAACAAATGGTCATCATTTGTAAAACAAATTGGCTGGTCGTCATGTAACCTGTAACCGGGTCATCCCTAAAGATTGGTTAAATATGGTTACTGCTGTTTTAGAGGCAGAACCACTTTTACAGTGGAAAACATGGTGTTGAGGAGGCTAAAACAGTAGAACAAAGAAGCAGAGCCAGAGGCAGTAGAAGCCACAAGGAGCGAGGCTGAGGAAGCTGGGAGATAGATGGGTGAGATTTGACTGTGGTGTTTCCTCTCTTTGATATCTCAGCCTTTCCCTGAGATCTGGCTCTGAGTTTCCTTTATTTGGGAAGCCCTTCACTCCCATTGTCTACCACTCAAATTGATGACAGTGATAACTACCAGCACTTTCTAACCTTCCCACCTTCTTTCTACAGATTTCATGACTGTTTTCTCCTATAGAAAATCAATGCTGGTGCTATAGTGGCATGACTTATGGGGTAATCAACCACTTTCTCAATAGACTAGAGACCTGCTTCACAGGGTGGAACTCACTTCTCGTACTGGGAACCGTGTTAAGTAGCCATGTTTGGAAAGGTCATGGGCCCTAAGAAGGGACCCACTACTGTGCTTTTGGTAAATGGACATGAGTTACACAACCTTCTAAATACTTACATTTATACCTACAGGTTAGTGCTACCCTCAGCTTTTGTCAGAGAAGCTTAGTTTTGCAGTACGTAATAGTTAATCCAGAGACATCACAGGTCAAAAGCTGAGGTTAAGTGGATTTTGAGTGTTTGGCTTTAGCCAAGACATCTGTTATTATCTATTCCTGAGGTTCATAGAACATGATGAGGAGAAGGTGGGGAGAGCATAAAAGTCAAAGGTTGGGGAAGAGTGCTGTAGATGAGTCTCTAGACACGGCATGGCCACTGCACTCATGAGCTCATGAACGTCACAACAGCTGTGGCTATCTACAAAACAGCAGGCTGGTCACCATTTCATCATACACGAGGGAGGAGCTCCTGAGGACCATAGCTTCCCTGACAGACTACTGTCTATCAGAAGGAAGGGGGTCATTTTGTGAGTGCTATGACCATGATTGATTGTCCAGATTCCAGTAAATAACACTCATTACCACCCAGTGCTCATGCAAGCAACTCTGTTTAAACTCAGTGAGACACACATATGTACACACACACACACACAGAGTGTGAAAAATAGGAAAATTGTTGGGAAGAAGTGTTCCAGTTCAGGAGGGAGACGGAGGAGAGCAAAAAGGCTAAAATTTATTATATATAGGTATGAACTTGTAAAAAAAAAATTAAGGCAAAAAAATGGCATCTCTTCTACTTGAATTTGCATGTCACCCCAGGCTGGTTTCTCCTTCCTGCAGGAATGAAATCCAACCTTTCATTGTCCAAGGAGCCTGAGGATGTGATTGATACCTTCTTCACTGGCTCTCCCTCTGCCCTGAACACTCTGTCTTCCTGCGGTCCCTCTAAGGAGGTTATGTTGTCAGAGTTAAATGAGTTGGGTGTGATGGCATGAACCTGTCATCCCAGCAAGCACTTCATAGGCAAAAGAATGACACGTTCAAGGCTAGCCTGGGCTACACAGTGATTATAACTCAATGAAAGTGATCAATCGTACCGAGTAGACACAATCCTCCCATTCTACTCTGAAATCACCCAGGCTTCCATTGCAAGGCCTTTACTGGTAGAAGGCCTGTTGGTGGGAGGGGGGGAGGACGGGACACCATGTTATGTCAAAACACTATCCAAGAATGGAGTCATGCGAGGAGAATTCCCAAGAAAACAAGGCGAGACTCTTGTGACTTGAGTTTCTTCAAAAACACAGAATTGTTCTTGGACTGTGCTTCTGTGCCCCTCCTAACTATAGTGGATAGGAGTGAATTTACTTCCGATTATTCATTACAACTGGTTATTGGCATTTGTTTACAGCCTTTATGGAATTTTTTCTTTTTTTGCCAAGTCCAGCTTTTCCTTGTGATTGTATTCAGGTGACTCATCTTAACTCCCAGAGTATAAATTGTCTGATTCTCCGAAAAAAAGGTTGACTATTGAATGAGACTTTAGTCCACCTCATTTTTAGGCCTCGCTCTCCTAGTTCATGCCACCAATCAGAGTGGGAAGTTCACACCAGAGCTTTCAAACACAAACACAAATGACCACGTCACAAGGCTCTAACTGGATTCTTCCCACCAACCTTTATCAAGTCTTCTACTTCTTGGGAGTCCTAGAAGAGGAAAAGAGATGGTCATTGCTGAACAGCAGAGCTGAGGTCTAAGTGCAGTTTGTAAACAATTGTATATATTGAGATTAGATGTGCATAGTGAGAAAGCGCTGACCTGAGGGAAGGTTGGGTAGAGAGGAAAGTCCAGGACAATCCTGTCCTCTGCTCTTCTGGCCTTTAGTTCCCCACTCATGGTGACAAAGGTCAGAGTGTTGTTCGTGTTCCCTGGACAGAGGAGGAACCAAGAATCAGAATAAGCTTGATACGGGGACTTCTCTAACCCCCAGCACTAAGAACTGAATCCAGTACATACAGATTTAAAGCAAATGACCTAACACTGTATGTTATAATCCCAGCCCATTTGATATTTTTTTAAATACTTTTTATTTTAATTTATTTTTTTAAGGCAGGATCTTAACTATGGAACCTCCACCAGCCTGGAACTTTCTATGTATGCCAGGCTGGTTTTGAACTCACAAAGACCTACATGCTTCTACTTCTAGAGTGTTGGTGGTGTACACATGGACTCCTAATACAAGAAATATGGAGGCAGGAAGGTCAAGACCACTGGATCTTCCAGAGCTACACAGAGAATCCAGGGCAAGCCTAGGACATATAACTACCTGTCTCAGAAAAACATATATATGGAACAAGGTGTGGTTGCACATTTTTTAATCTCCGCACTCTGAGGTAGAGGCAGGAGGATCTCTGTTTGAGACCAGCCTAGTATACAGAGTGAGTTCCAAGACAGCCAGGACTACCCAGCTCAGGGAAAATCAAAATCAAACAAGACCAACAATGCATATACATGTATATATAAAATAAAGTCCACATTACTTATTTTGTGAAACATCACAGCTGCAGAGGCCAGGGTTGCATGGCCACACAGAGGAACCTCACTCACTGGTGTAAACCACCGCAGTCCAAAGCAGGAGCCTTCAGAGGAAGGGACACCAAAGGGACACAGGTCAGACCCACACAGGCACATCTTAGGCTTTTCGGCAACTTCCTTTCTGCATCCTTCACTGGTCTAGTTAACAGTCAATTATTATCAAAGGACAAATGTAGACTAGAAAGACATTCATAAGCTTCCTGCGGCTAGGTCTACAGCAGAAACAGTAGGTTCACTAACACCCATTTGGGTTGCTATAACAGAACTTCATGGGTTAGATAACTCTTCAAGAAAAGAATATATGTTATAGACCAGATGGATTGGAAGTTCAAGGTCTGGGGGCTGGTAGCTGCTAAGCGTCCTGTCACTGCATCAGCCCAGGGCAAGGCACAGGCACATGAGGGCGCCAAACGCCTGTGCTGAAGTCCACTTCTGAGCTACCAACTTGTACTCACAGAGGTGGCATTGTTCTATTATCTCCTTTTAGAATCCACCCAGCAATATGCTACCCAGAGAACCCATTTTGCAATAAATAACCTTAGGTGGTGTGGAAACCTTAATCTATAAACTGAGACTTAACTTCAATACACCTTCTAGATGAACTAAAATCTATATGAACTATCTGCAGGCAGATAACACATAAACATCTCCTAAAGCCTCCCTCCCCAAACTTCCACAGCTACCAGGAATATATGAGAAATGTGCATTTACTTTGTGTGAAGCTGTCACTTGGTTGCAGTTTCCTGATGAAAGCGGTTTCGGAGAGGTTCATTTCCCCTGCGATTTGTTGGTGGGCATCTTCAGCCAGTGTCTTAATTAGGAACATAAGGTTATTGAGACTTTGGAAACAACTCAGATTTCTTGCATGGCCAGTTGCCATTAGTTAACTCTTGAATTATGAAATTCAAGTTCTGTGCTGAGGAATTCAAGACACGTTTATACAGACAGTGTTTCAGATACACAAGCCTACAGCACCTATGGAGAATCACAAATGTGCAATGCTACAGGAGCAAAAATCCAGAGCGTCGGGCCAGGTTCCTCTTTATGTCAGTGTATTATTGAGTAAAAGATCTCATGCTAGCTTTTATTCACTTTTTTTCTAGTTCAGGGAATCAACCTGAGGGCTTCATGCATGCTAGGGAGGTACTCTGTCACTGGGCTATGGCCACAGCCATTTTAATTAATTGATCAATTACCCTTTCTTTGTAGATAAATTCTAAGATGCACAGATGAGTTTTCAACTTATGAGCCTTCTACATCAGCCTCTTGAGTAGCTGGGATTAAGGACTGCACATCTAGGCCTGGCTGTTTGCTTTATGGCTTTCTGAAGATGAGGTCTCATTGTAAGGTCTAAGCTGTCCTGGGATTCACTCTGTAGCCCAGGTTACCTCCATAAACTCACAATTCTCTTCCTCAATCTCTTAAGGGCTGAGATTTCAGGCGTGTGCCACATTCCCACCTACTATTTTTCTCTAAATTTACATTTTAAAAAAGATATTGCAATGTGAGAGGAGGGCTGAGTATGTGTGCTTTTGGATACCATGGTGGAGGTCAGAGGAAAACATGTGGAAGTTGATTTTTTTTCTTCCCATCATGTGGGTCCAGAGGATCAAACTCTGGTCGTCAGACTTGGCAGGAATGATCTCGCCTACCCCAAGCATGTATATTCAGTTAAATCTAGTAATACCTACAAAATGCTTCCCCATTGCCAACACTCAATAGTACTTTAAAAAAAAAAAAAAAGCCTTTTCTTCTATGCCAACTAGTTAATCTAATTTGATATTCTGGGACATGTATGCCATGGTAGTATGTACATGGAGGCCAAAAGACAACATTTTGGAATCGGTCCTTGCTGCCCATCTCTAGCTGGGCTCTGGGGATTGAACTCAGGTGTTCAGGGTTGGGCAGCAAGCACCTTCACTGGCTGAGCCATGTTGCCAACCTTTCAAGCAATTAAATAAGTAAGTAAAGCTGAGAATGGTGGTGTATGCCTGTAGTCCCGATACTCAAGAGATGGAGATAGAAAGATAAAGTTAAAATTTTACAGATGTTATGTTCTGGGAAGGGAGAGAATTTAGAGAGCCATGCAAATTCTTATTATCTGGTGAAAACTGATTGTTTAAATCTTGTAGATATCAAGGGTATTCCAAGGCTCCATGGAGAGAGCCTGTCATCATCATCCACCCCAGGCATCTGCTGCCAAATATATATTTCTGACTTGGAGACATGGGACAATACTCAGTGTAGCATCCAGACACACTTCACCCACAGTCAGGGAGCATGGGCAATACTTTTAAAATTATTAATCGAATGTATTAATATTAAATTTTTAATTATTGAATTTAGTGAGAGAGAAGTGGGAAGGGGGAGGACTGGCTGTGGAGGTCAGAGAACAGTTTTCTGGTGATGATCAAAACACAAATCAGGGCGTTCTTACTTCTGCACTGCCCTGTGCCGTCTGGGTTGCTGGCCTATAAGCTTCCAGATGATTCTCTGGTCTCTAGCCCCCCTATCACGCTGGGAATGCTGGGATTACAGGTGTTGTTGATGTAGGTGCTGGGATTTGAACCCTAGTGAGCTGAACTCTGCTCATCAGGCACACGTAGCTCCCACCTTCACCCACTCCAGCTTTCCTCTTTTGTGCAGTCAAGGATTCTCACCCATGAGCCTGTCCTGTCTTTCTAGGCTTGGCCGTGGAAACCTGAGTCGGGAGATGAGGAAATGAAGAAATGACAGACATTCAGAAAAGCTCAGACGGGGTGGGCTGTGCATACTACTCAATACAGGAGCTCCCTGTGTTTACTAAGTCTACCCTGGGAGGAGGGGCTGGCTACTGTCAGTGCCCCATCTCTGTAGGGAACAGTCTAGGAGGAGGAAGCTGCAGCCCCATGTCAGTATTCACACGCAGACTAGGGGAATGCTTTGCCACTTCCTTGAGCCTCACCCAGGGCCTTCAATTCCCATGGCTCTGAGGCTCCTGAATGAGGCCCTGCTCATAGCTAACAATACGCATTCATCCGGGGTTTCTTCCACTGCCCACAGTGTTGCCCACAGTTAGGGTGGGTCTTCCCAATACAAAAAAAAAAGAAAAAAAATCCAAAAACATATCTGAGGCCTCCTTCATAGACATGTCAAGAGAGGTGTCTCCAAGGCCACTCTAGAGCTTGTCAAATTGACCATCAATATAAATTGTGAGGGGAAGGTCCCTACTTCCTACTATCTAGGAAACAATACAACATTCACCCAGAAGGCTAAGGAATATTTACCTAACTCATTAGCAATTACTCTAGTCAAAAGCCTGTATATTTTTAATATAAATCCAATTGATTTCTTTATTTGAGGGAGGCATATGTCTGTCATGTCACACCTGTGAGGTCAGAAGTTCATGTGCAGGAGGAGATTTTCTGCCTCCACTATGTTACAACCAGAGAGAAAACTCTTCCATGCTTAGAGCCAAAGAACTAACTGGCTAAGCTATTGTTCCCATGCAAAAGAGCTATTTATAAAATGAAGATTTTTGACAAAGTTTTTCAGGTAATAGAAATCAACTCCTTCTTATTTCTACTTAATCCCTTGCAAATGTCTTTTATTAATCCTAAAGAGATTTTAAGAATATTTTGGTGATTATTTTAAGAGAGAGTATATGTTATGTCTGTGTTTGTGCGGTGATATATTTATATTTAATAAAATCAGCCTGAAATATCAGAGAACAGAATCATCCACAGTCAAGCCAAGAAGATCAGAGAGTGGTGACTCACACCTTTAATCCCATCACTCAGGAGACAGAGATCTTTCTGGATTTCTGTGAGTTCAGGGCCTAACAGCCAAGCAGTAGTAGATCACACCCTTAATCCTAACTCTAGGATTATAAAGCAGAGTTGAACCTGGAAGTGAAATAGCTGGATGGGGAAGATATTTTCCCGAAGGCAAAAGGTTACCTGGTCTGAATATGCAGAAGGTGTGGGTTGCCTATCTCTGACCTTCATGGCTTGACTTTGATATTCCAGGTTTTATTTTATTGAATATAAAACATATCACTACATGTTTATCCGCACACTTGAGTGTAGAGCCTTTGGAGGTCAGGAGAATGAAAGAGAGTCTGACCAGGTTTGTACACAGGAGTACATCGGTCATCGGATAGTGTCAGAGCCCCAGGAGCTGGAGTTATGGGCAATTGTAAGTGTAGCATAAGGAAGGTTAAGGCAAGCATGCTGACACACACCTGTAACCCCTTAGTATGGGAGAATCTAAGACAGATGGAGATTGCGAATAGCTTGAACTACATAGGGAGTTTAAGGCCAGCTGGGATTGCAAATCCTGATCTTGCCTCAAACTCTTTCCCAATCCCCATGACAGAGCCCCTAAAACAAAATGCAAATGTATTTTTAGTCATATTTAGTATAAGACTAAACTCTGATGTCTGTAAGGAAGCCCTCCCCCTACTTTGTTAATTTGTTTGCTTGTCTATTTATTTTTGATTTTGTAAGATGGCTCTTTTAATATAGCCCCGGCTGGTCTAGGATCTTCTATATAGCCCAGGCTGGCCTCAGACCCATGATCCTCCTGCCCTATCCTTTCGAACATCAGGGTTACATGCATTGCGCCCCCCACTCCCTGCTGCTGCCTCTTTAATGGGCTCCAGTTCCTCAGCTTGGGAGTCTCTGTAGTTCTGACTCAGTCTAGGTGTAGCCATTCCTGTCAAGACCTGAAGACATGGCCATCACCAATATGACAAAGACACAAGCCAAAGTGGCCACATTCAGAATGGTCTCTCTTCTCAGAAGCCATGGGCTCTACAGACATCCAGAACTTGAGGCATGGCCCTTGAGAATGGAGTACTTACATTTTCAAGGAGGCAGACGGCAGCAGGATTGCCACGGAAAGCTGTTGCTGTGAACACATCTACTATGAAAATGGGGACCTTCATTTTTCTCACCAGCTCTGTCTGGGAGGACACTGCTTCATTTCTTGTTCTTCAGAAAAAGAGGAGAAAAGGTCAGAATGTTAATGATTCACTGGAGCACATATGCCTGTGGTTAATGGTTCCCAGATACAAAGTCAAACAATTATTCCAAGATAATTCCCTTTAAAAACACCAAACCTCTTTTTCAGCCTTTATATTGAATTACCTTCACAGAGAGTATTTTAGTGCAGGACAAGTGAGCAGTTGCTTGGTGTGCACAAAGCAGAGCGGGTTCTGTCTCAGCACTGAAGGAGAGAAGGCTGCAGATCCAGCTCAGTTGCTAGTGTTTGCTTAGTGCCCACAAAACTCTGGATCGAATCTCCAGTGGCCCTTAAACAGGACATGGTGGGACACATCTATAATCCTAGCACAAGGAACCAGGGGCAGGAGGAACAGAAAACTTCAGTGCCATCCTCAGCTACACAGGGAGTCCCAAGACAACCTGGGATACAAGAGACCCTATCTTAAAACAATGAAAGAGCCAGGTGGTGAGGGCACACACCTTTAGTCCCACCACTCAGGAGGCAGGAGGCAGAGGCAGGCAGATCTCTTCAAGTTCAAGGCCAGCCTGGTCTACAGAGCTAGTTCCAGAACAGCTAGGGCTGTTACACTAGAGAAACCCCATCTCAAAAGACCTAAATAAATAAAAGAGTTTATCATCTGCCGTGGGATTACGCTCTTGTACATTGTAAATATTTTGTCACTTCTACTAGCTTAATAAAATGCTGATTGGCCAGAAGACAGACAGGAGGTATGGGCGGGGTTACAGACTAAGAAAACTCTGGGAAGAGGAAGAACAGAGATGCCAGGGAGATCAGAGGAAGTGGGATCAGAATGCTGCTCTGAGAAAAGATACTAAGCCAAGTGGATAATCATGGGTTAGCAGGTAAAATCCCTGAGCCATAGGCCAAACAGCATATGTTTGTGTGATTATTTGTGACTGCTGGTTCAGATCTTGGGGCTAGGCCGAGCCAGAAACTTCCAGCTACAACCAACTTTACACAGCATATGAACATTTACTGTCCATTAGTCTGCTAGATAAAAAGTAACCATTGGAATTTCTGTTTGTTTGTTTGGGGGTTGTTCTTGTTTTGTTTTTATTTTTTGAGATTGGGTTTCCCTGTGTAGCCCTGGCTTTCCCGGAACTCTATAGACCGTATTTGGCAGGATCCCAGAGATCCTCTTGTCTCTGTCTCCCAAGTGCTGGGATTAAGGCCATATACCCTCACTGACTGGCAAGCATTGGTTTTCATTATCAGGAAAAACACCAAGTCACCCTCTTAAGTCCTGGTCTTATGGTGAAGCTTTCATGGCCTGGAGATCTGCCCGCCTCTGCTTCCCTAGTTCTGGGAATAAAGCCCTATGGTACCACACAGAACTTCCCTCTTCTCATTCTGAATGTACTTAGCTGGTAGAAGAGTACCTGGTGCACAACAGATATCTACTGAGTGATTTATATTCTACACACATCTAACTGAACTTAAGAGTCTGGAAGACAAACAGGAGGACTTGGCGGTGAATGCCACCTTCCGGGATGTGTCTCCATCAGCAACATCACGGTTTTGTCAATGCATTTCAGCTTGTTTATGGGACTGTTTGATGATTTTGTTGTAGATTGCCTTCATTCTATCAGACAGCGTGAGTCAGCACAGAAAGGGACAAAGCTTCTGTAATGGTGGGGATAGAGAGCAGGCCTCACACATGACTGTGAACTGCACTGCCACTCAGCTTGTTTATCTGTTATGTGGGTCCAGGATCTTGCCATGTCTTCCATGTTGACCTTGAACTGTCTGTGGAGCCTGGGCAGGCCTTCATCTTGCAATCCTCCTGCCTCAGCTTCTTGAATAGCTGGGATTACAGGCTTAATCGGAAGGTTGTGAGCCAGACTTAGTGGTTTAGGCCTGTGATACCAGTGTTGGTTTTGCATGTGAGAACAGACACACAGTACCAGTGCCACACTGGAGTTTATTCAGGAAAGTTGCCAGGTGAGTACAAGAGAAGAGAAACAGACCTTCACTTGGCTCCTTATAAGAGAGCAGGTGGGCGCAGGTTTACATAGCCACACCTAGGGATGTGCCCTCCACATGTGGCATGTTCTGCCAGTGCCTTGTTGGGTTATCTGACTAGTACATTTACCATGTGGTTGCTACGTGCTGGGAATTCTTATAACCAGGAGTTAGGAGATTTCCACAAAAGGACTGCCTTGAGTTCAAGGACAGACTGTACTATCTGGATCTCAAAGAAATAAGGAAAAGAAAACAAAAATCATGTTTGGGTATTTGCTGATCTTCAGCCTCAGTGGTTCCATCCGTCAGCTCTCACTAAACAGTCCTGGGAGGGAAAATACAAGAACTCCAGTAACCAGGAGTTACCTCTTTAAGTTTTTGAGATGTCAGTTAAATAGTTTTCTGAAATAACATATAATTAGTGTGCGTGCGTGTCAAGGTTTAAGCTCAGGGACTCTGGCTAAACATACATTTTATAACACAGGTACACCCCCTCTCCAGTCCTAAATCCCTAATGTTTTTATGAAATCAGAGGGCTTAAGCTCCTACAGGAGCTTTGGCTGTGAACACTTATCAAAGTTAATTTAGTAACAGATGTCTCAACAACTGTAGGCACCTACCATGTAACAACACCTCCCAGAGTTGAGTCCCCACAAAAGTCGGGGGAGAGACTGACTCTGAAAAGATATCATCTGACATCCATTCAATGAGTAAGACCTGAGGATATAGCTCCTGGACTGGGGGTGTGACACAGTTTGTGGTGTTTGCCTGGCATGCACAAGACTCTACTTCTAGACTCAGCATCCCTTAAAACACAGTGACAACTGAGAGATAAACTGAGGCACAGCCCGGGGGAGCCTAGAAACTGATTGGTCTGCAGATATGTGTGTGTGTTTGTCTCTGCTCTGCTCTGTTTTGTGAATCCATCTGACTGACTATGCATCCCAGGCTGCCCTTCAAGTCACAATCCTCCTGCCTCAACACAAGGGCTGGTCTATAGATGTGCTGCACCAAACGTGCTAGCTTGCAGTTTTTGAAATAGTTGAGAATCAACATCAGTGGAGTCAGCTTTACAAAGCACTCTGTTGAGACAGTTCTAAGCGGCCCAGGTTAGGTGATAATTTCCCTGTTGAAGCTAGCCTTAAACTCCCGATCCTCCTGTCTCTCTGTCCCAAGTGCTGAGACTCCAGGCTTGCAGCACAGCACCAAGTTTGTGATTATCTTGGCAAACTGAGGAGGAAAAATCCTACTCCAAAGCTACCCACGGGGAGTCAGTATCACAGACTTCAGATTCAAAGTTATGTTTTATTAAAAAGAGAAGACTTTGGCGTCACCGTTCTCAAGACACCAAGGAGGAAAAGGTGACAGATCACGTTGTTCTGAGAGTTTATTTTTATCACCATATAATCTAATCAGATACAAACTTTGTTTTAAATTTCCTGAGTTTTTTCTTCTCTTAGATACTCACACCTAAATCTAAATTTTAATAGAATCTCTTACTTTGATTGGCAGTTATAATGAAAAGAAGTGACTGTGGCCAGCATCACTGTCTGCTGTGGGTGACTGAAGATGCACACAGGCAGAGGTCAGAGCCCATCATCAGCTAAGGAGTCTGGAGATGCTGTCCGGCCTCCATCAACTGGTTTCCCTTCTGGTCCTCACAAGAGGACCGAGGGCACCGGTCGGTGGGCTTGCCGAAGCTAGTTCTGTGCCTTTGTTGTTGTTTGTTGGGTTTTCTGGTGTAGAGAAAACACGGTGTTTAGCAGTGGCCACAGCCCAGCCTAGTGTCTCTAGACAGTTAGCGTGCCCTCTAAGACAATGACAGCCCCGCCCTTCATGTCAACTCGGCCATCAGGTCGCAGGGAAATGTCCAGCTCCCCTCCTCGGCGTGAACACTGAAAGGCTAAAGAGAAGACAGAGTGGGGTCAGTTGAGGGCATTTCGCTGTGATTACCCACACAGGGAAGGATTCATTGTTACAGACCCAGGGCTCATCCCGGGCCAGTTTCCAGAATACATTCCTTCATGTGTCCATAGCGCCTTCACCTCTGCCCCCTTCTCCTGCAGCCCCAGAGGTTCACAGGCAACCCACGTGCACACCCTGCACAGCCCTCTCACCCTGGGCCTCTTCCATTATTTTCCTCCATTGCTGCAGCCATGTGGGGTAATGTAGTCTAAGATGTGGAGAGGGGGACCTGGCCTACCTAAGCAGATGTAGAGTCCTGTGTCATGTCCCTGCCCCCTGCCACTCCACCCCCTACCATCCCCAACCTCCTACCCCCACTCCCACCCCCACCCCTGCTTCTCAGTTCAGAAAAGTCAGAAAAAGAGCTTGTTTCCTTGCAGTTGCTAAAGCAACTTGAAGGCCAAGTACAAGAGGGGTGCAGCCTCAGCCTCCCAGGAGCCCCATGCTTAGCAAGGCATTAGACTAACCCAGGACAGAGAATAAACAGACTGAATCCTCATTCTTGCCATCAGAGCCTGCTCTGATGATGAGCTAATGTAGCTTCCTTCAGTGGAGTTCCTTTTGCAACTGAGTTGTAGAGTCATCCCTGGAGGCACACAATTGGCCATCCTGAATTCCATAGCAGGACCTCATCTCAATAACCAAGAGCTGGAGCTATGACTTCATGGTATCCCATTTGCTGAGCATTTGAAGGACCCAGGTTCAATACCCAAGGACCCCCAAAAAAGGAGAGGAGGGGATGGGGAGAGCTGGCCTACCTCGCATTTGCTTCTTCCCCAGCTCCTCAGACCAGTAGGGGCCAAGAATAGTGTGGGCGGAGCCTGGAAAGAAGTGACAAGCTATGAGAGCAGCAGTCACCAGTTACAACCAATCATCCAGTTTGACTAAAACTTAGATCCTTTGATCATCCTATGTCGAGGTGGACACAGCGGATGTGGAGTGTGGAGAGGGGGAGAGAAGATTTATGAGTAACTGCTTCCCAAGTACCTGTCAAATCCTTGTTATCTCTGAAGCTACATTCAATTGCATGGTTATCCTGTTTCTTTTCTTTTTAAAGACAGTATCATGTAGCCCAAGCTATCCTACAACTAGCTGAGGTTAGTCTTGAACTTTTCCCCCTGCCCCAAGTGCCACAATGTATGTGTGTGTGTGTGTGTGTGTGATTTAACCTAGAACTAGATCAGAGATTGCACATGAAAATGAGGAAATGAAATGCAAATGAAGTCCGGTAGGTTCTGTGACTCACTCCTGTAATCTCAGTTTTTGGAGGTAGAGACAGAAGGGTCATGAGTTCTAGGTCATCCTTAGCTAGCCATAGGGGCCAAGCTAGGCTAAGATACCCTTTCTTGAGAAGAACAGAAAGAGTCATTTAGTAAATAAAAATCTTGAGGGAGTAAAGTGTAGTGTGGAAAATACCCTCACCGTTGACAAGTGTAAGAATTATGGGATGTCCTTTAGAGTGAATCACCATACCAGTTTCCTTCTCCCGAGAACCTCCAGTCCCACCCTGTGCCAGAAGCTCACCCATCCGGGTTCAAAGACCTTTACCTTCTAGAAGACATTAAACAAAATGCACTGGATGCCTGTTGCAGTCTGGAGCAGCAGCTGTGCATATGCACGCTGCCCAGAATCCTCTGCCCTAAGGTGAGACTCACTGGGCTACGTGGACACTCTGGGCCTGTTCTGAGTCTTCAGCTCTGCTTATGTGCTGAGCTTTGAGTTGGTATGTTTTGTTCCTCACCAAGGACTAAGTGATGGGCCCAGAGCCATCCTGGCTTTTAGCATCTGGAGCCTCTGCCCAGACTTTTTCAGCCCAGAAATCCCCTCCACCCATCACCTCCCACTCTTGACTATATAGACTGCTGTCCACAGGAGAATGGAAAGTAAGAGGCACATCTTTGATATCTTGCCTCTGCTTCAGGCTGGTATATGGTTTGCAAATGTTGCCTCAGGGATCTAGGTACGCTGTTAGTAAAGGTCACTTGAAGGGTACTATGTAGCCCTCCTCTTATCTCTGTGAAGCCAGAAAACCTAGGGAATAACTTCGAAATCTAGGACTCCACTTGGCCTGGGCTATGCACACACTTCTCTCTGAACAATGTACCAAGCAAGCTGTTAACAGATTAGGAACCTCTACCTTCCTCCTCAGAGCTGCAGGTGTACTTGTAAATAATGGGAATATGTTCAATAGCATCCCCTATTTCTATCCAAATAGATTTTTGATCACAATCTGAGAACTACACTATGGGCAATGGGCCAATCCAGCCTAGATTGTTTTGGGTACCTGTGCAATAACACACACACACACATGAGCACCAAACAATAGTTGGACCCCTAACTAGGTGTTTGTTCACATACTCCCCTACCAATCCTGACAGTGTGTCCTTTCCTGATTCCTGATCTGTATCCTTGCTTTGACTAAAGCTTCCTCACTACTTTGTAATCTCTCTGGACTTTTATTTCAATTCTTGAATAAGATGACAAGCAGCTGGTTATATCCAGCCCAGACTCTAACCACACGCAACATCATGGGAAGAGTACCTGTTACGGGGTCTTCAGCCACACCAACCCATGGTGCAAAGTATCGGGAGTAGAAGTCATACTGGGGTGTCTGCCCCTCAGGCGCTCCTTTGAGAGTGAGGATGAGCCCTTTCACCTTCCCTGACTTTTCCATTCGAGGCAGAGGCTCTGTGTTCACCTTCAGAGTCTCTAGAAAGGACCTTGAGCACAGACAGAGTGGGTTAGAAATAAGTATTTTCAGACCATCCCCTTCACAGAATAGAAAAGAGGCTGGGCTATGCCCAGATGGCTCCGCACAGGGAAGGAAGAGCCTGCCTGGACATCTACCTAGGGGAAAGAAAGTCGTGCCATGAGGGCTGATGCCTCTAATCCCAGCACTCTGGTTGCAGGGGCAGGTGGATCTGTGTGAGTTTGAGGCTAGCCTGGTCTACAGAGGGAATTCAGGACAGTCAGAACTGTGCAGTGAGACAGAAAAGGGAAGGGATGGGGAAAGAGGGAGGGAAAGGCAAGTCACGCTTTGGTGATCGCACAGCCTGATGGGAGCAGTGCTGCAAGTCTGATTCTGGCACATAAATGGCTAAACATGGCATTTACCTGTTGTAAGAATCACTGAGCCGGACCACGAGGTTTTTGGTATCTGGAGAGTACCGGATATCCTGGACCAGAGTGTCACCTATGGCTGCCTGTGAAGCAGATCAAAACTCCTCAGAGGACCAACTCTTATTCAGATGTTTGTCTAGATGCCAGAAGCCCTGGGTCAACCCTCAGCACCATAGTAACTGAGCATGTGCTCATAAACCCAAGATTCAGAAGCAGAAAGGTCAGGAGTTCAGGGTCACCCTCAGCTAGTCAGCAAAAGTGAAGTCCAGTTGGGATCCTGAGATTCTGCTTCTCAAAGCAAACGCCTTTGACACCAGCACGTGGGAAGCAGAGGTAGGAAGCTCAAGGAATTCCGGGACTCGGGGATGGCCCTGTGCTTAGAACTTGCTTCATCCTGCTCTGCTCAGCAAGCACATGCCCTCATCAGGCTGGAAGGTCAACCTGAGGATGCAGCATCCTTCAGGCCTCTCTGTCTGCCCCAAACACTGCATCTCACTCCGGTTCCCCTATGGAGGCTATATTGCTCATAGGTAAATGAGTCAGCTGTGATTGTGTGATCTGTAATCCGAGTACTTGGGAGGCAAGAATTACAAGTTCAAGGCCAGCCAGAGCTACCCACTGAGGAGAAAAAGGTTACAGCTCAATGCTAACATTCTGACCTGACATCACCTAGACTTCCACAGCAGGGTGAACACGGGGTGGGGGCTATTTTATGGGGTCACATCACACCAGAGCTTTCAAACACAAACGCAAGTGACCACGTCACAAGGCTCTAACTGGATTCTTTCCACCAACCTTTATCAAGTCTTCTACTTCTTGGGAGTCCTAGAAGAGGAAAAGAGATGGTCATTGCTGAACAGCAGAGCTGAGGCATAAATGCAGTTTGTAAACAATTGTATATATTGAGATTAGATGTGCATAGTGAGAAAGCGCTGACCTGAGGGAAGGTTGGGTAGAGAGGAAAGTCCAGGACAATCCTGTCCTCTGCTCTTCTGGCCTTTAGTTCCCCACTCATGGTGACAAAGGTCAGGGTGTTGTTCGTGTTCCCTGGACAGAGGAGGAACCAAGAATCAGGAAAATAAAAATGATTGTGTTTACATTGATGTTTGGTTCTGTGGTAGTGGTGGTACGTGTACATAGTTCTCTCTCTCTCTCTCTCTCTCTCTCTCTCTCTCTCTCTCTCTGTGTGTGTGTGTGTGTGTGTGTGTGTGTGTGTGTGTGTGTGTGTGTGTGTGTGTGTGTGTGTGTGTGTGTGTGTGTGTAATGAATGACCCCAGAGGGTCAAACATGAAAGTATCTCCCCTGAGCTGTTTTCCCTCCCTCCCACCCTCCTTGGTCTGTAATTTTCAAGAAGGTGTCTCACTGTGTCTCACCAGGTTGTTTGAGTGGCCGTGACTCTTAGCTGTGGCCCCCGAAGTCTGACATTTTAACCCTTTCTTCTCAGCCTCATGAATAACTGGCATGTCAGGCCTTTTTCATCAACCTAAATTGTCTTAGTGTTCTTCCCACACAAGCAAAATCATTTTATCATAATGATCAGAATTTTATGATCTGAAAGTAAAATGTCTGGGCTGGAAAGATGGCTCAGTGGTTAAGAGCCCTGGCTGCTCTTCCAGAAGGAAAGGGTTCAATTCCTGGTACCCACATAGCAGCTCACAATTGTCTATGACTCCAGGTCCAGAGAACCTGACACCTTCACACAGATGAAGGCAAAAATACCAATACATATAAAATAAAATAAAATATTTAAAAAGAAAGAAAGTAAAACGTCCCCAGCACTTGGTCCTCAGCTTGTGGGTACTGTTTTGGGGAGAGACACAGTTTGAGAACTGGTCCACAGGTGAAAGATCTCAGAAGAGGCTTTTCTACATGGACACTAAGACAGATTGTTGGGCAGTGAGGAGTTGATTAAAAGCATTCATAACCCTATGGGCAGACAAATAACAGACCTGCGGGGACCTGAGTGGAGCTAAGGCACAGGAGACAGACAGCATGGTGGAGCTTGAAGAGAGGAAATTGGTGCCCACATGGCAGAAGTGTGTGGGGGGGTCTCTTCTTAATGCCTTTCTGCATATGGGGGTGGCTTCACAGAACAAGCCTGTAGCTAGGCTCTCTGATTCCCAGGAAAGAGTCAGGGCAGGGGGTGTGGAGCAGGATGTGTGGCCGCCAGAACCTGCTCTGATATAAAGCCACTCTCCTAGAGTTCCTGACACTAGGGGGTCTGTTATTTAGGGACTCACAGTGTCTTAGTCAGGGGCCTGCCAAGGTCTGTGAAGGAACAAAGACTTCTGCTGGGTCTTAGGGCTTGAGCAGTGGCTGGATTCAAACACTATCTCCTTATAAAGGACACAGGCCTTCGAGGGCTCTAACTTGACCAGCATCCTGCCCAACATTACTGCTTCCTCTCTGATCTCAGTGTTACTGGTACAAGCTCTTTTAAAACCGATGGCCACCATGATGGCCACCATGATGGCCCACATCCCCGGATATACAAGCCAAACCAGACTTCTCCTTCCTTAAGTTGCTTCTGTGAGTTATTTCAGCACAGGGGAGTTATGAGTACTGGGTTTCATGTGAGTTAGCCTCACAACTTCATCTCCTACCAGGCACAGGCTCCCTCAAGAACCTAAGGATGATGCTATGGAGTGTTTAGAAAACATAGCAGGAGCTTTGCTCTGCTGCAGCCTCTGAGGATGTATGGTCTCCCACTCTAGCTTGGGTTTCTTCTTCAGCTCAAGGTCCCTGTCTAGTGTCCTCCTTCTTAAACTGTGTCACAACCTCATACAGGGACATGGAAAGAATGTGTCAACAGTACATGGCTTCTGAACACGCAACAACCAAACATTAATTCGAAAATCTTACATGTAGTGAGTAGAAGGTGTTTCTGGCAGTACTCAGACATGGTGTGTGACGTGACATCAGTGACCCCTTGAAACATGCACACTTTGCATTACAAGTGCCTTCTCTCCCCACCCCATTAAAAACATAAGCTCGGATCTTAGTCTACGGCTTATTATAAATTACACCATTTCTACTGCACATACAGTGTATTTCTCTTACAGAAACATAATCACTTACTTACAGGAAGCAAAGGTGTTTAATGTGCTTTGATTGTCAGTTGTCAGCATATGAATATAAAATCAGTATCTCTTTGGATTTGTATTACAATGTTTGATTTTATTTTTTTATTTTTAGAAAGCAAAAAAATATTAATTTGAATGAGTGTTTTGCCTCATGTATGCTGTGCACCGTATGTGTATGTTGCCCTCAGAGGCCATAGATCCCCTGGAAATGGAGTTAGGGAAGATGTGGTTGCTGGAATAGAACCTGGGTCTTCTGGAAGAGCAGCCATCTCTTAACCACCAAACAATTTCTCCAGGTCCTAAAACATTTGACTTTTAAAATTACTCTTTGAGTTTCAGCTAGATGCAGTTAAGGGCATCTGCAACCAAGACTAACATCCTGGGTTCAATACTCCAGGCCCACATGGTAAAAGAAGATAATAGACTCCTGAAAATTGTCCTTTGATCACCACATGTACACTGTGGCATTTGTTCATGTACACACATACATTAATCAATTAACATATAATAAAAAATTTAAAATTTTGGAGGCGATCTAACACTTTTCTGGCCTTCGCAATCATGGCCCACACATAGTGCACAGATATACATGCAGACAAAAATCACCTTTACACAAAAATAAAGGGAAAAACTGATCTGGACCAGCATATCATTCTTCAGTAACAAGGTCCTGAGAAGGAAGTTCCAGGAGGGCTCAGGAGGGCTTAATAAGCCATGCTCCATGTCAAGCAAGCTTAATTAGTAAGTACAGAAACTTACATGCTAGTTCCAGAGAGAAATGGGAAACTATCATCCAATGGGATGAAGTCAGCACAGAGCTAATCAAACAATGTTACATAAGGTGAACACAGGGTATCTCAAGCCAGGCACACAGTGACCTTGGGCCTGACAACCACCACAGCCCTATCAGGTGGGAAGAGTTGAGTTCTCAGGATCTGAAGCCACAATGGCTTTGCCGAAGCCATGGCCCTAGGCTATTTCTAGCTCTGCCAAGCATATTCCTGGTTTTAGAGGTTCCACGTATCAGAGCCCCAGGGAAAGCCTTGGGTCAGCCCAACCAGCAACAACAAAAAGTTGTTTTTAATTGCCTTTTGAGGATCTGGATGTGGTGGCTCAACCTATAAATCCCAGCATCAGGAAGCAAAGGTGGGAAGGCTGCAAGTTCAAATCCAGCCAGGCCTAAGTAGGAAGTTCCAGGCCAAACAAGGTTATGTAACAAGAACCTGATTTTGGAAAAGGGCAAGGCATGTGGCTCAGTTGATAGAGGGCTCACCTAACATGCATGGAGTTGGAGGTTCAGTCACAAGCAAACCAAAAATGGTTTGTAGTACTGAAAGCCTGTAATACCAAGACTTGGGAGTAAAGGCAGAAAGAGCATATGTTCAAGGCTATTCATGGTGTATAAGAAGTTATATGAGTCCCAAATTCAAAAAAAAAAAAATAGTATGACTTTAAGATCATGTAGAGAACACCATGCCTTTGTTTTCCAGATATACATTATACATTATCTGCCATGTCCATTCTGGTCATGCAACACCCACAGCCACAAGCAAACAAATTACATTTTAAAAAGAAATTCACATTACTAAGCCATGGCGGTGCATGCTATAATTATAATTCTTGGAAGTCTGGAACAGTAGGACCCAGAATTTCAAGACCATCATCATCTATACAGGAAGTTCAACGCCAGCCTGAGACCCCATCACAAAACAAATGAGCAGCGATAAATGAACAAAGTCCACATTACTTATTTTGTGAAACAGCACAGCCACAGAGGCCAGGGTGGCGTGGCCACACAGCGGGAACTCACTCTCAGGAGTAAACCACCTTAGTCCAAAGCGGGAACCTTCAGAGAAGAGAGGTAAAAGAAAATCATGATCAGACCCGCGCTGTCAGGTTAAAAATGCCTCGGCATCTTCTTCCCTAAATCATTTGCATGGCTAACAGGTAAAGGAGTGAGGGAGCCCAGGGTAGACAGATGTTCTGCTCCCTCCTGGGAAAGGTCCCATTGACTTGAGCTTGATCTCCAGGACTCACATGCTTGAATCAGAGAATCAGCTCCTACAAGCTATCCTCTAACCACACACACACACACACACACACACACACACACACACAGATGCACCCACAGGCACGCACACACACACATGTAAAACAGACATTTAAGTGTATATTTACTTTGTGTGAAGTTGTCAGTTGGTTGCAGTTTTCGGATAAAAGCGGTTTCAGAGAGGTTCATCTCCCTTGCGATGTGTTGATGAGAGTCTTCATCCAATGTCTTAAATAGAAAAAAAAAAGGTGGAAACACAGATCTGACTTAACATAGCAGCTTATGGGCATCAAAAGTCATATCCTTGGCACATCTTTAATCTCAGTACTCGTGAGGCAGAAGCAGGTGGATCCCTGTGAGTTGGAGACCAGCTTGGTCTACACAGTGAGTTCCAGGACAGTTAAAGCTATGTAGTTAGATCATGTCTAAAAAAATAGAAAAGGAAAGGGAAAAAAAAGCTATATGCTTAAAGAGAAATTTAAGTCACATGATAAAGAATTAAAGTCTCTCTCTGTGTGTGTTTGATATCTTTCTGGGGGTGTATATTTTGTTGTTTGGGTTTGTTTTTTTCATTTTTGATTTTTATGGTTTCTTGTTATCCAATGAGTTTCACTAGGATTGCTATGTGATCTTTGAGCCATTCAAAATGAAAAGCTAATATTCCATCTATCATCTATCTATCGCTCTCTATCTATCTATCTATCTATCTATCTATCATATATCATCCATCCATCAATCAATCATTTTAGTTTGGAGACAAGGTCTCATGTAGCCCAGATAAGGCTGAGACTGACTGTGAACTCATGATCTTCCTACCGTCACCTGTAAGGTACTGGGGTTACAGGCGTATACCAATGTTAGGTAATGGGGTTACTGGTGTGTACCAATGTTAGGTAATGGGGTTACTGGTGTGTACCAATGTCAGGTACTGGGGTTACTGGTGTGTACCAATGTCAGGTATTGGGGTTACAGGCGTGTACCAATGTCAGGGACTGGGGTTACAGGCATGTATCAATGTCAGGAACTGGGGTTACTGGTGTGTACCAATGTGACTGGCTTTAATTTTTTTTTCTTTTTTCTTTTTGGTTAGAATAAAGGAAATGGGGCTGAGTTTGTGGCTCAGTTGGTAGAGCGTTTGTCCATGCAAAAAGCCTTGAGTTGGAGCACAGCACCATGTTAACTGATTGTGCGCTCAGATACCTGTAATGGCAGCATTTAGGAAATAGAGAGAGGGCTAAGAATGAGTTTCAGAGCAGGGCTTCATAAGACCCTCCTCCTCTCTGAGGAGTTCTGGGCAGTTAGTGGCTGCCAGGGAGGGAGAGACATTTTCTTCAGTGGTGTAGCCGCTGAATTGCTCACCATGCTGTAAGTAACCATCATTCATGTTCTTGTAAGCAACCCTTAATTAGACCTCTCAAACAAGATGCCAGAGGATCTGGGGACACACCGAAGTCTGAGAAGTTGTGGTGTGTAAGCTATGGCCCTGTGTACGAAAGACTCAGTATGGAGATTGAAGCCAGGACACTTACAGGAAGCAATAGTGAGTGCTGCTAAATAATTGAAACCTGTAGGGTTTGCTGGAGACGGGATCCAGGTGTTGCCTATGCTCAATATGTGTTCTGTACTGAGCGTCACTGTCAGCCCTTAGGTACTTTAACAAGAAGTACTATGCTTTAAAGATGCTCACAACCATCTGTAAGTCCAGTTGCAGGGAATCCAGTTCCCTCTTCTGACCCCTGTGGACATCAGGAAGGCACACAGTGCACACACATACTTGCAGGCAAACATTCATACACATGAAGTAAAAATAAAACTTTAAGTATATGAATTTAAAGATAAGGTCTTATGTTTGGGTGAGGTGGGTGGAAAATGAGAGGAGAGCCTTGCATCGAGGAAGTGTCTTAGGCAAGCCATAGCCTCATTTCTGTTCTCCTAAAATCAGAAAGTAAAGTACATCTATGGGCAGAGTATCTGAGGGTCACCCATGGCACGCACACTCAGGAACACACACAAATTTTCATTTCATTACAACATTTATTTTTCCTTTTTATACTATAAGCCTCTTTTTGCACATAATAAGTACAAAGCTGATCTGAGGGTGTGACTCAGTGGTAGAACACAATTTGGGGTATACAACACCCCTCCCCCAAATAAACAGGTGCCCCCAATAACCAGACTCAGCTGTTTGGTTTGGTTTGTAGCCTCAGCTGACTGAGCTATGTAGCAAAGATAACCCTGATTCTGATCCTCATCCCTTCATCCTGCAAGCTTCGGAACCATAAACATGCACCACCGTGCCCTCTGGCTTCAACAACCATTTCTCTTTGGCATCCTAGAGAGGTTCAGATCCCCAATACCAAAAGCAAAGTAATGATTCGTTGTTCAGAGTGCCAATGTTTTGATGGTGTGAGATAATGAAGTGCTAGTTAACATCTTAGGACCCTCAGGATTATTGAGGGGGAGGAAGAGACAGAACAAGTTATATTTTATACTCCCATCTTGTGGCAATACAGAGAAGTGACAACCTTCATGTGACAGCTTGTCTTCTGGGTCTATGTCCTTCTGCTGTATTAGATGTCAGAGAAGCCAGAGCGTTCAGTACAGGAAGTGCTAAAACCAGGAAGACACTATGACTTCTTCCCCTGTACCTGAACCTCTGGAAGAGGCACTGTCTACATCTTCATGTGTCCCTAATAGTTCTTATGGAGGATGCAGATATAGCTCAGTGGTAAAGCACTTGCCCGGCATGACTAAGGCCCAGTACCCCTAGTTAAAAAAGAAATTCAAACTCTGCCACATAACCCAAAGTTTATACTCACTGTTTTATTTTAGGCCTCACACATACTGGGCAAGACCTAACCTACCAAGCCACACCCCTAGTCCTCATACTTACATTTAAAGCCCTGTCCAATCCACTCCAAGGTAAGTCCACAAAAGTTGTGCTTCTGGTTAACAAGAGTTCTTTCTTACTACTATTATCACTAGCTACATAGAGCTCTGTGTGTCTGCATATGGGTATGTGCACATGAGTGTAGGTACCCAGGGAGGACATGGGCATCGCATCCCCTGAAGCTGAAGTTACAGATGGCTCCAAGAGGCCATGGGAGTGCTGGGAATCGAACCCAGGTCCTCTGGAAAAGCAACAAGTGCTCTTAACCACTGATCCATTTCTTCAGAGCTTAACAAGAATTCTTAGGAGAAGGGTTTGTCATAATTCAGTTGGTTATAACTCTTTCATATCATTCTACATGTTCCATCTCTCTAGCCCAAGAATTCTGGAAGGCATTTTTGACTTTCTTACTGAATTATTATTTCTCTGTCTGAGGGTTTTGTCTGCATGTATGTCTATGTACCACATGCACATGTGCCTGGTGTCTGCTGAGTCTTGAGGGGGGCACTGGGTTCCCTAGATCTGGAGTTACAGATGGCTGTGAGCCAGTAGGGGGTTCTGGGAACAGAACCTGAGTATCCTGCAAGATTAGCCAGTGCTCTTAACTGCTGAGCCATCTCTCCAGCTTCTTACAGGAATTCTTAGAAAGGATTTTTACCATAATTCAGTCTATTATAATTTCTTCATATCACTCTGCACATTCCTAACCAAAGCCTCACACATGCAAGGCACAGTGTGTTGAAATAAGTCAAGGTGGAAAAAGAGCTCAGAACTGTGGGCTGAATTACAACCAGGGCGAACATGGCCATCTGAGAGATGCGG
Source organism: Phyllotis vaccarum (assembly GCA_033318265.1). NCBI lineage: Eukaryota > Metazoa > Chordata > Mammalia > Rodentia > Cricetidae > Phyllotis > Phyllotis vaccarum. The sequence goes on along the minus strand of JARWLC010000010.1, from coordinate 83,593,955 downwards.
TATGCTGCTGTGAGGGTAGAGATGGTAGGGCTCTACTGTCAGGCAGGCCTGGGGTAGGATACTAAGTCGGCCACTTAGGAGTGACCCCAGGAAATCATGGAACTGTCCTTTGCTTCTGTTCTTTGATCTGAAAGATAAGGACAATAATAATAAGCCCAATCCTAGATGGTGATGCGAATTAATGTGGTATGTGAACAACCTTTGGCTGAGTCATCCCATAGTCACTGCCCAGCGCTGAAAACCATGTGCTAGAAGCCAGTTGGGGAACACAGAAATCAGAATTCCCATGTCAACATCTTTTTCCTCACGTGATTTTCCTTCCCTAAATTCAATCTAATAATTTTTGGAGCATGAATACACATGCGCGCGCGCACACACACACACACACACCCCAATAACAACAACAACAATAACAAACAAACAAAAAAGTGGATGTGGTGCCCTTAATGCCAACACTCAAGAGGCAGAGGCAGCTAGGTCGCTGTGAGTCTGAGGCCAGCCTGCTCTACACAGCAAGTTCCAGGACAGCCAGGTCCCTACATAATGGGACCTTGTCTCAAAACCAAGCAAAACCCTAGCCTCTGTCAGAATGTGGGACTTCTGAGCTGTTCCTCTGGTGGTCAAGCTAGCTTCCAAGCTAACAAAGCATGACTCTCCGGTACCACAATCCTCTACTACATTTTTTTTTCTTGTTTAATTTTTTTACATTTATCTGGGAGGTGAAGGTCAAAGATATCAGAGAACAATTTGCAGGAGTCAGCTCTCTCCTTTCCCACATGGTAAAGGATTGTCTAAGGATCAAACTCACATCATGTTTGATGGCAAGCATCTTTACTGCCCCGCCCTCTTGTCAACCCTCTGGGTCTGCCCCCATCTCCCAGACAGCAAATCCTCCTGTCTCAGTTTCTTCAGTGATGGGGTTACAAGTATGAGTCAGATTTCAGTCCTGGGTCTGGATGGCTTCCTTACCTTTGTTATGGTTAGTGTTTGTACTTCCTCTCTACATATTTCCTGTGCTTTGATACACTTCTTATTGCCACACTGGTAGATATTTGAGGATATCAAACATTTGTTGGTATACTTGTTTGAGTTAAGGTCTTGCTATGTAGCTCTGGCTGGCCTGGCATCACACCCAACTCAAACATACATTCATTCATTCATTCATTCATTCATTCATTCATTTGCAGGGGACAGGGTTTCTTGGTGTATCCCTGGCTGTCCTCTACCTCAGAAATCCACCTGCCTCTGCCTCCCAAGTGCTGGAATTAAAGGCACGTTCCACTACTGCCTTACTGTGAAGATCTATTATATAATTTTAGTTATCTGTTCCATTTTTTGTTTAACCCTTAATCTTCCTTTGCTTTTTATCTTGTATATAGTATTATGATTTCCTTGTATGGAATATTCAAGAGATAAATGTCTTGAAAGCAAAAATAGAATATTACAGGAGTTCTTGGAATATTCTGTTGAGAATTGCTCCTTTTCTTTACACAACTTTTTCATGTTTTTGTTTTGTTTTTGAGATACAGCCCCAAATAGCCCAGGCTGGCTTAGAACTTGCTGTGTAGCTGGGAATGATCTTTAACTCCTGATCACAGGGTGCTTCACCACTCCTGATTACGTGGGGTTAGAGATCAAACCCAGGGCTTCATCACACTAGTGAGACACATCCCCAATCCCTACATCAACCTTTTATTGCATCTTCAAAAAGCTCAGAGTACAAAGTTTAGCCTCAGTGTGTACCCCAAGTTCTTCAGATTGTGGCCATAGTCAAATCACTTTCAATTAAATCTATTGACTGACATTATACATAAAACAAAAAATTATACATCTCTATGGGCACCATACACTGTTATGATTTGGTCAAATTTTAAATAAATTTTTAAAAAGACAATGTAAAACACAACCAGAATTTATTCGAGCCCTACACTTAAATTCTCACATCTTTACTAGTTGATGAAATTTTAAAGATACAGTCTAGTAATAAAGTCCTTGCCTAGAGCTGTAAAGCCCTGAGTTCACCTCACAGTGCAAAGCAAAGCAAGCAAACAAAAACCCAACACTGCTCCATTCTCTGAGTCCTCACTGTTCACGCTACCTTTAGATCTTTCAGTCTCTGTGGTGACCACTGAATAATAACCGAATTCTTTTGCACAGACTTAGCGGAGGGAAAAAAAGAGCTTGAGAGAGGAATTACAACTGAAGCTCAGGGTGTAGAATTAAGTCTAAGTTCTGTGCTGTGCACCTTGGAACAAGGAGACCTTTGCTAGTCCCAAGTCTTTCTCATCCCATGTCCTTCCATTCCTACTATGAAGACTCTTAGGCTACATTTAAATCCCTATTTCCTAGGTTTTGAACATGTAAATTCTGGGCATGGTGATGCACACCTTTCATTTCAGCACTCAGACACAAAGGCAGGAGGAGCTCTGTGAGTTCAAGACCAGCCTGGTCTACTTTGCAATACTCTGTTGCAAATAAACGAATAAAAACAGCAAGACAACAAAAAGAAAAAAAATATTAGCAACATAAAACATATTTTAGCTGGGTGGTGGTGGCTCCTGCCTTTGATCCCAGAACTCTGGAGGCAGAGGCAGGAGGATCTCCTTGTGTTTGAGGCCAGCCTGGTCTACAGAGCAAGTTCCAGGACAGCCAGAACTGTAACCCAGAAAAACTCTGTCTCAAAAACAAACAAACAAACAAACAAACAAACAAACAAACAAACAAACAAAAACATTTTAATGGGCAAGTAGATAAAGATAGAGAGGGATGTAGAGAAGGCTCAGCAGTTAAGGACACTGGCTACTCTTCCAGAGTTCTGGGTTCAATTCCCATTGCCCACATGGAGGCTCACAACCATTAATAATTGAATTCCCATGGAATCTGAGGGCCTTTTCTGGTGTGTGGATGTATATGCAGACAGAATACCCATAGACATAAAACAAATAAATCTTTAAAAAAATAGAGACAGATCCTTTAGCTCTAATATTTATTGATATTAGTGTTCTGGAGATAATCAAAGTTATAAAACAACAGAAACTATTATCTGGTGAAAATGTAGCTACATAGACTCTGTCTCAAATATATATCTACATATATTTATATGTAATTCATTTTGATTATTATATATACACAAATATATGTATATGTTCATATATATGAACAACATGGAGACATGGGACAGACAGATATAGGCTTTGCCAGGCAATTACAATCAATTCCACAATTGTTGGACAGAAAGTTGCACTTGCCAGATTGATCCTATAGAAGGTTCCAAATTTGGAATCCGGCTGTTAATTATTTGCTCACTAATCTTTGAAGCTCTTGCATCCTTAGATAAAGCCTACTAATTCCTTTGCCCTCTGCAGCTGGTGGAAGAAAGATGCTAGCTACAGGGTCCTTAGTCCTTAATAAACATGCTGAGGTGGGATGAGCTCATCTCTCTGGGCCCTAGACAATCAACCTTTTTATGCTAGATGTATTTTATCTTATTTTTTGAGACAGTTCTCATTAATAGTCCAGGCTAGCCTAGAGTCTGTTATGTAGCCCAGGTTGACCACAAACTCATGATTCTCCTGCACACCTCTTTTTAATTTGGTTCCAGTTACTCTGTGTGTGTGTGTGTGTGTGTGTGTGTGTGTGTAACCTGAAATCTAATCTGATAGTAAGGCTTGGCAGCAGGGACCTTTACTCACGGAGTCCTCTCACAGGTCTGACAGGGCATATGTGGAACCAAAGGACAATTTGCAAGAGTCAGCTCTCTCCTTCCAATCCTCTCAGGGATTGAACTTGGGTCCTCCCACTTAGCAGCAAGCACCTTTCCCTGCTGAGTCATCCTGCAAGGCACTGAAAAGAATGTCTACACTTCTAGGTATAGATAAGGCTGCAGCCAGGCCCAGAGTTCAGGAGGTAGTTTCTCAGGGTAGCCTGGGCTACATAGGGAGTTCCAAGCCAGTCAGAGTATTATAGTGAACGCTATCTCACCTGCCCCTGCTAAAAAGTCCCAGGATGTCCATACAGAAAGGCCAAATGACATTTCAGCCATCCCTACCTACAGATCTCCTGTAATTTTGTGCTTAGTTTTTGGTGCTAAGTAAACAAAAAACCTAATTCTGAATGGGAGCTCCAGTCATTCTTTTATAATTGTTTGATTATTTATTACTTTTTACTTTTGTAAGATTGTTCTCTATATAGCCCAGGCTGGCCTCAGACCCATGATCCTCCTGCCTTATCCTTTGGAACATCAGGGTTACAGGCATAAGCCCCGCACTCCCTGCTGCCACCTCTTTAATGGGCTCCAGTTCCTCAGCTTGGGAGTCTCTGTAGTTCTGACTCAGTCTAGGTGTAGCCATTCCTGTCAAAACCTGAAGACATGGCCATCACCAATATGACAAAGACACAAGCCAAAGTGGCCACATTCAGAATGGTCTCTCTTCTCAGAAGCCATGGGCTCTACACACATCCAGAACTTGAGGCATGGCCCTTGAGAATGGAGTACTTACATTTTCAAGGAGGCAGACGGCAGCAGGATTGCCACGGAAAGCTGTTGCTGTGAACGCATCTACTATGAAAATGGGGACCTTCATTTTTCTCACCGGCTCTGTCTGGGAGGACACTGCCTTACTGGGAGCCTGCTTCACTTCCTGTTGTTTAAAAAAAAAAAAAGTAAATGGTTAATGTTTTACTCCACAAACAGACACAGTTAATGGCTCCCAGATAAAAGTCGGACAATTACTCCAACATACCTGCACATAAAGCTAGGTGACTCCTCTACTTTTTAAAGTCTCTGCATTTAACTTATTTTAAAATTCAATGAAGTGGAGCAGTGCTTTAATCCAGTGCTCAGAAGGCAGAGGTAGGCAGATCTCTGTGAGTTCTAGGACAGGCAGGGATACACAGAGAAACCCTGTCTCATACTAGCTAAATGAAATAGTTTTCATACAACACACAGAACTCTGCAACATAATTACCCTCCTTCCTAGAGTAGCCGAATCTAGCTGTGGCAGTATTTTTAATGGTGTTCATGAGATGTCTGAGAGGCACAAGTGTGTTGCTTGCAGCCTTCCCAGGCAGACAAGCTCTGCTCTCAAGGCTAAGCACTTCAGTGTTGGAGTTCACCTGGGATTACTCCATAGGCGGCTAAGGCAGAGGATTGAGAGCAGAGTCAGTAGGCACATCTCTGAGTTCAAGGCCAGCATCACCTACAGGGTGAGTTCCAGGACAGCCAGGATTACAGAGAAGGCATGTTTCAAAAAGCAAACAAACTCTCTCTTTCATACATACATACATATATATATAATATATAGTATATATAATATACACACATATATTTTCTGAAAATGTTTGCATTCATGCATGGGTGCCTGTGTGTGTGTCTCTGTGTGTGTGTGTCTGTGTGTGTGTGTCTCTGTGTGTCTGTGTGTGTCTCTCTGTGTGTGTGTGTGTGTGTGTGTGTGTGTGTGTGTGTGTATTGAGGATTAAACTCATGCTAAGCACAAGGTTTACAACTCCCAAAGTTTCAGATTTTTTTAAGATTGTGGGGGAGAGATTTCCTCACCACACTGCACACTGGCCCCAGACACCTGGCTGAGCTCAAGTAAATCCTTTGTCTAGTAGTATAGATATACCAACACACCCAGCTCTGGCTTTGTATGTGTTTTTTGATTAAATTTATTACTAAAGAATAAAATTATACCCTTAAGTGGTCTTTTGTTTGTTTGTTTTTTATGTTTCTAGAAATGCTTCCCGAACCAACAACAAAAGTCTTCTTAAAGGAATTGGTCTCACAGGCTCTAATAACCTGTGTCATTCACTTATTCAACAACAAGACATCCCTAACTTTCCACCTACAACATACCCAACTTCATCTTTTCTTCCTCAGAGAACTTGGATTTTGTTTTGGCTTCAGGGATTCACCAGGCCCCTGCCAGTTCTGGACAATTTCATTCCCTTTTCCAGATGTTCCATCTTAAAGCTTGTCCTACAGCTAGATGGCGACAAATCTCAGAGAAAGATGCCTGAAAAGCTTCTGGGAGGAATGTTCTGCCCTCTGATTAGCAGGAGCTAAGAGAATAGGCTGCCCCATCCATTCCCCCTTCCCTGAGCTGAACATGGTGATTCTAAAAATGCAGCAGCCTGGTCTTGGACCGACAAGCAAGGAGACAACAAGCTAAGGATCTAGATAAGGGGAAAAAGTGTGCTTCCTGATGCTGTAGTTAACTGCTAGAGGACCCCTAAGTATTCCTTTCTCTAAACCTCCTGCCTAATACATAGTAAATGTCTCAAAACTTACAGTATCAGCCAAAAAATAACAACAAAAAACCCAAACAATAACAAACAAACAAAAACCAAAACAAACCTCCCCAAAGTTGTCCACATTGTAATTCCCAAGAACAAGTATGTTTTGTAACAAGCAAGGGGGAATTAGGCTGAAGTGTAATCAACTGATTATTCTGGATTATCCAGCCCTAGGTAAAGAATTTTTTGTTTGTTTGTGAAGTACTGGGAATAAAACCCAGGGCCTCAGGCAGGCTAGGCAAGCACTCTACCACTGAGCTAAACCCTCAGCCAACAGGGATCTTTAAAATGTGTATATGTGATGGCTATTTTTGGTTGTCAATTTGACAACATCTGGAATTAACCAACACCCAAGTACACCTTGGGTACACCTTGAGGGATCTTTCTCTTTCTCTCTCCCTCTCTCTCTCTCTCTCTCTGAGACAGGGTTTTCCTGTGTTACAGTCCTGGCAAATATCATTCCCACAGCCTCATGTCCAAAGACACACACTGTAAATGAAGCCTCAGGGCATTAATATGGAGGAAACTGTGCTGAGTCCATGACAGTTCCTCTTGATTTTGAGGCCAGTTTTAGACCTTTGATTTCATGTTGAGATAGTGAGAAAATGAAACACAGACCTGATGTGGGAATGCCTTTCTGTATGCTGTGAATCTCCATCTTTAAATAAAGGAGCTGTTTTGGGCCATGACAGGCACCATAGAAAAAGTAGGAGGAGGAATCAGAATAGGTAGGGAGAAGCAGGGCAGAGTCAGGCAGATCCGAGCAAACCGCTCAAGGAGCAACATGTAAGAAACACTGGTGAGCCACAGGCCACGTGGCAGACAGATTAATAGAAATGGGTTGATTTAAGATGTAAGAGCAAGCTAGCAATGTGCCTGAGCCATAGGCCAAACAGCATGAAGTTAATATAAGCGTCTGAGTCATTTCTGGGGGCCTGAGTGGTGGCAGCGGGTGGCTAAGCGGTCTGGCACAGCAGGTCTGTGGGTCTCGGACCTCTGGCCACCCGGGACCAAAGAAACCCCACTACTACACAGACCCACTTTGAAGCAATCCTGAGCTATGTTGTGAGCCCCTTTCTTAGTAAGAGTAATAATAATAATTTCCTCTCTCCTACAAACCCACAACCCAGATTGCTTGCTGGATCACAAAATGTGTAGGGTTTCTCTCCACCAATCAACAAGCAGTCACTTATGCATCAGACGTTAGCTAGATGTTCTCTACTTTAATTCCATTCACTGTATATCTGAAAACGGCATCAAACACCCTGAGACCCCTCACTCTCCACCCTCCCACACACACTTATTTCAGATCTCAACCTCTCACTAACAATTCCAGACTAACAGAGTCCCCACAGCCCCTTCCTTAGGTTTAATTAATGGCAGGGCAGCAGGCAGCAGGGAGAATGGGGGGGGGGGGCACACTGTGCTTATGCTTACCAGTTTAATATGAGGGGTATTTTAAAGCAGGGGCCTGAGGAGATGAATAAGGAGAGATATAAGAGAAGGAGCAAGGAGCTTCCAGGTCAGAAACTTCCTCATATATGGCTATGGAAAGTTTTCCAAACCCTGTCCTTAAGTCCTGGTGCACAAGCTTAATTGAAATAGGTTGGGGATGTGCTTAGATAAGAGGGCGGGCTTTCATGCTAATCGCCCTGGTGGAAGAAGTCCAAAAGACCTTTTAATTAGATGTTCCTTGGCCTCTCTGTCCATCAGGCCTTCCTCTCCAGTATGGGGCACCACCCCTTCTGAAATGGCATCTTATTACCTGCTATCAGAGGTGGGTGCTGGGAACTGAACCCTGGTCCACTGCAAAAGTAGCAGATACTCTTAACCCCTGAGCTATCTCTCTAGCCCAGGCTTCTTTTACTCAAAACTTGGTTTTTAATTCCCAATTTGGTTTTAAGAAACAGTAAGAAAGTACAGAAAAGGTTAGTGTCCCTTTGACTCCTGTCTTTCTTGCCCTGAGTCATGTGACAGAACACTGTAGAACTGTCCCTGAAATCTAGTCTTGGATCTACTTTACCATGCAAATATGAAGGAATCAGGTCCCTTTGTCTATGACTAGTCCCTGGAACACTGCTGTTTGTTGTGTGTGTTGTAGCTTTTATAGCCATTTGTTCACAATCTCCTTCAGATACAGAAGACAGAGGGCAATCCCAGCTATTCTGAAGCTGTTCACATTAAAAACTCACTTGTGAGCACTGCCTCTAAACTGGGGTGCTTGATTATACACAGCAGTTTGTTCTTTGACATGAAAACACTCATTAGCAGAGTGCTGGCAGCCACTGGGAATATTGGGGGATTAAAAAAAAATAATTTAATTTTTATTTTATGTGTGATGCATTGCCTGCCTGATGTCTGTGTTAGGGTGTCAGGTCCCCTGGAACTAGAGTTAGAGACAGTTATGAGCTGCCATGTGGGTGTGTGCTGGGAATTGAATCCAGGTTCTCCAGAACAGTCCTCTTAACCACTGAGCCATCTCTCCAGCCCCCAGAGAAGTTCTGGTGTTCTGATGTTTTCTGAATTAGACCAGCATGACCCATCAGCTTTTTTGTGATGGCAAAATCCCCATTACCCATCAAAAATTGGGTCCTTTATGTTCCTGTATAAGAGAACTAACTACACTCGGCTAAACAACTGTACCAAAAGTTTATATTTTGAATTTTGAAGTTATATATACATATATAATATGTATATATGTAATATGCATATATATAATGATCTCACAGTTTTTTTAATAGAACTGTGAGATAGACTCCCAATTTTTTAATAGAACTCTGTAGAATCTTGCTCTTATGAAATTAATACTGTAATTCTAGTACTTTAAAGGCAGAAAGCAGGAGGATCAAGAGTTCAAGGTAGCTGGGGATGGTAGCACACACCTTTAATCCCAGCACTCGGAGGCAGGCGCAGGTGGATCTCTGAGTTCGAGGCCAGCCTGGACTACAGAGCAGTTTCCAGCCAGGACTACACACAGAAAGAGAACCTATTGGACTTAGTAACTCATGCCTGTGTTGCAAAATAATCTTTTGTACCCTGTGAAGATGTGTTGCTCTCATTGGTTTAATACAGAGCTAAACAGCCAATAGCTAGGCAGGATGTAGGGATAGGGAAAGAGCTTGGGGATAAAAAAAAAAAAAAAAAAAGGCAGAGAGTTACCAGGAGATATGAGGAGAAGCAAGACGAACATGCCATACTGAGGAAAGCCACCTGCTAGACTCTAGCTAAGAAATATGTGTTAATTTAAGTTGTAAGACTTAGTAACAAGCCTAAGCTATCAGCTGAGCACTTATAATTAACAATAAGTCTCTGTGTGGTTATTTGTGGAGCTGGCTGGTGGGGCAGAAATTTTCACCTACATGTCTGTATTTGAGTGAAAAAAAAGGAAAGGGAACATGACTGTCCTAGGTTTGATGGGGAAGAAAGTTTATTATAGATATATGGAAGAACATAAGTAGAAGCAGGGACAGGAACATCTGGGAGAGTCCAGAGTGGACATGCCAGACTGAGTTGTGCCATGTGGGAAGAGGGGGAAGGGAGGGGAGAGAGGGGAGCCAGCTAGGAGGCCCCCCGAGAGGGTGGGCAACCAAAATGGTTGGAGTATATAAGGCACCTTGAGCTGGAGAGTTCAGAGTAGGGCTGGAGTACATCTGCCAGCCAGGAGGTCCCTGTGACTGGTAGGGAGTACAGAATGCAGAGGAACGTGGTGGGCAGGTCTTCTTTGATATGTTAAGTAGGCATCTCAGCCAATTATCTCCAGTTTGAAACCTAAGAGCAATACCAGCATGTAAGTGGTTGAGAGGCTGGCCATGTGTTTAAGGCCAACCTGATCTACATAATGGGTTTAGGGTAGCCTCAACTATAGAGTGATGCTCTCTCTCAAAAACAAATAAAATTGAGAAAGAGGGTAGGTGTAGTATGAGGTTTCTGGCCCTGACTTTTGGGCCTAGCCTCAAGGTTTACGCCCACAGACCCACAGACTCACAGACCCACAGACTCGCAGACCCACAGACCTGCAGACCCGCAGTCCCACAGAGACACACAGATGCTTTCAATAGTTTTTGGCTGATCGGCCTAAGGCCCAGGCATATAACTTGGTAGCTCTTCACCCTTAACCTAACCCATGACTCTTATCCTGTTCAGCCATGCGGCTCGGTACCTTTTCTCAGAGCAGCATGGTTGTCCTCTGCTTCTTCTGGCTTCTCTCTGGCATTCTGCTCTGTGCTTCCTGTTCTCAAGAGTTTTCTTAGTCTGGTAGCCCCACCCAGACTGCCTGCCTTTGGCCAATCAGTGCTTTTTATTAAACCAGTGGGTGGGACAATTATTTACCATGAATCAACACAATCCCCTACGGGTAGGGAGGGAGGGAGGGGAGAGCACCATCATTCTAGAGCAGTCTGACAGACTGAAAGGACAGAATATGTTCATAGTAAATTACAGCTTGGCTTCTCTGCTATTCTCCTGGCAGATCACCAGTAGCAAAGCCTTTTCTATTAACCTGATTTGGTACACGTAGTAAAAACAGCTTTTTCCTCCAGAACTGTTTGTCAAAAACAGTCAACCAACTGTTTAATAACATTATGTCTGCCTGAGTTGTAGGGAAGTTACTGAGGCAAACAACTGACTTTAAGCAAATGTCTATAAGAAATAGCATAAGCTTGAGATGTTGAGAAGAGTTTGTTTTTAAACTTTATTTTAATGTGTGTGCATGTGCACGCCTACCCAAGGCAAAAAGAGGACAACTGTTGCTTGTATTGGTTTAATAGAATGCTGATTGGCCAGTAGGAAGTGTAGGCGGGGCTAGTGGACTAGGAGAATGCTGGGAAGCAGAAGAGTAGAGGCACCACCAGAAGCAAGGAAAGAATGCTGCAATGAGAAAAGGTACCAAGGCACGTGGCTAAACATAGAATCATGAGATAAGAGTAAGAGTTAACAAGTAATAAGCCTGAGCCATAGACCCAATAGCTTGTAACTAATATACGCCTCTGTGTGTTTCTTTGGAACTAAGGGACTGTGGGTCCAGACCTCGGGGTAAGGCAGGACCTATTCCTTGACTCTTTCCCTTCCTGTTTGTATCCCTTTGATCTCCTTCAGTCTGATTGCTCTAGCTAAGACTTCAAGTGCTGTATTGCATGGCTGTGGAGAGTGGACATCCTTAACTTGTTCTTGATTTAGTGGAAATGAAGCTTAGTCCTGATTGTCAGTTAATTGGATGGAAAGATGCCTAGAAGATTAGCCAAGCATCATAGTTACAGTTCCTCTCTCTCTGAGCATGATTCCATAGATTAACTAAGTTGGGGAAGGCCTGGCCTGCATGTGAGTGGCATTATCTGTTACCCGGGTGGATGGGAGGATGGAATAAGAACCCCCTAGTGCATGTGCGTGAGCTCTCTCTTCCCCCTCTTTCTCCCTCCCCCCTCTCTCTTTTTTCTCTCTCTCTCCTGGCTTCTCAGCTGTGACCCCCAGATGTGCTCTCTTCCACCACGCTCTTAACCTACAAGGCACCTGAACCCTCTGAAGGTACCAAAGTAAACACTGAATTAAAGACCCAGACATAGGTTCACACAGCTGTGGACACCTGATTTTTTGACAAAAAAGCCATTACACACTGAAAAATAGCATCTTCAACAAATGGTGCTGGTCCAACCGGATGGCTGCTTGTACAGAATGCAAATAGATCCATATTTATCACCCTGCAAAAAACCCAACTCCAAATGTATCAAGGACCTCAACATAAGGCCATATACCCTGAATCTGAGCGAAGAGAAGATGGAGAAGAGTCTTGAACTCCTGGCATGGGAAAAGACTTTCTGTACAGACACCAATAGCACAAGCACTAAGATCAACGATTAATAAATGGGACCCCATGAAACTGAAAGGCTTCTATACACAAAGGATGCCATCAGTCAGAAAGAGTGGCAGCCTGCAGAATGGGAAAAGATCTTTACCAACTACATATCCCATAGAGGGCTAATATTTAACTATAAAGAACTTAAAAAAAAAAAAACTTGGATACCAAGAAAACAAATTAAACAATTAAAAATAGGGCATCGAACTAAATAGTTCTCAAAAGATGAAGCACAAGTGGCTGGGAAACACTCAAGAAATGTTCAACATCCTTAGTCATCAGGGAACACATGCACATTAACACTACTTTGAGATTTAAAAATGTATACAAGTCAGAATGGCCAAGAGCAATAAGACAAATGTAGGGTGAAAGACATACTCACCTACCTCAAGATCCAGCTCTGCCACTGCGGGGCATCCACCCAGCAAACTCTACATCCCACCCCAGAGAAACTCATGTTTGTTGCTGCTCTATTCATAAGAGTCAGAACCTGGAAACAGCCTGGATGTCCAGCAACTGAGAGCTGACTCTGCCTTCCAGAGTGAAGAGATCAAAGGGACTCACCATCACACCCAGCTGTTTTTAAGCTTTTGACTGACATACATACTACAGTCTGTATAATCACAGATGTTAGGTATAGAGTAAGGAACCAGGGGAAAGAGTAGATTCTCCTAAGGAAGGGGAATAGAATATAGTTTGAAAGACAAGGAGAGATTGGAACAGGAGTATTAAATGGAGAGGGGCAGGGAACAATTAACATTAAGGGCCATTGTTTAAAGGAGTCATATGGAAACCTACCACAGTAAAAGCCTCTGAAGATATCTACAGCTATGAACAAACTCTAAATGGACTTGGCAAGTAACAGGGGAGGGAACGCTCCATTTAGGCATCTTTTGCCACTTGAGTGAAACTTCCAGTGTCAGGAATGGGCTAAACCTAACTGAGTTGTTGGCCAAAGGGGTCCCATAGGAACCCCCAAACAACTCAAGCTGTTACCATGGCTATTGATTGCTCTCCACAAACTGATGATAAGGCCCTATTACTGAAGACACCACCTACATTCTCTTGAAGTTAAGCTGGTGCCTAACTGGAGATTTCACCACTGCTGACTAATGTTTATGGTACTGGAAGGTACTCTCCACACTACCAGAGGAGAAAGGTAACCAGCAAGCCAGCTACAAAGTATTCTATCCAGAGTGTTGACTTGCCTACATGATACAGGAGTACAATAGTGGCACAAAAGTTGTGGGTGTAAACCACCTCTATCTGATTGAACTTGACATTCTGCTATAGTAAGAAAGGGAATGGAGGCCACAGTGTCTTCCAGACACAACAGGACTGATACATATGAACTCACAGAGACTGTGCCTGCATGTACAAGGCCTACACAGGTCAGAGTCACATGGGGTCCCAGCACTGAGAATGGAAAGTGGACCCAAAGTCTCATCCTTAACCCAGAAGCTACCTCCAAATGATAACCACTTGCAAAGGGAAAATTAGTGTTCTCCAACAGAGTCTCACTGAGTCTACAAACCACACTTAAGGGCAGACCCCATGCCCAGCAGTAGATGGCCAACACAAACTGAACCCGATGGTATTTCTGAAGATTAGGTTTTGGTCTAATACTGCTTTGTTTGGGCATCTTTTTTTAAGCTTGCTGGTCTTTTGCTTGTAAATTACAGTTTCAGATTTTGTGTTTTAGAGGTATGCGTGGCTTTTTGTGCTTTTTCTTTCTTTTCTTTTTTTGTTTGTTTGTTTGCCTGTTTGACTTCTAAAGAGAAAGAAGGTATGGAGTTGGGTGGAGGGGTTTGAAGGACCTGGGAGGAGATGGGAAAAGGGAACTCATGATCAGAACATATTGTATGATAAGAAATGTACTTTCAATTAATAGTGGGAGGACACTAGTGAAAACGATTTAAAAAACCAACCAAGACTGAGCCCCAAAGGCTGACTGACTGGTGTTGGAGGTACTTCCCAGCATGCTCTCTGGCTGGAGGACATAGTGGTTCTACAACCCTTGCTGTTGTTCCCTTTGTTGTGAGATAGGGTGTTACTGTGTAACCTGGAGCTCACTGTGTAACCAGGCTGGATTGGAATTCACAAATCCATCTGCCTCTGCCTCCTGAGCGCTGGGATTAAAGGCATGCACCTCCATGCCTGGCATGCCTTTATAACCGTACATCAGCAGAGCGGGGAGCTGGACTGGGGGAAACAGTCAGTATGATATGGAGCACATTTGAAATCTGACTGGAAATAGAACATACTCACTGGGGTGGAGGGACAAGGGCAGGGAAGGACCGAGAAAAAGAACAGATCATAGCGACTGGAATAGATTTAACTTTTAAAAATGTCATATATATGGGTGCTCTGCCTGCGTGTACGTCTGTGTACCACATATGTGTCTGGTGCCCAAGGAAACCAGAAGAGGGCATCAGTCCTCCTGTAACTGGAGTTACAAATTGTTTGTGAGTCACCATGTGGGGGCTGGGAATTGAACCTAGGTCTTCTGGGAAAGCAGCCAGTGCTTGTAACCAATGAGCCATCTCTCCAGCCCACTATATAGTAAGTTTTAAGACACAAGTTATTACTAGAAGCAAAGGAGGACATGTTCTAATAAGAGAATCAACCCACGGAAAAGAAGTGACAAAACCAAATAAGTGTCTATTAGCAGCACCAAAAAGCAAAACTGACAGGGCAAAAGGAAGAAATGGACACTGAGCATTAGTCATTGAAGATTCTGACGCCCTGTTTTGTGTATATGCATCAAGGTCCCTTTGCTATTTACTTTTTTGCCAACTTGACACAAGCTAGAGTCATCTGGAAAGAGAGAGCCTCAATCAAGAAAATGTCTCCAACAGACTGAGCTATGGGCGGGCAGGCCTGTAGAACAGCTTCCTGAATAATGGACAGCGCTGCCTCGGGGCAGGTGGTTCTCAGTGGTTCAAGAAAGCTGGATGAGTTAGCCTTGAGGAGCAAGCAAGTCCACTTTCCACGCAGTAAGTAGAATTATCTAATTAGAGGCTGAGCATAAAGTTCTGTTGCTGGAGTGTTTGCCTAGCGTGCATGAAGCCTTGGGACTGATCCACAGTCCACAGAACAGACATGGTGGAGTCTATTTCCCCTCCCAGCACTTGGGAGATGGGGCAGAAGGCCCACTATAGTTCATGGTCATCCTCATCTAGATAGCCAGTTTGAAGTTACCCTGGCTACATAAGATCCTGTCTCAAAAAAAAAAAAAAAAAAAGAATTATCTAATTAAACAACAAAGTGATGCTGACCTGGGAAACTATGAGGCAATCTATTATATCCACATACTCACTCCGCAAGCCCCTTCACACAAAACTATACAAATAAATAGTGTAACTCAGTGATAGAGGACCTGCCTAGCATGTGTGAATTGTCAGATCAATCCCCAGCATTGCCAAAGTAAAAAATAAAATCATAAGTAAAAGTAAAAGTTAAGGTATTGCTAGCACAAAACTGGAAGCAATTCCTTCTTATATAAGCATTAAGTTCTCAATAAAAATAGAAATTGTGTTAGGCATGGTAGCTCACAGTTGTAATCCCAACACTTGGGAGGTTGAGGCAAATACATATAACATTACTTCATTATTTAATAAATTTATAACAAATTTATGGATTATATCCTTTTTAACATATGTTTGCTTTGCCTACATGTATGTCTGTGCACCACATACATGTCTAGTGCCCAAGGAGGCCAAAAGAAGATGTCAAGTCTTTACAGGTGGTTATGGGAATCAAGTGTGCATCCTCTGGAAGTGCAGATGGTGCTGTGCTCTTAACTACTGAGCTTTCTTGTGTGTGTGTGTGTGTGTGTGTGTGTGTGTGTGTGTGTGTGTGTGTGTGTGTGAGAGAGAGAGAGAGAGATGTGTGTGTGGGATGTATGTGCAGGATGTGTGTGCTTGCCATGAAATGTGTGTAGAGGTTAGAGGCCAATTTGTGGGAGTTGGTTCTCTCCTTTCACCTATGAGTTCTAAGGATCAAACTCAGGTTATCTTTGTGGCTGATACTTTACCTTCAATGAGCCAGCTCACTAGTCCTCAACACCGTATGTATTTAAGATACAGTACCAAAAACAGTCTTTCCTGGGGCTGGGGAGATGGCTCAGTGGTTAAGAGCACTGACTGCTCTTTCAGAGGACCCAGATTCAATCCCATATGGCAGTTTACAACTGTCTGTAACTCCAGTTACAGGGGATCTGACACCCTATCTGGTGATGGGCACTAGGCACACAAGTGGTGCACAAGCATACATGCAGGCAGAGTCATCCTATAAAATAACATTAAGTTTAAAAAACTTTATTGAATTCGCTATTAATTAGGTTTACATAAAATAAACCAAATTTATTAACAATGCCATAAACAAACACACCTGAGATATGGTAGAAATATAGTTATCTACATCTCAATTTCTCTTCTCTTTTGCTTTTTTGAGCCAGGGTCTCACTATGTAGCTCTGGCTATCCTAGAACCCCTTCTGTAGACCAGGATAGCCTTGATCCCTCCCAAGTGCTGGGATTAAAGTCACACATCACCATGTCCGGCTTCAAAGTTTCCATTTCTAATTTTCATCCTAAGAGCCCATATAAGAGATTGAGAAACTGAGGTTCTGAGAAGTTAACCGGCAGCTAGTAGGCAAGTATGAAAAACTAGATTGGCACTCATGCTTTCCATTCCCTGATGAAGGTTATTAAAGTTTGCCGTTGATTTATTAGAGTAAAAGAAAAGCATTACATTATACCCAATTATTCTTCAATTCCTTGGTCTACAAAATAACTTTGTGGGCTGGGAGATGGCTCAGTGGGTCAGAGGCTTGCTACATAAGTGTGAGGACCTGAGTTGCAAAAAGCCAAGCACGGCCACTAGATCTAGGTTATGCATGTGAGTACACACACACACCAACAAACATATAGTAACTTTGCTGTACTCTGGTAAAATGAATGAAAGTTTCTGCCACTAAGTGTAACTATCATTACTGTTTTTACATATACAATGAAACCTTATTTCTGTCTACGCCTAAAAGCTTAAAAGCAGGGCTAGAGAGGTATCTCTGCAGTGAAGAGTGCCCACTGCCTTCAAGAGGACCAGGTAGCCAGAACCCACATTAGGTGGCTCACAGCTGCTGGTAACTCCAGTTTCCATGGGATCCAATGCCTTCTGGGCTCTGAAGGTACCGTGAGTGGTACATAGTGCACATAAACCCATGCAGATATGCACACATATACATAAACCTAAATCTTTGGGGGAAGAAGCTTAGAAGCTAAGTGTGACAAAACACACTTGTTAATATAGCAGGTGTAGACTGACCTGTAGACTAGAGACTACCAGAGGATCTTGAGCTATGTAACAAGTTCTAAAAAGTGCCACACATACAGAAATATAAAATGGTGTTGAGAGAAATATCTACGCTGAATTTTCTATTTAGCCACCCACTTAACTATTCTAAAAGTCACTCTGGTGATTCACCTTTCTTGTTTTTTTCCTTTGGCTCCCACAGTAGTCAGTGGAGCAGAATAAATGTCAGCACTTGGAACTATTTTCAAAAATTAGGTAAAGCGAGGCTGAAGATACAGCTCATTTGGCAGAGATCTTGCCTTGCAAACATGAGGAACTGAAAAAGATGGATGTGGGGCAGAGACCCAAGAATCTCTTGGGGCTTACTGGCCAGCTAGCCTAGCCTGGGCAAACCCTAGACCAGTGAGACAGTACAGGAGCAGGTGAGAAGGCTTAGCAGGTAAAGGCACCTCCTGCTAATCTAACGCCCTGAGTTGATTTATCAGGACCCGTTCGGTAGGAGAAAACTGACCCCTGAAAGCCATCCTCTGACCTTTGAGCCTTCACTACAACCACCACACACGCATACACCACACACACACACCACAAACACACAAACACGAGCACACACACATACACACACACCACACACAGAGAATGGATGGGTTAGGTCCTTCCTGCGCAAGTCTACCATTTGTTTACTTAGAATCATACTAGATGAGGTTTTTGATTCCACAACCCCAGTGAAGTCTTTTAAACAAAGTCTCAAGAATAAAATTTTTGTCTGAAAGCCTTGTCTTGAGAAACGACGATGGTCGTGAGAAGGAAGGTGGTTGCTTTTCTAAAGACACCACATAGTTAGGACATACACCAAAAAAGCTCTTCACAAAGCTTTTGTCAGAGCTGCTGTTACAAAGCCATTAAATTCTGATTAGACACAACGCCAATACATTTCTGTCTTGTTCTTGGTTTGTTTTCATACAGGCAAAGTGGTTATGATAATCCTGTGTTAATGATACTCTACAGTGTCATTAGGGATCTATGAACACGGACTGTAAACTAGATTTTAGCTAATGGGTTCTGTCTGCCCCAAGAGAATGCAATCTCCATTTCTCTTTCATTTTCAGGCAGGCCTTGCGTGGAATTTTCCTCTCCCCTTAGTTCTGATGGATTAATACGTGGTCACGTGTGTGTCTCATATTGTTCTCCTGTGGGAGGCTGGGGACTTCCACTTCCTCATTTGTTTTATCTTTTTTCCTCACTCTAAGCTGTAACAAAAATCCTCTTCAGGGTCCCTGTGATCTCTACGCTAAGGGAAGAGCCCAGAGATGGAGAAAGATCGGGGGGGGGGGGGGGGGGGGGGGGGGGGGGAGTGGTAGAGAGATGGGGGAGGGGAGGGAAGAGGGGGAGATTAAGGCTGCCGCTGGGAGCCCTGAGTTGTAACCGTCTCCATGGAAACAATTCCTTAGCGATCAATCTGGAAACAATTCTGTAGGCATCACTGGAACAGCAGGGTCCAACTGCACCAAGCCTTACTAACAAGGTTCAACTGCGTGAGGGGAGGAACAGGATTTTTTTTAAACTAGTAAACTAAGAAGCTAATACAAATTACATTTACCACCACATAAGGCATCTTTAAACTAAAAGGCGTCTACTTGCTGTAATAAAAAGGCAAAAGGTCTTCTAAATCTTCATAGTGTTTGTAAAGAGCCCTCACCATAAAGACATTATGGAAAACAAAGAAACACCTCCAAGAAAAACATCCCCGTTGAGTAGTGAAGTCATAGGTCAGAGTCATCAGAATGACTTGGGAATTGCCCCCCATATCTACACAAAATGTGTGCAAAGAATGCCAGATTCATTCAGGCGGTCAAGAGTGAAAGGGATTACAGAACCCACCTACCATATGGGATTGGAAGTCTGCAAGAATAAAGAAGCCATGTAATTTAAACTCATGGGAGGAAGGCCCAGGAGCGAATTCATCCTAAGTGTGGAGCCTGGAGTTTTGCTAATGAACCAATTCCCTTTTAAAGGAGGAACATGTTGTAGGCCCGGAAATTCAATCCCCAGCTATTAAAAGAAAGGGGAGCCCTTTGAGGTCTTATAGTAACAATAGGATAACTTCAGCAAAAGTCTCCAGTAAACTACTTACTTGTAACCACAAACAAAGGTGTAGTTACATTACTGTCACTGGGCTCTATTTTGTCTGTTCTGGGATTAGGAAGAGCATATGGGCTAAAGATACAGTTGACATGGAGTAGAAGGGTCGGAGTTCAAGGTTATCCTGACTACCCAAGAACAAAGTGACTTGCTTACCATGCCTAGCTCCAGTGAGTTCTTAATAAACACCAGCTATTACAGCTTCTGCAACATCTTTTGGTTTTCTTGTCTGTAATTATAACCACACTAGCCTTCTTTCTCTGAGGAATATTTTGGGTTAAAATCAATAGAGCACTAAAGACTTTTATGTAGGGTTGAAGATGAATTAAAGCCGTGAAATGGAAGTTTCCATACCAGAAACTAAGTAATTGGCCTCCTGGCTGCAGTCTAAACACAAGGGAAATCTCATGGTAAATAAAACTTTTACTGATAATGTCCCTTACCCAGCCCCTCTCCATTCCTAATGGGCTTCCCAGGGTTTTTATCACAAAGAAATCTTTGAACTGCACATTGAAGGGTGAGCACTCTCAGTCACATTTACAGGCTTAATCCTTCCTGCCTGGCCTATGACTAGATTCATCTTTTGCCAGTTCATTTTATTTTGCTCTAAGTCTCTTATCCCAAGATTGCTCTTCACCTTCCCACGGGTTTTCCATGTGGCATTTGTGTTAAAACTTAAAAGGCCATAAATGTGTCATGAGGAACCTTGGTAGGAGCACGGAATCTCAAAAGGCGTTTCTTAGGTGTCACCTTTAAGCATAATTTTCAGGAATAACAAACTCAATTTAGAACACGAAGTCAACTGCCATGAGCCAAATGATCTGTCACTAGGTTTAATGAAGAGGAAAATTAAATACAGCAGGTAGGAAATCTATCAAGAGGTCAAGGCTGGCTAAGCATTGAGAGTTTTTCCAGGTTAGGATCAAGATCCTGCTGGGTATCTTAGTATCTGGGTTTCTGTATCTTCTCAGGCAAAACATTCACTCTATCTGATTCCATAATGCAAACATGGTAGACAAAAGCTTTTTCCCTCGTTTTGGGGGCAAAACCACGTGGTTCCTTCCAAACTGGGTAAGGGTGGGCCTTTGTGGGATTTATTCTCAGCGGAGCACGAAAGAGCCTTGGCAAACCGCGACACTTACACCCTCCCGTGGGAGGGACAGAGCGAGCTCCGAGGATCTCAGCGCCCTTCGGTAAACCAGAAACACGGAGTATGCCCCAGCCCCACCGCCCAATTCCATGCCTACCACAGCAGCAACTAGGCAAGGCCCCCCAGTGCGCAGGCGCACCCGGCCCAGCCCTCCCCGAGACGAGCCTGTCAGCCTACTATCGCGAGAGCAGCGCGGCCGGTCTGGGCGCTTCGCCCCGCCCCCTCCTCCTCGCTCGCTCCCTCCCCTCCCCCCTCGCCAGTGTCTGTGCTGCGCAGCTTCCTAAGCGGTTGTCACCGTGGGAGACGGTTGAGGAGAGAAACCGTTGTCTGGAGCGCTGTCCGCGGACGAACCGGCCGTCCTTGCCCGCGAGCGTTGGCGTCGGCGTTGCTAGCGCCTCACGGGGTATCTGAAGTAGAAGGGGGTAGGTTGGGCCGGCGGTGCCGAGAGCGGAGTCGGGAGAAGGACGAGGAGCCCCGGGAGCGGGTGAGGGAGTGTGGAGTCGGCTGGCCTCGGGACCGTCTCCCGCCGACTCCGCGCTCTCCCCGCGCGTCGGCTGCCGCCATCTTGGGGCCGGTGGTTGCGGGGTCCCCTTCCCGCCTTTCCCGGCTCGGGCTACTTTGTTGTCCGCAGCTTTGCGGAAAGTGTTGGGAAGGGCCGGGGGACGTGGGGGGCGGGGTCGGTGCGAGCTCCCCGTTAGGGATGAGGGTGGGGAAGCGCGGCGAGCGGGGCGAGCGGGACGCGCTCCCCGTGATAATGGCGCTCCGCGCGTCCCGGCCTCCCACAGCGGCCTCCGTGCTCCGTGGTCTCGAAGGGACTACCTGGGCTGACGCAGATTCCCAGGATGATGAGACAGGTGGAGCCGGGGAAAGGAGAAGCCAGTGGCGACGAGGGCGCTCCACTCCCCGATGCAGGACAAAGGCGGACGCGGTCCTCCTTTGTAACTCCGCCGCTCGGTGTCGGGGGATTTTCCTCCAGGCTTGGAGGAGGAGCGGAGGGGGGACGTCCCTTAGTTCTCTGGTCTCTAGGACAAGCTAGATAAACGGAAAGTCTCCGGGAGGAGATAAAGGACGCTTAGCAGTCCTTTAAATTCCAGGTTTGGAACTGCGGAAAGAGTACGTACGCATCTCCAAAGGATTTTTTTTTTTTTTTTTTTTTTTGCCCCTTAAATGTTCACCAGCAGTTTTAATTTTTTAAGAGAAGTGTGTGGCTTATCCAGTAGGAATAGGATGAAATGAGTATGTTTCAAATAGCCCTGGTCCCGGTGGATAGTTCAGTAAGGTTTTGTGTGGATAATTCTCCAAGAGTTGTGTTTTATGTCGTCTTATTATTAAGACCTGAAGTCAAATACATTTGCTTTTATTTGGTGGCTGGGCATGTCTAAAACAAATGTCGAGCTGCGATGTTTTGAAGAACAAAAAGCCTAGCTTAATTGCGTACTGGTGGAGGTTTTTGGGTCCTTACATTAGAACTGTGTCGTAATTTTCATTGCAGGTGGGTTAAAAAGGGGAAAGAACACCCTAGGCCTGATAGTTAGCTTGCTGTAGTGCCCAAGCCACCTAGAAAATGCAGCTCCTTCCTTAATGGGCTTTGTAAAAGCAAAGAACTCAGACTCCGCTGTAAAGAACCAAGTGACATGCCCACATTTATTTCCTTGATTGGATTACATTCTGAACACCTTTTTTGTTTTCTGAGCCAGGTTCTTGATATTAGCTTGCAATTGGATATGTATATACAGGAGGCTGCCCTCTAACACTACTAGTCCCCTGCCTCTGCTTTTTAGATGGTTTTGTTTGGAGATACATAGTTCCTGTAGACTATGCTGGCCTTGAAATTCGAGGGTCTTGATGTTTCTGCCTCCTAACTGCTGGGATGGCAGCTATGAGCCACCATACCCGGTTGATAACATCCATCAACTTCTGTTTAAAGTGATATTTCTATGGCTTTTAGTATTTGTTGTTAGACTGTCACAACTCAGTTTTTTAAAGCACTCATCATTCCAAAAAGATGTATGTACATTCATTCCATATACTGACCTGTTCTCTGTTTCAGACCTTGGAAGTTACCAATCATGTTTATTTTTTTTTTTAATAGATTTTTATACACTGGATTTGTGTGTAATTGGAATAGTATGTTGTCTTTTGTGACTGAAATTTTTGCTCTCTTTAGCAAGTTCATAGCTAAAGTCTCAAAAAGTTGGCCTTATTTTAACTGCTAGTATTTTTAAAATATTTTAAACACTTAGAGGTTTTCTGGTAGAGTTCCCCAGCTTACCCAGGCCAGCTTGGACTTGTAGGCTCACCCCACCCTTCTACTTTAGCATCCCCTGTAGCTAGGCCCCAGGTAAGGGACTGCGCCTGTGAGGCTCTTGGATTTGGGGGTGGTGGTATAACTCAGGTGGTTCTCCCTGTCTCAAGGTCTAGAATTAGGAGCCTGAGAAAGTTGGGATTAGATTATGACACTGTTGCAAAGAAAGGTTGAAGTGGAGTATTCTCAATAGTAAACTGTTTGATATCCTCCAAAAGCTTTACTAAGGTATTGGAACACATTGCCCTTAGTGTTTTAGTAGGATTCTACACTTGAGTTTAAAGGTATATGAGAGCAAGGCTGTTTCCCTTAGTGCCTTCAGACTTGGAATTGAAAGTCACTCTTTGAGATAGCCTGTGGCCCCAAACCTGGTGGCTTTTCCCAGTAAAATTTTGTTAATTGAAGACAGGAACTGATGAACAAAAATTTTCCTCTAACCTCCACACTGCACTAAGGTATTAAGTGTGTTCCTACATACAAGCACATACAAATACTAAATAAAAGCATTATTAGCAGTTTAGTGTTTTTCAGGGAATTCTTTTATAAGAACTTTATCATTGATAATAGCAAAACTGGTGTGTTAAATTTGACATACACAGAAGAGCTTTCTCTCTTGCATTTGATACCCCTATTTTTATTTTATAGCTTTTTTTCTGTGTGTGGGGGGGCATGCATAGTGCCTACAGAAAGCACAAAGAGTGTCAGGTCTAAAGGAACCTGGGTCTCATATAAGAGTGTGATCTGTTTGTGTGGATACTGGGAAGAAAACCAAGGTCTACAAGAAAAGCCAGTGCTCTTTATGATGAAGTATAATACTGTCATCGCATTGAGGGGAAGGTCTATCCTAAACTGGTGTGATAGCATTGGTAATCTCATTTGGAAGTCCAGTTCAGGTTATAGAGCAAGACTTTGCCTTGGGTGGGGGCCTGTATCTCCAAAACAAAGAAATGTCTAATCTAGGAGTGATTTACCTCCACTCTAAAGTTTGGTTGGTTTTTGTGGCACTGGGGATTGAGCTGAGTTTCCAGCCTCGTGCATGCTAGGTAGGCATTCTACCATTGAGCTCTATTCTGGCTCCTTTTTGTTTTTAAGAAAATAGTGAAGCTTTAAAAACAATTCCCGAACTTTTATTTCAAAGTTGATTTGGTACTGTCTTTTAGGGATACTCAATAATGGTATTAAACGTCAAAACACCTTTAATATTTGTTTCTTTTCAGGAGCAAAATGGTTTTCAGATACAGCTGAGATTTTGTGGAACATCTCATTGGTTTTACAGCAGTGGTTCTCAGCCTGTGGATCTACTAAGACCATTGGAAAACACAGATGTTTTTCATAATAACAGTAGCAAATTTAAAGTTATGAAGTAAAAAGAAAAATAACTTTGTTTCGGGGAGTCACCATAACATGAACTATATTAAAGGGTTGAAGCATTAGAAAGGTTGAGAGCCACTGCTTTACAGGGTCCATAAAGTCTAGTTGTCAAAGTTGAATGCTTATCTGAAGCAGATCAGAACTACAGAATATAAATATTCTTGTAAAATACAGCAGTATGTACCAATACCTCACTTACCTACTGCTGGGTTTTGTTTTTTTGTTTTTTGTTTTGTTTTTTTTTTGGTTTTTTTTTATTATTATTATTTTCCCAAGACAAGGTTTCTCTGAAACAGCCTATCATAGAACTCACTCTGTAGACCAGGCTCTCCTGGAATTCAGAGATCTGTCTGCCTGCCTCCACTTCCCCAAGTGTGGGATTAAAGGTGTGTTTGCCGCCACCAATGCCCAGCAAACTACTGTATTTTACAGTGAATACTAGCCTCAGAAATTAAATGTTATAAGACAGTGAGCCATTCAAGCCCATGTTTTGTTTTGTTTCTTGGATAGTTTCACTCTGGACTAGGCTGACTTTACCTCCTAGACACTGGGATTAAAGATGTGTCACCATGTAGGACCTCATGCTTTCTTTAAATCAAGTGCACTGAAGAATTAGTTAAAATGTCAGTTTTTAAATTGTATTTATCACCATTTTGGTTCTGTCAAGAGTGGTACCTTTCATGAGCTTTGCTTTAAAAATGAACCTGGATTTTCTCAGCAGGGTTTGAGGTTCAGTCACTAGCACACAGTAAGCGCACATGGTGATGATGTATACATGTAGAGATTAATAGCCACTGGTAAAGAAATTGAACATTGGCTTTCTTTAATGCTTGTATTATCTGGAGAGAGATGTTTAGAATGTAATCCAAGGGTTGGCACATGGCAGACATTCAGCCTGTCATTGAGCTATAATCCTTGGGTTCATTGATGCATGAATTCTAGAAGAAATTAATTACACACATACCCTGCTCTTGTAGACAGTTTCTTTGTGTAGCCCTGGCAGTCCTTGAACTGATATATATCCACCACCTCTGTTTCCCAAGTGCTGGGATTAAAGAGGTACACTACTACCACTGTTTGGCTTCTTCTATTTTATATACTTTTTTTGGTTTTGTTTTGTTTTTAAAGGCAGAGTCTGGCCTTGAACTCCTGAACCTCTTCCTTCAACCTTCCAGAACTAGGGTTTTTAGTTACATGCTACTATATGATTTAAGAAAATTAGAATTGTTAACTCTCTGTAGATGCTGCCACTAACGGATGATATGGAATTAACCATTAGTGAATGGTGTTGATATACCTTCAAGCCTAAAGGAATCAGGTGAAAAAAAATTATTTTGTTGACCGGGGAGGAGGTGGTGAGGGAAAGATTGGAATATTCAGGTGAGTAGGATTCCTGCAGCTATATAGTGAAATAAGTAAGGGCTGGTAAGTTTTCACAGCTGCAGACCTTTTGCATTAGTCTCTAAAAATATTCTAAAAATTAAAAAGGAAAGTAGCTGCCTCTAGGGAAGGGATCTAGCTAGCTAGGTAGTGTGTTCATTGGTGGATAGAGGGGCTTCATGCTATGCTTTTTAAATACCATGTGAGTGTCAATATGTAAGAGGCTGAGAGAGGCAGGCATGTACTGTTATTCAAAACTAGCTTGGTTCTTGGTCACCCTGTCGTGTGTCCCGTCCCCCCCCTCAGGATGTTACTGTTGAAAGGCACTCATGCAAGTATAGCCTTTTTTTTTTTTTTCCTTTATTTTTGGGACAGGTTCTTGAATAGCCCAGGCTACTCTCCAACTGCTGGTGTACTTAAAGTTGGCTTTGATGTCCACCTGGCTTCTTCCATGATTTTTTTTTTTAACACTCAAACCTCAAAATGAATAGCCGACTATACTATATATATAGTATACCTTTCATGTGATTATTCTTAAACATTTTGCAGTTGGGCAGGTGACTTGATATTAATCCTATTGTTCATAGCCTAGGCAGGAGGACTGCTTGAAATTCAAGGCTAACCTACCAAGTTAGACCCTTGTTTTGAAACAAAAACAAGCTAGGTTTAGTGGGTACAATGACATCCTGTTCACAAAACAAAAATGCATAGCTCTGGGTCAAAACGAATCTTAATCTGGTGGTAGAATTCTGCAAGCTTTTACTAGACCTTCAGGGTTGTTTGGTAGGAGAGGGGTGAGTTCCATTACCTTTCCCTACCCCCACCCAAAGTAGAGTGTTAATAGAGTATGTGTTGCTGATTGTTGTAGGAATCAACTTGCATGCATTCTGTGCTGTGACACTTGAGAGGTGTTCAGGTCTTGGTAAGAGTGTGTTGTGATTGACTGCTTTATGTGCTTGTTTATTTTCATAGCATTTAAATCAAGCGGTATTGAAATGGATTGGGTTATGAAACATAATGGTCCAAATGACGCTAGTGATGGCACAGTGCGACTTCGAGGACTGCCATTTGGTTGCAGCAAAGAGGAAATAGTTCAGTTCTTTCAAGGTACCTCTAGTACTAGTCAAAGTTTAGTAGTATTTTAGTTGTATATGTTTTTTATTAATGGTTTTGAGTTTATAAAACCCATTTGATTTTGAAACTTAATTTTGTGATAATCTGGGTTATATAATAAAATGGGAGATGTGCTCCAGTTAATATTCAATAGAGAATGTGTAGGGCTATGTAAACGTTGATTGATGTACAGTATAGTTAACTGAGAATAACTGTGATGACATGGGTTATGAGTTAGCATTGGGAGCACAGTTAAATGATTTGTAGTTTTTTTCATGTAGTGGGCTTGTAGAAGTATAATTGTAAGTCACTGGTCACAGAAAATATTTAATCCAATGATATTTGAAAAATATTCCATTTGTATTTTGGGGTGATGGGAAACTAAGCTTTTTGTTTTGTTTTGTTTAGACTTGTTTTAAATATTTGATTCAGATGGGAATGTTTCAGCCTTTAACACTGTTCCCCTTGATGGGGTATTTGTCCTTGGGTTAAAGGGTTGGAAATCGTGCCAAATGGGATAACATTGACGATGGACTACCAGGGGAGAAGCACAGGGGAGGCCTTCGTGCAGTTTGCTTCAAAGGAGATAGCAGAAAATGCTCTGGGGAAACACAAGGAAAGAATAGGGCACAGGTGGGGATGGAGAGTTTGGGATGGTGTTAAATTTTTATTTTTGGGGGTTGTGGGTCACTATTGCTTAAATGGGGGGTAGCCATAACATTTTTCTGGGGTAGTTTTAAAGAATTGATAATTACCTAAATTTAACATGGAAACTACAGATTTGGGTGGGGAATTAATGCTAATAGTTTAAATTAAAATTAGTTTCCATTTCTCTGTAGGATGTTAAATGTTTTTGTATAATCACCTGCTTTTCTTACATACCTATCTTGTACTAAAGGAAAAAAAACTAAAAATATACTCATAATTCAGTGTTTTCAAATGACTTATTTGTTTGTAAAACTTAAATATTTAATTATTTAAGTTTGTAGGTGTAAAAATGTTACCTTATTGTTTATTTAGGCAATTTAAATTGGGTTATGTACCTAGGTATAGATAAACTTACTGCATTTTGCCCAGCATCTAATTTACTCTCTAATACATCTATGTTGAAACCTGTATTTTAAACCTTTTTAAATAGGTATATTGAGATCTTCAGAAGTAGCAGGAGTGAAATCAAAGGATTTTATGATCCACCAAGAAGATTGCTTGGACAGCGACCAGGACCATATGATAGACCAATAGGAGGAAGAGGGGGTTTTTATGGAGCTGGGCGTGGAAGTATGTATGACAGAGTGCGACGAGGAGGTGATGGATATGATGGTGGTATGTGTATCTAAGGAACATAGGTTCTGTTGTCATTTTCTTGGTGTTCCTGACACTTTGTCAAGAAATACAGAAATGGCAGTAATTTCAGTACCTACAAGGTTTTAAAACCTGTTCATGAATTTATGGGATTTCCACCGTGGAACTTGATTGATGCACATATTAACACCTAGAATACTTAGTGTAGAAATAAAAAAGATAACTGGCGTGTTTTTTCTTGGGATAAAGATGAAATTTGGTGTTCGTGTTTGAATTTATTCTGTGAATATTTACATTTCCATCAGGGGTTAATTGCTTTTCTCATCTGCAGTAAGCTGCAAACAGTAATGAAGAAGCTAAGACTTTTGACCACAAAATAATTTGGTAAACCAACTTACAAAATAAATTGCTCAGAATGGTATTTCTTTTTCCTTACATTTGCACAGGCTATGGAGGTTTTGATGACTATGGTGGCTATAATAATTATGGCTATGGAAATGATGGCTTTGATGACAGGATGAGAGATGGAAGAGGTAATCTAAGAAAATTGTCATGCTGAAGTAACTTTCCCTGTTTCCTTTGTAAGGTTCCAGTAGTAATTAGGCAATAATAGGTTAGTGGAAAATTGTGTCACTACACTGCCCTGTTGATTTATATGTATATATTTATGTGAACCCACAATGGTTTATAATCTAGGCATGGGAGGACATGGCTATGGTGGAGCTGGTGATGCAAGTTCAGGTTTCCATGGTGGTCACTTTGTGCACATGAGAGGGCTGCCTTTTCGTGCGACTGAAAATGATATTGCTAATGTAAGTGGTATATAGTGTGTATTTTTTATTATTTTTGGTGGGGAGGTCTCATTGTAGCCCAAACTGGACTAGAATTTAGAAATCGAACATAATTGGGATTACAAGTAGTCACCATGCCTGATCTCTTATTTGTTAAGATTCAGGCTAGGATTGTCCACTTAGTGATTAATTATTTGCCTAATATACACATAGGCGTTTGTGTCCATTATTTGCTGACCCACATGAGATTTTAAGCAGGTTTAAAAAAAAAAAAAAAACCAACTTGGTTAAGAATAGAGTAAATTAGGCTAGAGATGTGGCTCAGAGGTTAAGAGAACTGACCAGTCTTCCAAAGGTCCTACATTCAATTTCCAGCAACCACAGGACAGCTCAATCCATTTGTGATGAGATCTGGTGCCCTCTTCTGGTATGCAGGCAGAACACTGTATACATAATAAATCTTAAAACAAGAACAGAGTAAATCAGGTAGGAATTTGCCTTTAGTAGTAGGGTCTGAAACCCCAAATTTCAAAATACTCCTAACTATGCTCTGTCCTGGAGCTCTATCCCTCCTTTCACAATTATTTAAAATTTAGTATTGCCTTATTTTAAAAGCAGCAAGTGCTTTTGCATTTCAAAAAGGTATTCCTTCCCTTTGTGAGCCAAGTTGTCCATCTCTGCAGCAGATCACTCAACCTACTTCCACAGTGCTAGAGCCTGTGCTGTTCATTTTAGTGAATTAGGAAACAAGGTATGTGCTAATTTTAAATAACTAATTTAAAAATGCATAACTTTTGTTTAGTTCTTCTCGCCACTCAATCCAATACGAGTTCATATTGACATTGGAGCTGATGGCAGAGCAACAGGAGAGGCAGATGTAGAGTTTGTGACACATGAAGATGCAGTGGCTGCCATGTCTAAAGACAAAAACAACATGCGTAAGTGGTGTCTTTGGAATTCTTCTGTTTTATAGGTATGTGCAGTTTATAAAATAACTAGTTAAAATGTCTGTGGTAGATCTAGGTCTAAAACATTTGACCCATTAATGTCTAGGCTTTAATGGATGCCTGAAATAGTCCTGTATTTACAGATAAGCCTGCTTATACTAGCTAATTGTCCTTTAATACATTTGATCCAACATCTTTTCCACTCCTTTTTTAAAGAACATCGATATATTGAACTCTTCTTGAATTCCACCCCTGGAGGTGGCTCTGGAATGGGAGGCTATGGCAGAGATGGAATGGGTATGTATAGTTTTGTATTTGAGATGGGGTATCTTATTTTGTAGCCCAGGCTGGCCTAAAACTCAGAATCCTTCTGCCTTGGTGCTTCAGAATATCACTCCCAACCCTGGGTTTATAAACTTGTTAATCAGTGTTGGCTACTTTGGAAACCATCCTCTCTGTTACTTTGCAGATAATCAAGGGGGATATGGATCTGTTGGGAGAATGGGGATGGGAAACAACTACAGTGGAGGATATGGCACTCCTGATGGCTTGGGAGGTTATGGTAAGCTTGTTTTTGTATTGTGGCAATGCCTTTCACTAAATACTGTCATATGCGTGGACATCTCCTGATAGATGGTTTTTAATGTCTTCTTAAGGTCGTGGTGGAGGCGGTGGAGGTTACTATGGGCAAGGTGGAATGAGTGGAGGTGGATGGCGTGGGATGTACTGAAAACACCACCAACGTACAAGTCCTAACATCTGTCTACTAGACTTTCTTACAGATTTAATTTCTTTTGTATTTCAAGAACTTTATAATGACTGAAGGAATGTGTTTTCAAGACATTATTTGGTAAAGCAACAGATTGTGATAGGAAAAATCTGTTTTCTGTAGGTTTTATTTGTTGCATACTTTGACTTAAAATAAATTTTTATATTGAAACCACTGATGTTGCTACTTTTTATATACAGGTACTTGTAAAGATGTGCTGCCTTCATAAGATTTGGGATGATGCTTTTTACTGTTAGCTCTACAAAACCTAGCATAGCGCAATGTGGGAGGGTGACTGCAAATATTAGACCTGTAGGATAGACCTCAAGTAGTTAATTGACTCACCTGGACACACTGTAAATAAAAAGCCTAAAGACATGTTCAGGTGGCTTCAGGAATATAAGTTCAGTTATCAAACATAGTACGAAATCATTTAAGAGGTATCTGGAATCTAAATAGTCACAGTTGTGTTATGAATTATGAACCCAGGGAGATGGGACCATTAGTTGAAATTATAGCCCTAGATTCTAAAATCCTCATAGCACTTGACCATGATAACCAAAAATGTTCCCAAAATTTGAGTTGGTTGGAATAGCTAGGAGTTCTCGGTGTCAGAAGAACTCAGTGTAAATGCACAGGTATTTACTATGATGGATATATTCTTTACCAAGTTTCTCACCTAGGAAAACAGTTTTTTAGTTGTGTAAATGACTACATTTAGGAAAATGTTAAACAATGCTGCAGTTGGATTTTGATTTGATATCAATTTGAGTATTTAAGCTCTGTGTAGCAAGGAAAAGGTGCTTCTTAATCTTAACACTTTGATCGGTGTGGCTTTTCTCTAAATTGGCTAATGGATCAAATTGAAACATGTCAACGTGAACTCAATTATTGAACTTGTTGCTTGTTTTTGCTAGAAATGTTATTCATGTAATAAATGTCAACATGGGAGATAAAGGAATGTTGTCTGTCCTAGAATGCTTTGTGTTAGTTATATATATATATATAAAGCACATTGGTAGAAAGTGGTGGCACGTGCCTTTAATCTCAGCTTCTGTCATTCTGGTTTGGGACTGAGGATTTCACCTAGAGCCTACATTAATGAGCTAGTCTGCATGCCTGCCACAGAAGTCAGAAGCACTTCAAGGGTTACCTTCTAAAATCTCAAAGGAAGGAGTTGGAGAGATCATTCAGTGGTTAGGAACACTTGCTGCTTATTCAGAGGACCCGAGTTTGGTTCACAGCATTCACATCAGGCAGAGATCACAATTCACTGTAGCTCCAGTAAATCCAATACCTTTTTATGGCCTCCTCTCCACCTGCACACATGTGGCATACACTCACACAGACATATAAACAGATAAACACAAATCTTTAAAGCAGTAAGAATTGTTAATTTCTCAAAACTTTGTTTTATAAAATTCACATTTATTTTAGAAACATTACAGATTAGAATTACAATTCCTTGGCACCATGATCTGCATCTCTGTAGTGGTACTGGCTAGGGGGTAAGGGATGGCAGGTTTTGTGGATGTTTTATAATGAATGGAGGTATCCTAAATTTAGATTTTGTTGTTTTGTTTGGTAGTGCTGTGAATTGAGAACCCTGGGCTTTAACATAAACAGTAAGCAAACATTTTACCGCTAAGCTGTATCCTCATCCCAGTGGTGAGGGACAAGTTAATGGCTGCCCCAAAAAGGGCTCATGTATGTGACAAAAGAGCACATAAAGTATTGGAATTTTTCATTTATGCTCACTTTCAACAGTCATAAAAATGTTAGTTTATCGCCACCAATACAAAATGTTTCAAGAATATAATTCTTTTATTTTTCTAATTTTTTAGCCAGGCTTTCACTGCTTTATAAATATATATATATATAGCATAGGCTGATCTGGAGTTACAAGGATGAACCAGGCTGGCCTTAAACTTGTGGCAGTCCTTCCTGCCTTACCATCTTAATTCTGTTTCGTGGCCATTTCTGTCAATACTCAACAAATGACACCTGGAGGTGGAAGGTGGCTCGGTTAGTAGAGTACTTGGCCAACCTGCATAAAGCCAAGGGTTCCATCCCCAGCACCACATAAAATACCACACAGCAGCTAGGCAGTGGAGGCACATGTCTTTAATCCACTGGGGAGGAAGAGGCAGGCAGGACTCTGAGTTTAAGGCCAACCTGGTTTACAGAGTTCCAGTACAGCCAGGGCTGTTACAGAGAAGCCCTGTCTCAAAAAACAAAACCCCCCAAAACCACATAGTTGTAATCTCAGCAGCTGGGAGGTATGGCGGTGAGAGACTAGTTCAAGGTCATTCTATACTAAACACCAAGTTAGAGACCTTTTTGGGTTACATGAGTCCTTGTTTCCAAAAATGAGGACATGGCAAAATTTGACAGATCTGCTTAAGTTGACCTAAAAAGCTGGTGAAAATACTGATTTTGTAATTTTGGCAATTTATAAAATTTATTGAAATACAACAAATGAAAAGATCCCTAAAAATAGTGATCAGAAAAGTACCCAATCACTGAACTGTTTTTAGGAATGTAAAATCTCTATAAAAAGTTTATAGATTTAAAAGTGCAAGATTGGAAATTAATATATTTAAGATCCTGAATGGTCATGGTTTAAGTAACTTAGTAATGTTTTGTTTTTATACTTTGAAAAATAAGAGACCACTATCTAAGACCATAGCATAAAGGTACTTGATACATGGGGTTTAATTCTACTGTGGGTAGATGTAAACAGCTACAATGTAATGTTTCCTAAGAGAATTGGGGGCTTGGAAAACTTAAGTCTGTCATAGCATAGGCAGAGTTTTAAATGCTCTCATTTTTAATGCTTAGAATCTTTAAAGCCCTGTGGTCTCAGGAAGAATGTTTTCATCTTTGGGGTCCAACCTTGACAAAAGGTTTAAAGAGTAGAAGGGAAAGCTGGTCCTTTAATCCACTATGCGAAAGGAGTAGGCAAGTGGGCGGGGGGGAAGGTCTGGGATAAAATTATTGGCCTTTTCCATTGTAGAAGAGGGGAAAAGAACAAACAAATAAATACAATTAAATTAGAATCTTACCAGACAATGAAGACAGACCGGGCATGGAGGCACACACCTCTGATCCCAGCACTTGAAAGCTGAGGCAAGAAGTCCATGAGTTCATAGTCAAAAATGGACAACTTTGTTTCAATCTTTTTTCAACAAAGGATGTTCAATTGGCATATTATCACAAAGTGAGTGCATTTCCAGTCTTCCTCTGAGAATTGTGAAGCTTTAAAGTGCATTAAGAGAATTACAGGCACCATCAAGTGCCAACTTGACAGTTTAGAAACAAACAAGCTGTGGCCTTGTTCTCAAGTAGGCCTCTAGAAATAAGGCAAATGTGCATTATTAGCTCTGCTGTTGGCCTTAAGGAACACTCTACTGTTCCAAGTAGTGATAAAACATGCTATCGTAAATCTGAGTAAGGGCAGAAACGGAAATAACTATACAACTTAGAATCCTGTGTATTAGCTGGAGGAGAGGTACAGTGCTGACTAGACACTCCGTCATCACACTCATTGCAGGTGCTTCTGTGCAGCAAGATTGAGATCCCATGTCACGGCACATTAGAAGAGCATCTCTGAATGAGTATGGCATGACAGGAATCACAGACGCGTACTGGCTTTGGTGAAGAAGGCAAAGGCAATTCGTTGTCAGAGCAGGCATTACAGAAAATTTCCCCACAGTTTCTACAGTGATGCTATTAAATGGAAAAATTCGGGAGGAAAAAAGCTGAATTAGAAGCCATTTTTGTTGCCAAAATATTTGGGCTCATTTTCACCCCTCTTACCTTCCTTTTGGAGAGTGAAAATTCCTTCTCACAAAGCTTACAGTGTGTTGCCTCTTTGTCTTTTAGCCAGACCAATCCCTAATAGGAAAAAATGAATGTTAGGGTTCAAATCACTAACACTTAGCTTAAAAGCATGAAAACAGAAAAGACAGTTTCTGTGGCTCAGTTTTTCAGAGAGCCACTTTTGTTCAAAATAAAGGAACCCCCCAAAAAAGGCACCAGCTCAGGCAGTAGCTCTCAGAGAAAGGTCAGGGGAACTTAGAAAATGTAAGGACAGAAGGGCCCAGGTCAAATGTGGGACAGAGGGCCTGACAAAGTAATGAGCCACCTAACTTCAGGGGACATGTTGAATGAGAATATTCTGGTGTTGAAATAAAATGCCAGAAAAAGTAAATGAAATGACAGGCAGTTGACACCAGGAGAAAGAAATAACAAGGAAGGAGCCACGAGTTTCAGGCCAGCGGGACATTTAAGGAAAAGGTGAAAAGTGGTGCCACAGCATGGCTCCCAGTACAGTGTTTGTTTAGCCTGCCAGGCCCTTTCAGCTCTGTCCCAGTCCTGCAGAGGGGAAAGCAGTATGAGTTGCACGTGCTTTGAATTGCTGCAAGAACTGGAAGCAGCTCCCTTTTGGAGCAGGAGCTAAGGTAGGCTAAAGGCAAGAGAGCCAACATTTTCTCTTATTTGAGATCTTTCTAGAACGGGGGTTGGGGCAATGTCTCAGCCATTAAGAGTACTGCTGTTCTAACAGGACCCAAGTTCAAATCCCAGCACCGACATGGCTCACAACCTTCTGTAAGCCCAGTTCCAAGAGATCCCAACACTTTGTAGTCTGTTCTTTGTTGTAACTTTTATTTTCCTAATTTCTCATACCTCCACTGTTCCCCCTCTTTTCCCCTCTTCACAGTCTTCCCCAGCTTTGCCTTACCGATGGGGTGGTGGTGTTTTGAGACTGGTTCAAAGTGCTGGTGGCTGTACAGCCATTACATAACTATCTTCGTGTAACATTGTGATTAAAAAATTAAATAGTGGGCTGGAGAGGTGGCTCAGAGGTTAGGAGCACTGACTGCTCTTTGAGAGGTCAGTTCAATTCCCAGCAACCATACGGTGGCTCATGACTATAATTGGATCTGTTGCCCTCTTCTGGCATGTAGACACAAGCTATATAGATAAATAAATCTTTTTTAAAAATTAAATGGGCAATTTGGAATAGAAAGCCATCACTTACTGAAGTGCTCACCCAACAATCCCATATCAGGATTCTTTCACACACCAAAAGTAGCACACATTCTAGCCTTGTCAAAGCAACCTTATATGCATCAGAAGCATATTCTAGAAGGGTAGATTGTGCGTCCTTGAGGATATGTTATCTACTAAAGTAGTATTACAATGTCAGTTTTCATCAAGATCATTAAGCCATCCTTTAGAGGTATTAAAAGTAATCCATCCGCCTTTTAAAACATTTAAGTAAGAATGGAGATATGGTAGTCTCTGTCCTGGTCCCTGGGGAGGAGGAAGAAGTAGGGGAATCTTTGAGTTTGAGGCCAGGCTGGTTTTACAAAGGAAGTTCCAGGACAGCCAGGGAGCACTACACATAGAAAAAAGGAAAATAAAAACAAAAATAGGGCCACCCACACTCCCCTTGCGTCCTGCTGCACTGCAGGGGGATTATGTTGTTCCATTTTAAATAATTGTCCCTGCCTATGAGTTTAATAAAAAGCACTGATTGGCCAAAGGCAGACAGGAAGTGTGGGCAGGACTACCAGACTAAGAAAACTCCAGGAACAGGCAGAACAGAGCAGAACGCCAGAGAGAAGCCGGAAGAAGCAGAGGACAACTATGCTGCTCTAAGAAAAGGTACCAAGCCACATGGCTGAACAGGATAAGAATCATGGGTTAGATTAAGGGTAAAGAGTTAGCAAATTATATGCCTGGGCCTTAGGCCGATCAGCCTAAAACTATCGTAAGCATCTGTGTGTCTCTGTGGGTCTATGGGCCTAAACCTTGAGGCTAGGCCCGAAAGTCCAGTCCAAAAACCTTGTACTACACTGCACCTCTGTACTCAGAGATTGTACACACCCTCCTGGTGGTAGGACCGAACCAAAGGCCTTCCCCACACCCCAGTCTCCAGACAGTTTAAGAGCTGTCAGCTATGCTGACAGACGTTTTTACTTACCTGTAATGCTTTATTGGCTTCTCTTATGTCATCTATTTTAAGTTTGGACCTAAAAACATTACAAAAACGGCCAATTTTAGTATGCATGTAAATACAGAACACCTGATACTTCATTGAAAAGATGATCTTTTTCATTGCGTATAATTTTAGATCCTAACAATCTGGCTAAGGAGATTTTTTTTTTTTTTTATGTCAAAAACCAAAAATCAGTGTTTGAGACTTATACAACTTGATTTTCGTTTTTTGTTGAGATAGCCTCACAGTCTACAACTTGATTTTTCAAAAACTACTGTGTGAGAAAGTATCTCTGGAAGAGGGCACAAAGCCCTCAGTTAGATCCCAGTGCCATATAAACCCAAGTGTGGCAGACTTCTATAATCCTAGCACTTGGGAATACATAGCAGAAGGTCAAAGTTCAAGGTCATTCTTGGCTACAAGGTTAAGGACAGCCTGGAATATTTGCTGCATGTTAAACTTTAAACACATTTTAATTTTCTCAGAGAAATTATTACATTTGAAGTGTCTCGTCATAGTGGCCTACAATCCAGCTACTCGGGAGATAAGTCAGTTGAGCCCAGGAATTCAATATCAGCCTAGACAATAGAGCAATATTGTTTCTCAGAATGGGGGGGGGGGGTTGTTAAAGGAAATCCAATCCTAAAATAAATAAAAATTGAAATGATGGTATTCTCAGATATCTCCCCCTCCTTGGATTTCTTTTTTCAAAAGTTAACATATGTGAATGTGTTGTTTGCATGTATGTTTGTGCACCATGTGCATGCCTGATACCCAAAGGTCAGAAAGAGGCCGTTGATCCCTAGCAACTGGAATTAGAGATGGTTGTGAGCCACTGTGTGGATGCTAGGAATTTAATCTAGATTCCCTGCAAGAGCAACAAGTATGCTTAACCATGGAGCCATCTCTATTTCTTTGTTATTTAAAGGCATGATCTCAAAACTGGCCCCTAGGTGTATAGCTGAAGATGACCTTGAATTCCTGATCTTCCTCCAAGTACTGAGGTTACAGCCACTTCCTGGCTTCCTATAGAATCCCAATAACATTTTACTATGAGATCACATTGAGACATGGTAAGATTTGACCCTCGAAGGCATGAAGACTACCTCTAATTCACACAAAACTGGCTTTGTTTCAAGATAGTCTGAAAGCTCTGTACATTTTCAAAATTCACTTTATATTCTGACAAAATTAAGCTAAGTTCTTTGTATCACTGAAGAATTAACCGATAGTCTTTGCCTTCACTGCTGGAACCCTTACGAGCCATGGTTCTAAAATGCACAGAACTACTAAATCCCTCTAAAGAATCTAGTGTTTTTAGTGTCCCCATACTCAAGCCCATCTGCATAGCTGATCCAGTACACGTGTGTCTTCTACAAAGCTGGGCATGTAGCTGAAGGAAGAGAGAAGAATTACTCGCAAAGTTTGCTGCCAAGTTCTTGCAGAGCCTGTTCTTGCTCGTGATATATTTTTTTCAACTGCTGATTTTCATCCTGGAGGTTAAGAAACTCCTTCAATAAAAAACAAATATAACTTTAAAAAAACCCAAGAAACTCAGTATTGCATATATATCATTAATAGGAATGTATGGATATCTTTGACCTTTTCGTGACCCTGCTTCCATTTCCCAAGTGCTGGGATTACAGGACTATTCCATTAAGCTCTGGTGAGGAATTCTCCGATACTGTCCCCTCCCCAATTTCTCTTTTTAAAATAAAATTGGTGTGAATGTTTTCCCTGTGTGTACGCACGTGTACCATGTTCATGCCTGATAACCAGAGGTCAGGAGAGGGCATCAGATGCCCTGTAACTAGAGTTTAGAGATAGTTGTGAGTTAGCACATTGAGTGCTGGGCCTGTAGCTCAAACTGTTCTGGAAGTCATTGTGTAGCTGGTCTAAGTCTCACCCTTCTGATCCTCTGCCCTCAGCCTACTCAGTGCTGCAATTACAGATGCACACCACATCCAACTTCATCTTTTTATAAGAAACAGAATGGACCTGAAGCCTTTTCCTATTCCCACACAACCTCATCATATTCCTACAATAAGTATATCCCATTCCCTCATATACATGTAAAGTGTGTTGTTTTCAAAGACCTGTTTGGATGCAGGTGCCTGTGGAGGTTGGAAGACAGCCCTGGTTGTTGTACTTAGGACTGCCTACCACCTCCTTTGAGACAGGGTCATTCACTGACCTGAAGCTCGTGATTAGGCTAGACTGGCCAGCTGTGAGTCAGTCCCAGGAATGGGTCCCAGAGCTGAAACTACAAGTCATCCCGTCAGCCCCAAAATCATTTACATAAACTCATGCTTTATTCAGAGGCTCAGAACTGCCATGGGTTCAGAGACCGCCTGGCTACAGTCTGAAAGGCCATCTCCAGCAACAGAGTTAACATAGTCAAGATACAAAATTAAAAGTTTTACCACTATTTACCTTTTTAAGGCTAATGATTTGTTGGGTCTCATTTCTAAGATGAGAGAGGACATCTTTCTCCTTCTGAAGATCTTCTTGCAAAGTCTGCCTCCATTCCTTTTCAATCTTCAAATCTGTTTCCAGCTGCACCCTTGAAAGGCAAACACACAAGCTCAGTATTCAATTGATCACTTTTGAGGTAGGGGTCTCATGTAGTCTATCCTTTGAGTCCTAATGCTCCTGGCTCCACCTCCTCAGTCAGGGTCACCATACCTGGCTCCCTGATTTTTACTGATTTCTTTAAGGCTTATTTTTAATTACAGGTATTGTGAGCCACCTGGTGTGGGTACTGAAGATTCTCTGCAAGAGGAGTACATGCTCTTACACACTGAGCCTTCTCTCTGGTCCCCTTTATTTTATTTACTTTTATATTTTGAGACAGGGTTTCATATATCGTACGCTAGCCAAAAAACTGCTATGTAGCCCAAAATGAACTTTTAATTTCTGGTCTTTCTGCCTTAACCTATATAGCCAATATGGGCTGTGTAGCAAGACCCTGCTTCAAAAAAAGTAATGCCTGTATATTTATGTATACAGAGAAGTCTTGTTTTGTCCTTATTTTGTGTTGCTGAAGACTGAGTGTAGGGCTTTATGCAAAATAAGCAGCACATGTTCTGCCAATAAGTTATACTGAAGCCCAGAACAGTTTAAAATTATAAAATTGAATAGTTGTACCAGAACAGTTCAAAGCCACTTGGAGGGGTTTCAGTCCTTACTCTACCAGCATCACGAATGTTCCTTCCCTAGAATCATGCACTATTTTTGTTATTAAAAGAGAGTAGGCTAGAGAGATGGCTTAGCAGTTGAGAGACACAAAATTGTAATTAAAAATGAAAACAAAGGGCTAGAAAGATGGCTCAGGGGTTAAGGGCACTTATTGCTCTTAAGAGGACCAGCTTCAATTCCCAGCACCCACATGGCAGCTCACAACTGTCTGTAACCCCAGTGCCAACTGATTCGACACCCTCACACAGACAAATATGCAGGCAAAACACCAGTGCATATAAAATGAGAATAAAATGAGGGGCTGAAGACATGGCTCAGAGGTTAAAAGCACTGGCTGCTCTTCCTGAGTTCAATTCTCAACAACCACACAGTAGTTCACAGCCATCTGCAATGAAATCTGGTGCTCTCTCCTGGTGTGCAGGGATACATGAAGGCAGAACACTGCATACATAATAAATCTATCCACTTACATAATACAAAGAATAAAAATGAAAAAGTTTAAATCTTAAAAAGCAAACAGGAGTTGAGGATGTAGCTCAGTTTGAGGATGTAGCTCAGTGGATAGAGTAATTTGTAGCATAAACAAACTCTGTGTTTAGATTCCCCAGCATCACATAAGTAAGGGGTGGTGGTACTTACCTATAATCCCAGTATTCACAGAGGGAAAGCAGGAAGAACAGAGGGTCAGAGTCACCCTTGCTTATGTAGGGAATTATGTAGGCCGGCCTAAGATACATGAGATATTACCTCCAAAAATAGGTAAAATAATAGGAATAACAATTATATTTTCAGTATTGTGGATTTGGAGCTCAAACCCAGGGCCTCAACAGTACTAGCAAAGTACTCTCCCACTAAAATACATCCCTACTCCAACTTTTATATTATAATTTATTTATCGGGTCATGTGCAGAATTACCGTGTGGCTGACACTTGGTGGTAGCTGCCTTTATCTACTGAGCCAGGAAGATCAACCCCATACGCCTTCTTTAAGCATCTATACTGGCAGAGAGCGTGTTAGTACAAGAATTTGATTCCAAAACCAAACACTCACAGCTGCTGCTCCTTCTTCGATATCTGTCTCTGCAGACTGTCAGATTTGCTCAGATACTCGTGGGCACATTCCTCATCTTTGTCCTCAGCTTCCTTTTGAGCCTTCTCTGCTTGCTGCAATCTGGTGTAATTCAAATCAACTTTGGGTAAAACTGAGGCTAGAACTAGGGTGTAAAGGGTGAAGAAGACAAATAAAAGAAAAATGGGGAAATAGAAACATTTCTGGATGAAAACAAAGTTTGGGAGAACTCACAAAGCACACGTGGAAGAGCCACACAATGTCTAGGAATTGTTTTGTGAGTTTTTCCTAATACAAGATATAATACGCCCAAAAAACTATCTTGAAATTTGCTTTATTTCTTGTTCATAATTAATGCAAAGCAATACAGTTTTTACCATTGAAGGATAATGATTCAAATCTCAAATATGGCTAGGTATGTTATTGCCTTTTTTACAGAACCATGAGTAGCGCACGGGTCTACAGTAAGCGCAGAACACACCTGTTCATGTGATGCTAAGGTGTGTGTGCTGATGATTAAGTGCACTACAAGTCTAAGAGCAAAGAGCAACAATTATTCTCAGTAACAGTCTTCCTAGCAGAGCTCTATGCAGTTGCTCAGTTATGCAAAGCTGTATATGTGTGTGTGTATGTGTATATACATATATATTTATATTAAGATTCAAAAACATTTAATGCTTGTTGGCATCATTCCCTATGTATGGATTTTTTACATTTATGAATGTTTTGCTTGCATGTATGTCTGTGCACCTCATACATGCCTGGTGCCAATGAGGTCAGAAAAGGAGGTCAGGTCCTTTG
Organism: Phyllotis vaccarum; assembly: GCA_033318265.1. Classification (NCBI taxonomy): domain Eukaryota; kingdom Metazoa; phylum Chordata; class Mammalia; order Rodentia; family Cricetidae; genus Phyllotis; species Phyllotis vaccarum. Next base: position 83,552,156 of record JARWLC010000010.1, on the reverse strand, counting down.
GAACTGGAGTTACAGACAATTGTGAGCCACACCATGTAGGTGTTGGGAATGAACCCAGGGCCTCTATAAGAACATGTGCTCTTAACTGCTACAACATCTCTCCAGCTCTCTAATTTTTATTCTTTGCCTTGAATACTAAAATTAGATTAAAATGTTGTGGTCGTGGTCGTTTCTTCCCATGTTTGTTTGTTAAATCACTGTTTCTCCTTAGGCTTAGCTCTACTCCTTGCCTCTCTTGGTCATCAAGATTTCTGAGGTTTCTAAGAAAATATTTCCCGGATTCAATGGGCATTAACTTCACAAGAAGTCAAAAGAGAAATCTTGCTCCTTCATATCTGCCTCAAAAACACCCTAAGTAAGGCAACACACACTGTGAGTATAAAAGCCTCCAAGGAAAGGAGAGGAAGTAAGTTACCTCTAAGTTTCCATTGAAATTAAAGGGTTAAGGCGGTAGGGGTGGACTCAGCTCCCTTCTCCAAGGTCACAGGAAGTAAAGTAAGTGAGGTAGGCCTTGCAGTTGTGCTATCACAAAAGAGGACTGGGGGACTAGAAAACGAGGCGCTGAAGCCCAGGGCAATGGCCAACCTGGCTTGGAAACTGCTTTGAAAACTTAACTTTAAGTATCAGTAAGGAGCCATTAGGCAGAATGGGCGAATGGGACAGGGTCTATGTGTCTGTGTGTCTGTGTGTGGTTATCTGCCAACATAGCCTGAAACCAAAGGTTCCTAGTTTCCATCAAAAGGTAGCTAAAAAGATAAAACCATTTGAAAATCTTGCCCTCCAAGCAGCTGAGGCACAATCTGCCCTTGTGCACAGGCTGAGGAATGCGTCTGGGGAGCCCAGTGCACCTGCTGTGTCTCAGCAGCCAGTACAGTGAGATAGCATAAATTCTTTTCCAGTTACATATGGTAAAAGGATGGGCTCTGTGCTTTGAGTGCTTTCAGAAGGAGATGTCTTTGACCAGCTTGTACTGGTCCTGGGGGTCACTGCCAGCACTTTTCACCAATGACACTGCAATTGTTCTAGTCTGAGTTAACAAATCATTGTCACTTCATAATGGAATGGACAGAAATCAAAGACAAGAAACGGTAATAAAGATGTCCAGAATGTGAAAGTGGGGATAAAGAAAATAACAAAAAGAAAGAAGAAAAAAGAAGAAAGAGGATGTCAATAAAAGAATATTTGTGTCAATAAAGCATCAATAGTTATGTTTTTCCTAGGTAGATTTGAAGAAAGCAATGGTGAGACATGTTGACTCAACATGACAGGGCAATGGATACATTACATCTTCAACAGTAAAATGAAAATGCCAGGGCAAAAGAACTCCATTGACATAAAATCCTGTCCTGGTTAGGCTGAGGGTCCTAGTTCAGAAAGCCAGTACGCTGTCTCCTGCTGTTTTCAGATAGGAGATGGCCAATGGTGAAGAATGGGACAGCCCCACCAGAGCCTGTCCATTTCTTTCTCCAGGTCTTTGTGTTTAGTTTTATGTCATAGATACTGTGCCTTTCAAGCATCTCCAAGAGAGCAACTTAAAATGAATCATCACCCTAATAAAGCAACTTGATTCCATGCAGCAACCAAAAAGGGACAAAATCTGGCTCAGCTCAGACACAGGTCTAGGCAAGGTGTCCTAACAGCTTCCTATGGCAGGTCAGAGAGGAGGGAAGGAACGGGAGGGGAACTCAGGAGTATCATACCTTTGCTCCAGCTGCTTCATGGCTGTGGTGATTTTTTTGGTCTTTTCTTCCAGTAGGGCAATTATTTCATTTTTTTCTTTCAAGCTGTCTTCGGAGCCCTATTTATTATAAAAACACAACTTCTATGGTGGTTTTCATTCTGAAACTCAAACATTAGGCCAAGTGTAGTGGTGTGTGCCTGGAATCCTAGCACTCGGGAGGTAGGTAGGCTTATGGGTTCAATGCCAGCTTCAGTACACAGGGACACTGAGGCCAGCCTGGGCAGCCAGCCAGTCCTCCTCAAAAATAACCAATAGTAAATAAGATGCAGGATACACCAGAGAAAGACTCAGTGAGGAGAGAGACTTAGCTGGCCATTGGAGCTCCACCTCCTCTAACTTCCATATATGGCCCAAGACACATACATAGTACACACATGCAATAACAGTAAGAGTTCTTTTGTTTGTTTGTTTGTTTTGGTTTTTTAAATAACAAGAGCAAAAAACAACTTTACTGAAAGATAACAGAAGGCCAGGTGGTGGCAGCACATGCCTCCAGCACTCAGGAGGCAGAGGCAGGCAAATCTCTGAGTTTGAGACCAGCCTGATCTATAGAGTGAGTTCCAGGACAGACAAGGCTACACAGAGAAACCCTGTCTTGAAAAACAAAACAAAAAAACACTCAAGAGGTATGAGAGATCACTTAGTGGTTAAAGGTGTTTGCTGCCAATGTGGACAGCCAAGGTTGGATCTCTCAGATACACACAATAAAAGAAGAGAACCCAGTCCACAAGGTGTTCTCTGACCTCACCTGTGCACTGTGTACACACACCAAAAAATAAATAAATGTAGTAAAACATCACCAAGGGCCAGACATGGTAGCCTTGGCCTTAATCCTGTCACTCCAGAGGCAAATACAAGCAGTTCTTTGTGAGTTCAAGGCCAGGATGGCCTACAAAATGAGTCCCAGACTAGTCAGGGCTACACAAATTGTGTCTAAACAAAAACAAAATACCGCAATTAGGGGCTGGAGAGATGGCTCTGTTTTAAGAGCACTTTTGCTTTGGCAAAGGATCTTAGCTTGGATCCTGGCATCCACTTGGTGGCTCATAACCAACTCGCGTTCCAGAGGATACCATGCCCCCTTTGGACCTCCATGGGCAAAGGTATGCATATGATGCATATTCATACATGTAGGCAAAACACTCATAAAAATCAATCTAATTTTTAAAAAATATTGAAATTTAAAAGTAAATTGGAAGAAGGAAAAAGGAAAAAAAATTGGGGGACTGGAGATATAACTCAAAGGTGGGTGGGATGCCTCCTTATCGTGTTGGATCAAATTGGAAGTAGATTATGAAGAAAATGGGGCCAATGAGATAGCTCAGAATGTAAAGGCACTTGTTACTACACCTGATGAATTGAGTCTGATCTCCAAAACCCTCAGGGTGGAAGGAGGGCATGGGCCTCCACATACTATCCTCTGACTGACCGCTTGCATGCCTGGGCTTGTAATTAAGCAGAAGGATCGCAAAGTCTGTTGAGGTGAGACCCTGTGTTGTGGTTTTGATTCTTCTACGGGTTTGGTGTTTGAACATTTGGTCCCAATTGGGTATATTACGTCAGTCAGAAGGCTGTGGGATCTTTTTGTTTGTTTTTCAAGACAGGGTTTCTTTGTGTAACCTTGGCTGTTCTAGAACTAGCTCTGTAGATCAGGCTGGCCTCTGAAAGCTGGGATTAAAGGTGTGCATCACCATCGCTCAACTGAAGTTATGGAACATTTAGAGATTGGGCCTCAGCTTAATAAATGAGTCACTGGGGTGGGCCTTGAGCTGTTCAGCCTGGCTACCCTTCCTGCCCTGTCTGGGAGAAAGCATCTTGAGTAGCTATGGCTGCAAGCCACCCCCACCACTGCCTTCGCCAGCATAACTGACTATCTCTCAAACTGTGAGCCCTGCCCCACCGATGAGAGACAAACCAAAGATCTAGGAGTGGTGGCACATACTTAATTCCAGCACTGAGGTGACAGAGGCAGGCGGATCTCTGAGTTTTAGGTCAGCCTAGTCTACACAGTGGGTTCCAGGACAGCCAGGACTACCCAGAGACACTATCTCTGAAAAAAAAAAAAAAAAAAAAAGAATGAGGTCAGGATGGATGGCTCCACATGTGCTCAGCATGCAGGACACCCGAGGTTGGATTCCTAGCAATGCCAAGAACATTCTGTACCTGTAGCTTTTGGTACATCTCAATGTTGATTGCTTTGACTTCCTCCAGTTGTTGACGAAGGCCTATGAGAGTGTCTTGTTTCTCATGAATATCTTTCTCCAACAACTTCATAGCAAGCTCAATCTCATGCTTCATGCCAACTTGTACTGACAGCTCACTCTCCACATCCTGCAAGTGCACAATGTCTTCGTGAACAGGTTATTTCAGGTAATCAGAATCAGATGTGGAACCTGTAGGCAGAAGTTTCTATCCTACCAGCCACTCCCAAATACCCAACAGCCACTTCCAAATGACCACACAGAGGCTTATATTATAAATGCTCCATTGGTAGCTCAGATTTATCACTCTCTAGCTCATACACTTAAATTAACCCATAATTATTATCTATGTTTAGCCACATGGCTTGGTACCTTTTCTCAGTCAGGCGTTCTCATCTTGCTTCCTCTGAATCTGGCTGATAACTCCTGACTCTGCCCTTCCTCTTTCCAGCATCCTTAAGTTTGTTTGCCCCACCTAAGCTTTCTGCCTGACTAATGGCCAATCAGCATTTTATTAAACCAATTTGAGTGACAAATCTTTACAGTGTACAAGAGGATTATTCCACAGCAGGAACCATTAACAATGTTCTACTCATCTGCTCCTCTTAAGTCTATCATTGAATAACCAACCTGCCTCGTGTGGTGGTTCACACATATAGTCCCAGCACTGAAGAGATGAGACAGGAAGATTGCTTTGAGTTCAAGGCCAGTCTGGACTACACAGTGAGACTTTATTTCACAAACAAGCTCTGGGCATGCTGGTGCACACCTTTGATCCCAATACTCCTTGAGAGGCAGGGGCAGGAGGATCACTTGAGTTTGAAGCCAGGCTGGTCTACTCGAGTTCCAGGCCGGCCAGAGCTATGTAGTGAGATCTTGTATGTCTCATGTGCTTTCTGTTGCTGTGATAAAATACCAAACAAAAGTAACTTGGGAGAGAGAGGGTTTATTTGGCTTACAGGTTACAGTCCATCACAAGTGAAGACAAGAACCTGCAGGTGGAGACCAAGGGCAGTGGTCTCAATTTGTGGGCTGTGACCCCCCAACAGATCATCACAAAACAGATATATATACTACAATTCATATCAGTAGCAAGATTACTGTTATGAAGTAGCAATGAAAATAATTTTATAGTTGGGGGTCACTATAACATGAGGAAGTATATTAGACAGCTACAGCATTAGCAAGGTTGAGAACCACTGCCATAGAGGAATGCTGCTTACTGGCTTGCTCCCCATAGCTTGCTCAGACTCCTTTCTTATTTATACAGCCCAGGGATACCTGCCTGGAATGGTACTGCCCACACTGGGATAGACCCTCATACATCAGTCATTAATCAAGAAAATGTCCCACAGACATTTTACATGTTAATTGTGACTCTAATCCATGTCAAGTTAACAAAAACTAAGCATCATACGGCTATGAAACAATCTTTTTATACACTGAATATTTGTTGGTTTAATAAAGAGCTAAACAGCTAGACAGGTAGAGGTTAGTGGGACTTGCAGACAAAAAGGAACAGAAAAAGCATGGAGGATGAAGAAGGGCGGGGTCATCAGCCAGAGGTAGAGGAAGGGGATGTATGTGCCATGCTGAAAAAGGTACTGCCACATGGTAGGGCATAGATATGAGATACAGGTTAATTTAAGTTTTAAGAGCTAGTTAGTAACAAGCCTAAGCTATTGGCTGAGCATTTATAATTAATAGTAAGTTTCTGAGAAGTTATTTGAGAGCTGGCTAGCAGGACAGAAAAATCCACCTATAGCAAAGGATCTCAAAAAATAAAATCTGATTAAGACATTTGCTAAGGTTAAAGACAAACAGAAAGGCAGGTAATACATTCTTCTTGGCCAGAGAAGTGACTGTAAGTATACGTATATGACTCATTAAGCTACATGTGTGCATTTTTGTGACTGTTCCACTATCTCAAAGCTAAAACTTTAAATATGATGTTGCTAGTATTTACATATTTCACTATGTCCTTTTATGTATTGTTTCTGTGATGGTGGTCTGTGTTCACATTACAACCACAAACTAGAGGGTTTTAAAAAGACTAAGATGTGTTTTTAAAACTTAAAAAAAACTATAAACATTGGGCCTGAAACATGACTCCATGGGCATCACAGTTATCTTTACACAGCTTAGAATCATGGTGGGTATGTCTGTGGGGGATGTCCTGATAACTGATGTAGATGGTCCCACCCCACTGAGGGCAGTGCAGGTCCCTGAGCTATATAAGGCTAGCCAAGCAGGAGCCTCTCAGTAAGAAGACAATCAGGCTCCTCCCTTCCAGTCCTACTGTGACTCCCCTGATGAAAGACTGCATGGAGTTGAGAGCTTTATCAGAGCAGTGGAGAGGACTAGAGCAGGATAAAGGTATTTTCCACAGGTTCAATCCCCATGGTGGAAGAACTGTGTGGTACAAGGAGAGAACCAACTCTGGAAGTTATCTCTCACATGTGCCATGACGTGTGCACACATACAAAATAAATGCAAATAAATAAATAAATAAAAAGGGTCAGTATATTAAGGCTATCAGGTTCTTCTCCACATCCAAGAAGCTAAGGCTGAAACATCTGCATGGTGCTGCTTGAGTGTAAGTTATCCCCAGGATTTTGCTAATGTAACTGCAAGGCAAACTACCTGTCGCAGCTGTGACTCATCTCGAAGCTGCCTTCTGGCATCATTATACATTTCGTCTAGACCTTGCCGGGAATGTTTGTATGTTTGAAGCTCAGTTTCCACATCCACTTTGGTAACCTAGGAAGGAGAGGTCACATCATCACACTGAGCCTTTTCATCACATACACCTAGCCTACAGGACTCAGCACCCCAGTTGGCTCTGCAGGTAATACTCACCTCCAGGTGCTGTCGTGTCCTCATCAAGATCAACTCGTTTTCACTACGTAACTGATGGTTTTCTTCTTGGAGCTTAATGATATTATTCTTCGCTATTGCTAACTGCAAATTATAAAACAGAAACAAAGCATCTGAGCATCTTTCTGTAGACTTGCTATAGAGTTAGGTTGTGGCTACAAACTGAAGGACATAAAACCCTAAAACCAGTAAGATGAGCCTGACACTTTAAGAAGTTTCATCATAAAAATGTGCTGTGGGCTGGAGAGACGGTACAGCAGTCAAGGTCCAGGTCCCAGCACCCACATGGCAGCTCACAACCATCTGCAGCTCCAGTTCCAGGGGATCTGGTGCCCTCCTCTGGCCTCCATGGGCACCAAGGCACATGTGGCACATAGGCATACATGTAGGCAAAATAACCATGCTCATATATATATAATTATATATATTTAAGGCATATCCTTTTTAGTTTGTTAGTTTTTTTCTTCTTTCTTTTTTTTTTTTCTTCTTTCTTTCTTTCTTTCTTTTTTTTTTTAAGACAGGAACTCACTATACAGCCCTGGGCAGACTTAAATTCAGGCTTCCAGCATATATCATAAAATAGGTTTGATAAACTTAAGAAAAAAAGTCAAATGTGATGGTGCACACCTTTAATCCTAGAACTTAGGAAGCAGAGGCAGCCTGCACTCAAGGCCAGCCTGGTCTACATAGTGAAATAAATAATAATGTCAAAAAAGCAACTCTACAAATAGTATTGAAGAGATGACTTTTTAAAAATTTTTCATTTGTAGTATATACCTGCATGAGTGAATGGGCAGAGCCTTGAACTGAAGTTAGTCAATTTGGAACCACCGTGTGGGGAATTGAACCTGTCCTTTAGGAGGACATAAATATTCCTAACTGCTGAGACAATTCCCCAAGTCCAGGATTTTTTTGGGATGAGTGAGTAGGGTTCAAGTCAAAATTTCTCTGTGTAGTCCTGGCTGTTCTGAACTCTTTGTAGACCAGGCTGGCCTCAAACTCAAAGAGATCCTCCTGTCTCTGACTCCTGAGTGCGGGGGATTTAAAAGTGTGCAACACCACTGCCTGGCCAAGCCCAAATTTTTTATGTATTTTTATTTTTAAAGGATGAACTGGCTCTTCTGCAAAGGGGCGCCCAGTGGCCACATTCACAGTACAGGAAGCCACGCCTGACAGATTGTACACAGGAAAAGGTGGGGGACAGACAACAGGGTTATACAGTATTGCCTGTGAGGAGAAATAGAGTAGCCCCACAATGGCGACTAGGTCATTCCATGACGAACCCATAGGTGGTTCCCACTCTAATAGGAATCACACCTCATGAATTTAGGAATCTGTGTGACTTTTGTCTCTGGGGCTGACTTCAAGTTACTGACTATAATAACAGTACTTCAGAGTCACGCAATTAGGAACTTAAGGTGTAGGGGAGTTCTCTAAAACTTACAACCTTCAACTGAAAATGCCCCACCATGATGAAAGAGTGTGTGTGTGTGTGTGTGTGTGTGTGTGTGTGTGTGTGTGTGTGTGTGTGTTTGGGGGTGGTAAATGCTGACAATAATCATGCCTAAAATAGAAAAGCATCACAAACAGTACAGTACTCAAAGACAATTATCCATTGCTGGGGACCATACCTCTTCAATCAGCTTAGTGTTTGACTTTTCTAAAGAGTCAACTCTTGAATGGAGGCTGCTGACTGTACTGCTGTAGTTGGCAAAGAAAAAAACTCATTCAGAATCACACAAGCTTACACAGGCAAAGACAGTACACCTCCCCACACTCATCTCATTGACATGCAAATTTCTAGAAGGGGACAATTCCATTAACCCAGCTAACCTGATCTGAGATAAGACATCAATCACAGCGATGGCAAAAGAATCAGCATCTCTATATAAATTGCTCTTGGCGCCCATTTTGTGCCAGGATCGACTAAGTCAAGGGCCTTGTGCAGGTGAGGAGATACATCAGCAGCCTTAGGGGCTTTGTTTTAGTTTTGGCTTTGGTTTATTTATTTAATTTTAAGATTTACTAATTATGTATAGAGTGTTCCGGCTGCATTTACACCTGCAATGCAGGCCAGAAGAGGGTATCTGAACACATTACAGATGGTTGGGAGTCATTGTATGGTTGCTGGAAATTGAACTCATGACCTCTGGAAGAGCAACCAGCGCTCTTCATGTCTGAGCCATCTCTCCAGCTCCTTGTTGTCTTATTTTTAAGACAGGGCTTTATGCTTTGTTTAGCCCAGGCTGGCCTCAAACTGACTTACTTACAGAACCTCGAACTCATGACCTTCCTACCAATACTCCCCAAGTGCTGGAGTTATTATGGGTGTTTGACACCACACCCAGCCCTCTTGTGTATTATTCATTTTTGTTGTGCCATCTAACCAGACCCTTGAGCGCCACTCAAAAATGCTTAGAAGGGAAACATGCGAAGGTGCTAAGAAGAAAGAAAGAAGGGTTAAGGTGAAAACAAAGTTGTTCCTAAAATGAGACTCTTTAGAACTAGGTGCTCATAATACTCACTTGAGTTGTCTATTTAGTTCTTCAACATAATTCTTTTGGTCTAAGATGGCAGCAATTTGGACATTTCTGTGGTGGGAGGAAAGGGCAGCTTAAAATCTATTCGCATCATCTGGAAACGGCTGTAAAAATCACAGTGATAAAATACAGCTTTGCTCTTAAAACAGGCTGTCACACAGCAGAAAATCGGACACTAGGAACTCTGTCGACTGAATTACTTGCTAATGTATCGTTAATACATTTGAATCAGACCCAAGTAGATAATAAGCCACCATTGTCACAAAATATAGTTTCTAAGGTAACTCAACAAGGACAGATGTGATAAGCCCCCTACTGTGGACCGAAGTCTGCCCTGTTCAGCTTTCAAAGGAACTGGGGAGGGAAGAGAAGAAGCCACAGTGTGAACAGACTGCACAAGTCCATTTGTACATAGCTACATATGAACAACCCCTAGCTGGGGGCGGGTACGGAGGTGGGGGTAGTGGAAGCCCTTAATCCCAGTACTCGGGAGGCAGAGCAAGCAGATCTCTCTCAGTTTGAGACCAGCCTGATCTACAGATCAGGTTGTTTCAGGACAACCAGGGCTCCACAGAAACCTGTCTCAACAAACAAATACCAAACAAACAAAAAAACCATAAAGCTGGAAAATATACCTTTCTTTGTTTCCAATTTCTTCTTCATTCTTTAAATACATGGAGAAATCAATTACTCCAACCTGAAATTAATAAAGAAGAAATGCTCCTCAGCAGGTCTGGTGTGCCGGCAGTTTTCACTGGCCTGAGGAATGATTGATATAGGTCGGGGAAGCATGCAGTGGGCTTGTCTAGGACGGTGCTTCCAATGAGGTTTACACCCTGATAACTCTCACCTAAAGGAATGGTTTATCCCTTGCTCAAATTTAAAGCCAGGAGACTACAGGGAGGCTTGGAAATGGGGCGGGTGGAGCCTGACCGCTGCTGAGGAGGCCTTGCCTGCTACTCTCTGCTTAACGCTCCTCCACACAGCAGGCCCATAGCAACAGAGCAAGCCAATCAAAAACCTTTAAATCCAAAAAAACCCTGTCTCTCCTTTGTGCTGACTTTAATGACAAAGGTCCTTCAGAGGCTGATGTACTTTAATACTCAGTCCCCAGCTGCTGTCATTGTCTGGGGAGGTTATGGAGCTTTTTTAGCCTTGCTGAAAGAAACATGACCATGTATACATGCCCCTCTGCTTCATCGGCTGGCTTCCTGTTCCTGTGGGCTTGTCATGCTGTCCTCACCATGAAGGACTCTAGCCTTCTGCAACCATAGGCCAGAACAAACTCTTTTCTATAAGTCTTTGGGCGTATTATTTCATCACACCAACAGAAAAGTAACTAATACTTAAGATGTTTCTCTTTTTTCTTTTTCTTTTTTTTTTTTTTTGGTTTTTCAAGACAGGGTTTCTCCGTGTAGCCCTGGCTATCCTGGAACTCACTCTGTAGACCAGGCTGGCCTTGAACTCACAGAGATCTACTGCCTCTGCTTCCCGAGTGCTGGGACTGAAAGTGTGTAACATCACTGCCCAGCTTTTTTTTTTTTAATCCTTATTATTTATGAGTGTTCTGTCTGCATGTATGCCTGCATGTCGAAAGAAAGCATCAGATTCTATTAGAGATGGCTGTGAGCCACCATGTGGTTGCTGGGAATCAAACTCAGGACTTGGAACTCTGGAAGAGCACGAAGTGCTCCTAACCACTGAGCCATCTCTCCAGGCCACTTAGGCTGTTCTATTGGGTGTTTATTTAGCACAACATGCAACTGAATTTTGCTTGTTAAGTGTTTAACAGCACAACTTTGAGGGAGGCACTTGGATCCAGGAAAAACTGTGTGTTGTGAGAGCACAGATTTGTACTATCTACGTTTACTCACCTGGGAATCTAGGTCCTCTCCCTTCACACACAGATTGGCATCAATCACATTCAGGCCGACCAGCAGCCCAACAATCACGGCTCCTTCCTCCTCCATCATTAGGGCATGGTACTCATAGAACTCGCTGGGAACATCAGACCAGAGACCTTCATTACAAACCCAACACTTACAGCTGAATTGGAACACCTCACCTCCCTCCCTTCCACCTTGTAGACATGGAACTAACCTAAGCTCCTCTAACGTGCATTCTGAACACTTAATTTGTAAAAAAGGCTCAGTGTCTCCATTAAAAATTAAAAGGGACTGAAGGAGGTAGAAGAGAAAGACATTTTGAGGAAAAACAAAGAGAAAATGTGTGTGGGGGGGGCGTGTTATGCTGGGCATGAAGGCCTCCAATCTCCAGTACTCAGGAGGCTGAGACAGAGATGGCTGTGAGTTCAAGGCTAGCCTGAACCACAAAGTTCCAGGTCAACTTCAGAATAAAGTTAGACCGTGGCTTTTAAAAAAATTATTTTATATGTGTGAGTACTTTGCCTATATGTATCTAAGCATGCTACATGTAATATAGTGCCTACAGGAACTGGAAGAAGGCATCGGAGGCCCTAGAACTGGAATCACAGACAGTGTGAGCTGCCATTTTGCATGTTGGGAGCTGAACCCAGGTTTCCTGGAAGAGCAGCCAGTGCTCTTAACAGATTGTGGACCCTTGTCAGGAGACAATGGGGCAACCTTGAGGACTGAATGCCAGGTTCTCAGGACTCAGTAGCTGCTGCTAATCTGATCATGTCACTTGTGATTAGAGCTGAAATTTCAGTCCCCAAATTCATTAAGACCTTTGGACTAGCTGACTGTGGCAGTGCATGCCTTTAAATCCCAGCACCTGGTAAGTAGAGGCTGGCAGCTCTCTCTGAGTTACAGGACAGCCTTTTCTACATAGCAAATTCAAAGCCTGCCAGGGCTACATTGTGATGCCCTGTCATAAACAAACAGATTTATTTTATTGTTAGGGCATTTTCCTTGCATGTACAGATGTGCATCGTGTGTATGCCGAGTGTCCTCAAAGACTAGAAGAAATCATTGGATCCTGCAGAATTAGATGGTTATGAGCTGGCACGTGTGTACTGGAAACAAAATTCTGGTTCTCTGCAAAAGTAGCAAGTGCTCTTAACCACTTAGCCATTTCTCCAACCCTGTAAGAATTCTTAATAAGTAGATAATCATCAACTAAGGACACGTGGATAACCACAGTCTAAAAAGTGTCTAAGCAAGACTTGTGGAGCCCTGGAGTACTGTACTGGAAAGGTAGAGGCAGGTTAAAAACCTCAGGGGCATCCTTGGTTACACAGCAAGATCAAAATCAGTCTGTGTATATGAGACCCTGCTCTCTCTCTCTCCCTCTCTCTCTCTCTGTGTGTGTGAGTGACAGAGAGAGAGACAGAAGTTACCAGTTTTTTATAATCAGGCAAAGCAAGCTCCGGTGCCATCAAGTCACAGGTGTATCATTTACAGCTTTAATTGCTCCCCAGGATACTGCTGAGAGCTCCCAGAGCTTCAGCTATGGCCATTTTCATTTAACAAATGGAAAAACTGAGATGTGAAACCAGAGTCACAAATAAAACTAAACACAGGATGGTATTCCCAAAATACCAGAAAGGCAGGACAAGGGTGGCCCTTTGAAGACTGATTGCTTTACTCTGAAAAGCTTCAGTTAAACAATGTACATGATAAAACTGAAGCATTCATCTGGACATTAAAGATCTTAAGACGAAATGTGCAATTTAACCCCTAAATCTCAATGCAAACTTGTATCCACGAAATTAGAATTCAGAGAAAGAGGAATCAACCTGGAAACTTGCTTTAAGTTCCCCATGTTGGTGGGGAGGGGAGGTAAGGAGGTAATGGTTGGGTCCTCTGCTTTTCTCACTGGCATTATGTCCCTACAGCGACCTTGGCGTTTTATTTTCCTACTCTTTTCTTTTACTTTATATTTTATTGATCTTTCTTCACTTGTTTCTGGATGACAAGATATAAATGAAATAAAAACCGAATGACCTAATGATACTGACCTCAGGAGCTCCCGCTGGATAATTAAGCAGCGAAGGTAATCGGCCATTTTTTTCTGCATGAGGGCTAATCGGAGCCACGCTCTAGCACGACCCAGGGGGGTTCTGGAAAGAGGAATCAACGGGTTAGAGAACAGGCTTGGTGCTAGAATAGTGGCTACATGCTGCGCATCTGAGGAGGTACACGGTGACAGACAGAAGGCATTTTATCACTTGTGTTATCTTTAGAACTTGATGCTGGTGTGTGACTGGGCAAGGCACAGCTGTGCTCTTTCCACCAAGAAGGCACATGTAGAGACTGAAGACTGGCCTTGGGATGTCTCTTTCGCATCTCCACTTTATTTTTGGACATGATCTTTCAGGGAACCTAAACTGTGATGCCCGGTGAGGGTTTCTGGGCTTTGCCTGTCTACCTCCTCACTCAAGGCACCTAGGATTGACACAGGTTCTGAAGTGACAAAGTCAGGTTTTCATGTCTGTGTTGCTAAGCACTTTACCCACTGAGAAATCTCCTTGGTCCTTTTGCTAGTTTTTAATTTTATTTTATGCATATGGTTGTTTGTAGGAATCCATATGCATACAGTGCCTACAGAGGCCAGAGAGGGCATTGGATCCCCTAGATCCAATGGAGATATATGTGAGCCATCATGTGGGTGCTGAGAAGTCAAACCCATGTCCTCGCAAAGAACCTAGCCATCTCTCCAGTCCCTTATGCTAGGTTTTAGAGCAAACAGTTCTACCTCTTGCCCGAAAAACCTGCTCTGGTAAGGTTTTTGGAGGGTTTTCTGTGTTTGCTTGTTTTTCTGAGATCTTATTTTTATTTATGTATATGTTTGCCTAAATGTATGCTTGTGCACCATGTAGGTGCAGTGGGTACCCATGGAGGCCAGAAGTTGGTATGAGGTACCCCTGAGACTAGAGATACAGGTGGCTGTGAGCACTGTGTGAGTGCTAGAAATCAAACACAGGTTCCCTGGAAGAGCAGCTGGTGCTCTTGGATCACTGAGCTACCTCTCTGCCTCAAGGTATTAGGAACCAATGTATGCTCTGGAAGAAAGAATTCTCTAGAATATTACCCCTATAAGAGGTATTATATCATAGTGGGATGGGCCTTCATGTCTACACCATGCACGGCCTGTGTGCCTTTGTGAACTCCAGGGAGGATCGACTGGACTTACTTAAGGCCAGGCAAATCCCGGACACTTGCTCCGATTTCTTCTGCTTCTGGGTACAGCTTCTCCACCAGCTCCAGAGGGCCCCAAATAGTTTTGTTATAACTCAAAAATGATTTTTTCACTGGAAAAAAATATAAAATACAGTTTCAACTCATGAAACAGGAGTAACAACATCTTAAGTATTTATAGATCTGGAGAAATGGTCTAGTGGGTAACAGCGCCTGCTCTTCATGTATGAGGACCTGAGCAAATCCCAACACCCGCTGGGCATGGCTCTGTGTGTTCCCGTAACCCCGGTGTTGGAGGAGGGAGTTGGCCAGTCTTGAGGGCTTACTGGCTAGCCTGCCCAATTGAAACTAGGAGTTTCCAATTCAGTGAGAGAGCCTGTCTCAAGAGAGTAGGGCAGAGAGTGCACATATGGCACATACACACACACACACACACACACACTTGGGCTGGGGATACAGTTTGGTGGGAGACTGTTTGCCTACCATGCAGGAAGCCTTGGGTTTGCCTAGCATCACATGAGAGCCATGATACCATAGCCTACGCCTGTAATCAGGGAGGTGGAAAGTAGAAGCAGTAGGATCGAGGGTTCATGGTTGCTGGGCATGGTAGCACAGGCCTTTAATCTCAACATTCCTGAGTACTGTCTGAGTTCAAGGCCAGCCCGGTCTACAAATTGAGTTCTAGCACAGTCAGGGCTACATAGAGATCCAGCCTCAAAAAAGTCACCCCCTCACCCCCCAAAAAAGTTCAAGGTCATCCTCAGTTACATAGCAAGTATGCTACAAGACAGAGCCTGTCTCAGGCTACTATTGAAGATGAATTTGAATCTTAACTATTTTTATCAAGAAGCTACAGAGGATTTGATGCCCTCTTCTGGTCTCCTTGGGCACTGCATGCAGGCAGTGCATAGACAAATGCAATCATTAAAAGAAAAAATAACCAGACCTTCTGCAGATAAAATGTGGCTATCATAGGCATCACCTAAACAAGAGCAATCACCAAGAGCAACTTTATTGTGGGGAGAGAAATCACCAAGAGTAAATAGCTTTACAATGATGCACATTGATAAGCCTGTGACTACAATATATAATTAACTGTCCTTAAGAAATAAAGGATAATACTTCCTGATAATAATTTAAAGTTCAACTATGTGATCAATGATTATCAAATTACAATTCAGTAATTTAGGGGAGAAAAAGATTTTTATCATTGCCATCAAAAAAAAAAAAAATTCAAAACCAAAACATATAAAGGGAGGCAGGCTGGAGCGATGGCTCCTGGGTAAAGGTACCCCCTTCAAGTCTGACACCAGAATTCGATTCCACAAACAATGGAAGAAAAGAACGGAACTACTTCCTGCAAGTTGTGCTCTGATGCCCACACTCAACACCCTGGCACAAAGCTAGTAATTTCCTGATGCATTAAAAGGGAGATAGATGGACAAGATGGCTCAGGGGTTAAGAAAATGTCCTGCTCTTCCAGAGGACCTGGGTCAGCCCCCACAACCACCTGTAACTCCAGCTCCAAGGGATCTAACGCCTTAGACCTCTGATGGTCTGCATTCTTGAATATGTATCCACCACACAGACAGGCATAAAAATACATTTAAAAATCTTTACATATAAAAATAAATTTAAAAATCCTTTTTAAAAGTATCTGTGGGATGGCCAGATGGCTTAGCAGTTAAGAGCCCTAGTTGCTCCTCCAGAAATTTAGAATTCAGTTTCCAGCATTCAGGCCAGGATGTTCCCAACTGTCTCTTAACTTCTGCTCCAGGGAATCAGAGCCCTCTCCTGGAATCCTCAGGTAAGCCCACACACAGGGCATACACACAGACATACAGAAAGCTGTGCCACCACAAACACCCCAGCCAACGTAGGCTGGCCTCAAACTTGCTCTGTAGCTCAAGGTGACCTTAAATACTTGATCTTCTGCCTCCCTTCCCATGTGCTGGGATTACAGGTATGTATTATCATGCCTGGCCTATTATTATAAGTAAAAGAACTGTCATTATCCAGTATATATTTAAAAGCTGAATACAAAACAGTCAGGCTTTTCATCTGCTCTGTGTTTATACAGGTGTATATGAAGGCCAGAGGTTAACCTTGAGTGGCATCCTCATGTGTTTTGAGGAAGGGTCTTCCCCTGGGACCAATGCATCCCCAACTAAACTAGCTGAGCTCCGGGGATCCTCCTGCCTCCACCTCCCCCATTCAAGAATTAGAAGCTTAGTGCCATGTCTAGCTTACTTTGTGGTTACTAGGGATCAAACTGAGCCCTCCCAGTCTGCTATCTTGTGCTTCATCTCAAATGTAGTTCTGAGTTGCATGATTCCTGGATAACGCTCTCTGCCCTATGTACAAAGAAGGCTCCCGCCATTTTAGCCCTTGGAAAGCTTGGGCTACACAGCAAGTTCTAGGCTAGTCTGGATTATTTGTCTATTTTTTTTCCTCAAAACAAAACTAGTATCTCAGCATGGAGCACACCTCTACCCTCAGCGCTGGGGAAGCAGAGGCAAGTGGACCTCTTTGAGGTAAAAGACAACTTGGTTTATACAGTGATTTTCAGGCTAGCCAAAGCTACACAGAATCCCTCAAAAAACACATTTTCCATATAAAAGCCTTCAATATCGGCTGTGTAGCGGAGGATCATTCTTTCTGAGGTCAGTTGTTTCTATGGCAACTCGGTTCAGGGGATGCTTTTCCGAATGTCCCAATGCACTGAAGACATTTTTAGTTCAATAGTCTACGTTGGTTCAAACTAGTAATGAATTCATGTATGCCAGCATCACAACTCACAACTCAGTTTCAGTTTCAAAAGAAATCTAAGGCTGGTAAGACGGCTCAGTGGGTAAAGGTACCTGCCTCCTACAAGTTACCCTCCACCTGGTTCAGATCCCGGGGCTAGGCAGGACTAAAAACTTCTCACTACACTTTACCCCACTGGTCCAACAGTCAGTATTTTAAAATGCAAAATAACAGTAGCTACAGCCTCCAAACCATTTCTAAAGGATATTTAGGGAGCAAAGAGGGGACTGTAAGGTGAACTGATTTTTGCAGTCTCATGATACCTTTAAGGCCGTGTTTCAGACAGTGTTCCATAACCACAAAGAACTGCTGCAGAGGGGGGTAGTCGGAGTCCAGGGTGCGGCCAAAGCTCAGTGCAGATTCAATCAGACCTTTGATGCTCAGCTTAGCCATGTTTAACAAGTTGGCTCTCTCCACAGCCGTGGGGTCTTTCGTAGCTGAAAAGCACAAGAAAAGGCCACATCATTTCCAAGACAGGACAATGACAAGTTCACAAGTCTGTCCCGGCCCAGGGAAATCAACACAGTTTGCTTTTCTGTGGTTGGCAATCTGATATCTCCTCAGGCCAAGGTGTCACAACAAGACCTATTTCTTTCTTTCTCATGAGCCACAGCAAAATAAATGCCATACCCACTACAGCCAATGATTATTATTTCTCAAGACTCCACATAGAAAATAAGGAAATTTTCCGAGCTAGCAAGATGGCTCAGAGGGAGTCTCACTTGTATTTCCCTGACCACCTGCCCTGCACTCCACCCAGAACCCTCAAAGTAGGAGAGAAGACCTGAGAATTTTCTTCTAACCATCACTTATCAGCTATGGCATATCTGTGCCTACCTCCTGCTAATGAGAGCCTGTATACACACACACACACACACACACACACACACACACACACACACACACACACACACACACACACACACACCCCAAAACACAAATCCAGCCCTGGCATAGTGGTGCCTACCAACTAAACACACATACTTAAAAATATTTTTTGTTGATTTTTGAAACAGGGACTCTCTGTGAAGCCCAGGCTGTCCTGGAACTCACAGATATCCCCTGCCGGTGCCTCCTGAATGCTTCAATTAAAGGTATGTACTACCACGGCCCAGGACTTAAAAATATTTTAAAGTAAAATGACTTCCTGTGGAGATAAGCTTGGGAATAAGCCACATGTTTAAAAGTCTTATAAATGGTGGACAGTGGGTAAGATCTAATAGGCTGAAGGGATGGCTCAGCTATTAAGAGCATTTGCTGTTCTCCTAAAGGACCAAAATTTGGTTCCCAGCATCCATTAGGATGTTGCTTCAGCACCAGGAGGCCCAGCATCCTCTTCTGGACACACACATCTTTATTTCTCAAAGTTCAAAATATACCGGAAACAGAATAAAAGGCAGTTATCAGATTCCAGAATCTTCCAGAGTACACATCACAGGGGAAAACAAAAAACAGACCTCTGACAAGGATGAAGTCAGAAAAGGAACCGCTCAATCCCGGGTGGTAGCCTGCACCTTTAACCTCAATGTCTGGGAGAGAAGTTCCAGCAGCGACGGTTACATAGTGTATCAAAAAAAGGAAAAAAACAACTTCCAAAACAAAAAAGAAAAAGAGACAACAGAAAGAAAAAAAACAAAAAACAAAAAACAAAAAAAACCTAGTACTGGCTGGAAAGAGGGCTTGGGTTGAAACAATCTTCTCTCTTCCAGGGGAACCAAGGTAATTCCCAGCACCTGTGGCAACTGCTCAACTCCATTTCCAGGGAGATCCCACACCTCGGAGGCCCCAACACTCAGATACACACCATTAAAACTAAAATTGTTTTTAAAAATCAGCCGTTTCTCCAACACCCCAAACACTGCCAAGTGACACAAATATTTTTGCAGGGATGGCAAAACTGAGACCTGAAAAACAAAGCACTCAGCTAACACTTCGGTCTCCATACTGCTCTGGGAGCAGCGGCCGGCTTTTAATCCCAACATTAGTGAGGCAGAGATGGTGGGGGAAGGGGGTGATCTCTGAGTTTGAGGCCAGCCAATGCTATATAGAGACCTGTTTAAAAAACAAACACCTTCAAATAAATGTCAAACAAGGTGGTTAAGGCGTTCACAGACCAGTTTGGGCGATTTAGTGGCACGCTGTCTCAAAACAAGCAGCTGGGCAGGATGCTAATCCCAGAACTGGGGGAGGGGAGGCGCAGGAGGATCTCTGTTCCTTCCTGCTCTGCATAGCAAGCTCCTGGACAGCCAGGTCTACATAGAGAGAACTTGTCTTCAAAACCAAAGTCCATTTTTCCGGAGGTGGGGGTGGGGAGCAGAGCAGTGCTCTGGTCCTCTATTATGATTTGGATTTCAGCTCTCTAGGCTGAATCCTGATTCCGAATCCTCCGCAATCTGAAACTGCTGGATGGTGAATGTTTTGCACGTGATTCCCTCTCCCCACTCCCGCGGTGAAACCACCTGACATTTCATAATCGGCAGCATTCTCTTTTGAGGGTGTTCATCACAACCTGTAACCTGCACCGGATGACCCTAGGAGGGCAGCTGTGTAGCATCGCTCCCCGGCTGTCCCTAGAGCAGGCCCGGTTCCCTCGGCGTCCCCAGCCTGCACGGGAGCTCTCGCGGGGCGCGCTTCCGGAGCCTGGCACCGCTCCCCTCCCCTCCCCTCCCCAGGCTTCCGTCCGTCACCCGCGAGACTGGGAAGCCATCTCGGTCCCGGGACCCCGCGTTCCCCGCCCGTCCTTTGGCCCTAGCAGCCGGGCCCCAAAGCGGGCGGGATGCAGGGATGCGGGGATGCGGGCGGGGGTGCGTTGCCATGGCGACCCCGGGAGCCCCCTTGCCCCACGATGATTGCGCGACCCGGGTGGTGGAGGGTGACCCCGGCTGCTGCCCTTACCCATGGCGACGGTGCGTGTGGGACACAGACTCGCGGGGCGGGTCAGCAGCTCCCCGCAGGCGCGCGGCGGCCACCGCGTCTGACCCGCCTCGGTGCTGCCACAGCGCCCCTGGCGGCGGGAGGACGCCACGGTCGCGGGAACAGGTCCCCAAGGATCATCACCCCCTTGAGCAACCCTGACGCATCAGGGTAGGCGTGGCAGGGCCCTAGGGCGGGGTCTCCGGCACGCAGCACCCAGCCAAGAGTGGCTATAGAAGGGACCTCCACCCACCTGCAAACATTTTATTCACGCAGACGGGATGGGCTTAATGGAACACACCGGGCCGTTTTCTTTTTTTCTTTTGTTTGATTTTGACAAACCCGGAGTGGGCCGACAGATTTTAGAAACGGAAGCTGTAATCCCATCCTTGTATTTGGGAGATGGATGTTAGAGGGATCAGTCGTTGGTGATCAGGCTCAAGTACATTACGAGGTAGAAACCACCCTAGTCTTAAAAACAAAACCATTTTAAATGCAGGAACTCCACTGAAATTTGGATGCCGTGGTGCACACTGCTAATCCCATCACTCACTCAAGAAGCAGAGGCAGGAGGATTGATGGAAAGTCCAGGTTACTCTAAACTACAAAGCAATGCCAGCTCACTCAAGTCTACCTGGAAAGACCTTGTCCAAATAACAAACTATAATACTTTGTAGGAAGGTGTGATGTACCTGTAAATACCAACTCTTAGGAGGTGGAAGCAACATGACATCGAAGTGTTTGTTGCTAAAATTCCTTTCCAGGAGTAGGTGTAAACAATATTTACCCAATCCTCCTAAAATCCTAAGGACAAACTGAGGTACGATTCCACCAAAGTGATCAGAACTTTCCCCCTGAAAATCAATGAGCCATGGGAGACATTTGCAGAGCCCTTGAAATAACTGTATGGATGACTGACTCTTCCCCTCCACCTGACACCTTCCCCTGGCTGTATAAGAGTCACCAGGACAGTCAAGGATATACAGAGAAACCTTATCTAGAAAAACAAACTATCCATGAAATCCAGAGCTGAACAGGAAAATTATTTAACTTCCCTTCGATATATAGTAATAAAAATACCATTTTACCTGTTCCCATAATGATCAACAGGTTTTACAGAAGCCAAGACTGCTGATAGTCATCATGGGCTCGTGTAAATTATTACTCAGGTGTGAGCAATCTAATGACTGGGCAGGAGAAATTCATTTCTGGGTAGGCCATCGGTTAGGGCTGGCTATCACATCCTCACACTGCCATTGAAGGTGTGTGCCACCACTGCCCCAGCCAGGCTTGCCTTACTTTAAATTTACTTGGACAAAGGCAAACTTTCTCTAAAATTCCTCAAAGTTTACACTAGCGGATCTAGCGACGCAGTCCAGGGGTTGGTGCTGGATTTGACTGGTGGCACTGTAACATAAAACCAGGCACAAAAATTGACGTTCCTACCAGCTCTGTGTAACTTCAGCTGTTGTTCTGTAGTATATTGGGCTTACTCTCTATTTGTGTTACTATGGAGACCTTTCCTCAGTGCTGGGTCTTTCTTTATAGTTCATGATTTGTTAAGACCTGTGCTTTTACCTTTTCCTTACTGGCTTACATATTCTATAGCAGTCTGGTGTCAGGTGTTCTCATTGTCTTTCATTTAAAAAAATCACTACATTTTATTAATTTGTTTGGGGACTCAGGAGGTCAGAAGGCAGTCTTCAGGAGTTGGTTCTCTTCTTCTACCATGCGCACGCCAGGAATCTTAGGTTAGCAGGCTTTGCCTTTACCCACTGAACCACTGAAGCCTGGGTTTGACTTTCACTTTCTTACGTGCACAGGTATTTTGCTGGCATGTATGTTTATGTGTGTGTGTCTGGTGCCTGGGAAGGTCAGAGGAGGTCATGGGATCCTTTTAGGCTGAAGCACACCTCCATGGCAGTTCACTGTCTATAATTCCAGTCTCAGTGGATCCAAAATGCTCTCTGTTTGCCATCCCAGCACCATGCACCTGTGTGCCACACAAACACACTAGTAAAACAAACCATGTACCTAAAAACCCAATTTTTTTAAAAAGTTGAAATACAACTGACTTGTTTATTTTTCCCTCTGAGTAAGAAGATCTATACCCTAAGTCCTTCCAGAAAAGCAAGTAAAATCCAGTAAATATTTATTATATAGAACCAGAAGAGCATTAGGCCTGGCAGCACATGCCAGTAATCCCAGCATTTGGGATGCAGACATTTTTGGCAAGTTTGGAGCCAGCTTGGTCTGCATAGTAAGTTCAGGCCTACCCATGGCCATATAAGTAAATTGTAAGAATTCCTGGCACATTATGTGGTCGTGGTAAACCCAACATGGAGCCAGCAAAACTCACAGCATAAGGAGAGCAGGCCCCTGGGTGTGGCTACGTTGTTCTGTGCCCACCCGCTCTCTTAAAGGAGCTGCCATGTAAGAGTCTGTCTTTTCTGCATCTCCCTTGTATTCACCCTGAATAAACTCTAGTGTGGCACTGGTAAAGGTGAAACCAACAACCCAAGCCTTTAATCCCTTTGAATCTCCATGACTTCAAGGCCTAACAGAGCCAGGCAGTGCTGGCTCACGCCCTTAATACTACCTCTAGGAAAGTTGATCTAGAAAGTAAAATAGCTGAATAGAGGGAAAAGGGAGGAGTTCAGCTTCCCGCCACCTCCCTCCTCAGCTGAGGAGGGAGAATTCATGGAGGCCTGAGTTGTTGTCTGGGTGAGGATTAGCTGTGCTTTGTTTCTCTTGCTCTCTGATATTCCAGACTTTCCCTAATATCTGGCTCCAGATTTTTACTATAATACCAAATAGAATTTGTACCATTGCTTTTGCAAGTGTGTTCACAACAGCTGAAGATGGAGACAGCAAAGCAGGTCTGATATCTGTGAAGGACAACTTTGAGGAAGGACATATCATATCCACTGTGGCTTTCCCCACTAAGGCATGGGAAGAGAACAGTGCCTGGGTGTAGGCGAAGTTTCTCTTAAAATGCACCAATCCAAGATTAATATTTATTAAAATATAAACCAACACTCACGACAATACAGGTAACAGCTTATTATAGTGGTGCTTGAACAGGGACTGGAGATGGACGAGGGATGCCAAACCAGTCTCTCCAGCAGTCAGGAACCAGGAAACGGGGCGCCCAGGGTCCCAGTCGCCCCTTATCAATGCAGTTGGACACTCCCCCTTCAGGAGCTCAGGACCCTGGATAAGCATCCTCGGATCTTATCAGCTGACACATCTCCCCTTTTGTCTAACTAAGAAGGTTGTAAACTAAGACTATATACAATAGGAATTATTATGAGGTAGTATCTAGGAGAGGATAAGGCACAAATTACAACCAAAACATAACACATATAAAGTACATCTTATATTTCTAGAATATTGGTAGATGGTAGGGTGTATAAATTACTTCAAAAGGTTCATCTGGGAAAGTGAAAATTCAACACCTGAATGTTCCTTGCTAAGGGATAATAGGGTAGTAACCTTAAATACCTATTCTTCAACCCCTTCAAGACCTGAGAAGGAAAATGTATCACCTGAAAGTCAGAAGTACATAGAAGTAGTGGCTTCCAAAATTTGGGAGAGGACAGCAACACAGCTACCTGGACAATCACCTCTGGTTTTGTGCGCCGTTGGAGCATCCATCATATTGGCTACAGGCCTATGGTATCTGACAGATCTTTTCACAAGCAGGGCAATTTTGGAGGAACAGTCTTATCCTGTCCAGGCAGGTTTCGTCAGTCTCCATCCATCAACTTGTTCGTCCAGCTTGGACATCATATGTGTACTGTCAGCAATCAAGGTAAGGGCAGTTCTTTACCCAATCGGCCATTCTCTGCCAAAAGGACAAACTCCAAAGGAGTGTCTTTGATGCTCAACACCATCTCGGGAAAGGAGCAGTGACACCAGGAGTCGTCGTGTCTCTAGCGGTCGAATTCTAAATGTTAAATGCCATATTCTCTGGGTTTATGAAATGGTTGAAGATTCCTGTCTATCTATGATATCCTAACCTGTATCTGAGATGACTGTGATATGGAACCATAAGTAATATTCACTGCAGTTTTTATTGTCTTAAGGATTAAACCCTGTACTATAAAATTAGAATACCTATGTAAGGGGTGTATAATCTCTGAACAATGACTTTTAGTATGACTATCAAACATTAGCCAGGGGTATATATACCATGTAAAGTGTCCAGAGTATTTTAGACATGTATATACATATATATCATCCAAACAGAGGTATATAAAACATCTTGTGCCTATATCATAACTAGTGCAATCATACATTATCTCTAGTATAGTTAAATGGAGGTAGCAACTGCATAGTGGACGTGACAGTAATGTGCAAATATTTTAAACAGAGGTAGAAGTGTATATAAAATATAACAGTTACAGAATCAATTTTACATAAGTTACAGATTCAGTTTTATATCGATGCACAAGTTGCTTTGGTTATATAAAGCAATTTCAGATTAAACTTTGTACCAATGTACAAATTATCTCAATTAAACATATAAAATGATTT
The DNA here is from genome assembly GCA_033318265.1 of Phyllotis vaccarum. Classification (NCBI taxonomy): domain Eukaryota; kingdom Metazoa; phylum Chordata; class Mammalia; order Rodentia; family Cricetidae; genus Phyllotis; species Phyllotis vaccarum. Next base: position 83,527,417 of record JARWLC010000010.1, on the reverse strand, counting down.
CACATTTGTATCAATATACAAATATCTATGCCAGTGCAAATTGTCTTTAGCTTAGCCCATATATTCGGCTAAAATTGTGTATAGGTAAGTAGAACAATCTACCTTTATCTATCCTATCTATCCCCTTTCTCTTCTTCAAAAGAGATCCTTGAGGCTATATTATTGTTCTGTCCTCAACCCAATTTTAACTTATAACTATTCTATCAGAATAATAATTACCCACAACCCAGAGAGCATAAAACTTATTGGGAAAGGGGGTGTAGTCTTTCATAAGGTTGCTTCCTGCTGACTTAAGGGTGAAGGCATCTCTTTGGGATCCTGTAAAAGCTAAAACAATGGTTAGATCCTAATGGACTGACTATGTACATCTATAACCATTCTCAGAGTACTGGGTAACTCCATCTGGAATCCTTATTAGAAATGTGACCTGAAGGATAATCATGAGAACTATCTTGCAACTGTTTTTGAATAATCTATTTTCTAAAAGCAATCATTGATTGGTGCGCACCAGGTTCTTGATTTTTCTATTTCTGCCTCTGTCTGTCTGTTTGCCTGTCTCTTTCTCTCTCTCTCTCATACTCTCCCTTTTATTCCTGTTTCACTAGTAGGAGCTGCTGTGGTGGGGGCCCCATCTCAGGTCCAGATTTTTTGTAGATAGCTGACAGGAGGAAATGTTATTTACAATGGAAAACTTAAGCATTGTTGATACCCAAAGAAGATATTTATATCTTTTATGACTTCGGAAGATTGTATGCAGACAGGATGTTTGGAAGTTACAGAAACAGAGAGAAACAAGGTTTAAGATGAAGTCACAATAATATTGGTCTCTAAATAATCTGTCTTCTGTCTCACACCAGGTGGCTTTTCTGATATGAGACAGAATTTCTCACGTTTTCTTTACCAATATGCTTGGGTTTAGAGAGGGAGAAAGCCACTTGCTCACAATCCAAATCCAGTCCCATTAATAGTCAAATCAGGACCACAAATTTTTTTTTGAGGTGTAAATGCAAGATGCAATGCAGTAAGAATTGAGAGATTACCCAGTAGTGCATTTTTGTATCAGTTGGTCTCATAGTCCTTGTTTACATTCCTTCATCATCGATCTCTCTTCAATTGCAGGTGATTAATCATTCAATGTCCAATCAATGTCTTAAAAACAGTTGTATCCATTTTCCTGTAAAGACAAAATTGAGACCCTGCCCCAGGCTTGTTAAATGTGTTTTCCTTACCATGTATCCATTTGTCATATCAGGGATGAGCAATTACTTCTCTTCCTCCGGAAGGGACTCCTTTTTGAAGCGGACCTTTATTAATTTTGTCGGTACCCATATCGTTTCTTTTCCTGTTGAAACAAAAGCAAAACCCCTACCCCATCGAAGCACATATCCCGGCTTCCATTCTGAAGCCAACACATCCTTGAAGTAGATGAGTTGATTTATCTTGGAAGATTTCTCTATTACCCAATGTCTCTCAGCAGCTGATGTTCCCTTTTCATCAGCATTAAGAAAATTCAAAGTCAATAAACTACCATGCAACCTCTCCCTGGGTTTTCTCATTTCTCTCTTCTGTTTATAAAGCATCTCTTTCAAAGTGCAGTGAGATCTCTCTACAACTGCCTGTCCTGTAGGAGTGTGTGGTATCCCCATAATATGCTTTATAATATCAAAAAATCAGCTTCATTTTTTGGGAAATGTAAACTGGAGCATTGTCAGTCTTAATCTGAGCGGAAATTCCCATTTGGTCATGGCTTCCAAAAGGTGAGTAAGTACAGCATCAGCCTTTTCAGAACTCAGGGCAGTTGCATTCCAGAGAGTAAGTATCGATAGTATGATGTACATATTTCATCTTTCTGAATTCTGGGAAGTGAAACACATCCATTTGTCAGATCTCATTTCTCTGTGTACCCTTAGGATTACTTCCTGCAGGTAAAGATGGTTGGTTATAGAAAGAGCAAGTGTTACAATTCCTTAGTTTTTCTTTTGCTTGATGCCAAGTGATGGAGAAACTCTTTAGTCCTTTGCTGTTAACATGATGTTTCTCATGAAATTCTGTGGCCTCTGGCACATTTCCTATCAGTAACTGATCAATTTTATCATTACTCTGCACTAGAGGGCCTGGGAGACCCATGTGTGCCCTGATATGTGTTATGTACATAGGATGTATCCTATCTCTGATGATATCCTGTAGTTGTATGAACAGTAAGGTCAAGTCTGTATCATCAGGAGTGAAGTCAGCAGTTTCAATATGTAAAACAACTCTTTCTGCATACTTAAGAGTCAGTAATTACATTGAGAGGCTCTGTAAAATCCAACAACACCATAATAATTGCATATAGTTCTGACTTCTGAACAAAGTTATAAGGGCTCTGTGCCACCTTAATTAAGTTTTCCGAATTGTAGCCAGCCTTTCCTAAATTGTTCACATCAGTATAAAATGTAGGGGCTCCAGAAATGGGTTTATCCTGTACCACATGAGGAAAGATCCAATTAGTTTCCTTTATAAATTGAATTCTCTTACTTTGAGAATATTTGTTATTAATCTCTCCTAAGAAATCACTACAAGCCTTTTGCCAGGGTTCACTGTCTGCCCATAATCGATCAATTTTTTCATTAGTCAAAGGAACAATTTCTGCAGGGTCCTTTCCAGACAATTAGCGAAGTCTGAATTTACCTTTAAAAATCAGATCAGAAATTTTTTCCATATATATTTTCAGCTTCTTGCTTGGCCTATGTGGCAGAAATATCCATTCTAATATAATGTTTTCTCTTTGCATTAATATTCCTGTTGGAGATTGTCTAGAGGGTAAAATAACCAGTATGCAATCCAGGTCTGGATCCACACGATCCACATGTGCTTCTTGAAGTTTCTTTTCCACCAACTCTAATTCTTTCTTGGCTTCTTCAGAGAATTCTCTTGGACTATTTAAATCCTTTTCACTGTCCAAAGTCTTGAACAAATTAACTAGTTCATAGTTTTTTATACCAATAATGGGCCGTATATGAGCAATATCTCCTAGTAACTTTTGAAAATCGTTAAGAGTCCTCAATTTATCTATATTCAATTTCACCTTTTGTGGCCTAATTTTCTGTAAACCTATTTTATATCCCAAATAATTGATAGAATCTCCCCTCTCTACTTTCTCTGGAGCAATTTGTAGTCCCCAATCAGGCAATATTTTCTTTAGTTCTTCAAACAATGTTTCTAATGTTTTTGGGTTTGGGTCTGCCAACAAAATATCATCCATATAATGGTAAATAATAGATTGTGGGAAGCACTTGCGCAGTATTTCTAGTGGTTGTACAAAATATTGGCATAAGATAGGACTATTTAACAATCCTTGGGGAAGGACCCTCCATTGGAACCTCTTAACTGGATCTGAATTATTAAGAGTAGGCACTGTGAAAGCAGATTTCTCTTTGTCCTGTTCCTGTAAAGGTATGGTTAAAAAAAAAAAAAAAAAAGAAAAAAAAGAAAAAGTCCTTCAAATCAATAACCATAATAGGCCATCCCTTAGGTAACAGAGAAGGCAGAGGAATACCAGATTGTAAGGAGCCCATAGGTTGAATCACCTTATTAATTGCTCTTAAATCCGTTACCATCCTCCATTTTCCAGATTTCTTCTTGACAACAAAAACAGGAGAATTCCATGGACTGGTTGACTCTTCGATATGCTGAGCTTGTATCTGCTCTTATACCAACTGTTTCAAAGCCTGAAGTTTTTCTCTTGTCAAAGGCCATTGTTGCACCCAAATAGGCTTTTCTGTTAACCATTTCAAAGGCAGTGCTGTGAGTATCCTTTTAGGTTCTGCGGTTATCGGGCAATTCTTTTGTACAACCTGAATGGCTGGTGAATTTTCTCCATAGTACCTTAAAACATCATTTTTGAAAACATAATTGAATCTCCGATTGATTTCAGAACTTGGAGGGATTTTAGTCTGTGTATTCCATTGCAGTAGAAGGTCACGACCTCACAGATTCACCGCTATGTCAGCCATATATGGCTTCAACCGTCCTTTCTGACCTTCTGATCCTATGCATTCAAGCCATCTAACACTGTTTCTCCTGAGATATTGTTCCAATACCCAGAAATTGGATATCACTGCCTGTAAAGGCCATCTTGGATGCCATGATTGTGGGGTTATGATCGAAACATCAGCCCCCGTGTCGACTAAACCCTGGCTATAATAAATATTATCTACTGTATTTTCAATTTTGGTCTTTGTTCATTTATCGAAGTCTGCCAAAATATTTGTTTTGTGATTCTTCTTGGAACTTGCAATTTCTCTTTTGAATTTATTCTATTATCTAATACCGTATGATCTTCTAGATCAGGCATTGGATGCCCTACTCATCCTGAGAATACTGGTCGTCCACTGTGACTGGATATGATCTTACCTTCCTAGAATTTGGAGTCTGATTTTTGGGGGCTTCCCGGGGGAAGCCCCAAAAGGCGTTTCCCGATGGTAAAGGGTTGCCTTCTTTGTCTCTGGTAGATCTATATTCATTGGTCCAATGCGGTTCCTTGCCACACCTTCTGCATAGCCCAGAAGGCAATGGCCTTCTGTTAGAATCAAACCTAAATGGGGTATTATTTCCAAGAGTACGTTGTGTACAATTCTGTCTTATATGGCCTTGTTTACCACAGATGAAACAAGTGATGCCTTGGTTCCTCACCCTATTATTAGCGACGGCTTGGCCTACCTGGCTTGGCCTACCTAATTCTCCACATCGCATCGCAATGGAGATTCAGCATTGATTGCGTATTGAATCCATTCTTCTATAGGTGCGGCTCTGATCTTTAAAGGCATAAGCATTCTTCTACATTCCAGATTAGCATCAAAGGCCAGAGAAAGTAGTAACTGCTTCCTAACTTCTGGATCTGAATAGAGGGAAAAGGGAGGAGGGAGAATTCATGGAGGCCTGAGTTGTTATCTGGGTGAGGATTAGCTGTGCTTTGTTTCTCTTGCTCTCTGACATTTCAGACTTTCCCTAATATCTGGCTCCAGATTTTTACTATAATACCAAATAGAATTTGTACCATTGCTTTTGCAAGTGTATTCACAACAGCTGAAGATGGAGACAGCAAAGCAGGTTTGAAATCTGTGAAGGACAACTTTGAGGAAGGGCATATCATATCCACTGTGGCTTTCCCCACTGAGGCATGGGAACAGTGCCTGGGAAGCACTAGTCTAAGAACAATCAATCCCACAGGATTGGCATCATAGAAGTTACATGCTGGGCCCAGCCTCAAAACTTGTGATTTTCAGGACAGTAACTAGATCAGGCTATATGGGTTAAATCTCAGGAAGGGCAGCTGTTGTAGGTGACAGCTGGGAAGAGAGCATCAGGTGAAGCTAGTAAACCAAGGATGTTTTCCCTAATTTCTAAACAAGTCCAGGATTGGGGCAGCTGGAGGAGCACTTTATCTTAATATCCCACTGCTCCAATGCACATTGCATTGTTGGGGCACAGAAAACCCCATTTGGGCTTAACTCCAACCCCAAAGCACAGAAACATCTATGTAGAAAATGTCTTAACTACTTCAAATAACTAAGTGACTAGAATTGGGACTGGAGAGCTGGCTCAGTGATTAAGGGCACCCGTTGCTCTTGCAGAGGACCTGAGCCTGGTTCCCAGCACCCATGTTCGGAGGCTCACAACTGTGGTAATTCCAGCTCTAGGGTTCTGCCACCTTCTTCGAAGTGGCCTCAGAAGGCACTTGTACATGTGCATACACACAAACACACACAAACGCTGAAACTGAAATTCTTAGGTCACTTCCAGCCTCCTACTCTCACGATAGGTGAGGATATTAAGCAATGATGGTTAACTCTTCAATCTGCTGCCATGCCCCAGCATGTGGACTATCCTCTCAAAACCTAAACTAAACTTTCTTCCTTATGTGACAGCTGAGATTAATCAATACTCAGGGGTGACGGGTGCAGTTCATTTGGTGGAATGCACAAGCAAGAGTCCTGGGCTCCACCACTGCACAAACCAGGCACCCTGCAGGATTCCCGGTACTTTAGGAGTAGAGGCAGGAGGATCCCAAGTTCACCTGGGATACGTGAGACCCCATCTTCTCACACACAGAATTTAAGGAAGAATGACTCAGTAAGTCTATCAGTACAAAAGTATTTATTAAATTGTACTTTAAATAATAAAAAGGTAGAAGCACCAGAAATTTAACAGATTTATTAAACTTCCACTGAGTGAGGTAGAAGCTTTTCCCTCTGGGAGACGGGACCCTTTTGTGAAAATGTCACCATGTAAGTAAGCTGATTTTTCCAAACATCAGTATATAAAAGGAGAAAATGAGTAACACCCCCAAAGAGGCAAGCCAAGATGAAAATATAGTGTACCTTGTAGGCTGGCATAAATTCAGAAAACAAAACCCAGGAAAATTTGTTTTATATCATATCCTGGTCTAATATTGAAATGCTGCATCCCAAAAATTAACAAAGGAGCCGATGACTGGGGAGCCGAGCAGTAAGATAGTTGGAGACGCTCTGCTCATGGACGTAGACCAGGCAGGAGTAAAGTGAAACATGACACTGAAGAGCAAAGTAAGGAAAACCAGGAAACCCAAAAGAGTAATCACCTGTTCTTGGCCCAGTGGCTGTAAGTGATGGAAACAGGCCAACCCATCCAATCTTTAATGTAACTTCTCTGATTCTGGGATTAGACAAATTCTTTTTTTTTTTTTAGGTCTCAGCCTTGGATTATAATTGAAACTTAGCGGTTAAAGTTAAAATCCATTTTTAAAGGTGGGAAAATCGTAAACACTTAGTTGATCATATAAAGATAAACTTGAAGTACTTACAATAAAATTTAGACCTTTCAGTTTGGAGTACATTGGTACTCTGAAAGTAAAATGTTATGTGGTGACAGAATTTCATATTTAACAAAATTATACGAAATACAGAAAAATCTGGAACTTTGAAAAGAATATAGTCACTTCATTTTGTACTTTTTAGCTAAGTCATCCTCACAGTTTAAGTGCAGCATTCCCAGCAACCCTAAGCTGGAGCAGCCAGTGACATGCCAATGCCCATGACAACGGGGGGGGGGGGGGGGGGGGGCGGCGCTGCGCACAGAAGGGTTGTGTTCATTCTCCTGGAAAATCACCCAGAATGTGGCAGAAACTCTCATGCTCCCTTGATGGAAGGTCCACAATGTGAGATGGTTAAGGAATACAGATTCAGTGAAAATACACCTGTGCAAATGATGCTCACCTACAAACTCAGCTGTCAGGAGCTCAAGGCCACGCTTGCTATACAGTGACTTGGGCCACAACCTGGGACACATGAGACCCTATGGAAGGACAGAGGAAGAACAATCTATTTTAAAAATAACAGCCAGGTGTGATGGCTCATGCTTGAATTCCAAACAGTCAGAAGGTGGCAGTCCAAGGATCAGAACTTCAAGGTCACCTTCAATTATGGTCAACCTGGGATACTTCAGGCTTTACCTCATAAAATAATCTGCTTGTAATAGAACTGGGAGCTGAATGGTTCTCAATCTTCCTAACTCTGTGACCCTTTAATACAGCTCCTCATGTTGTGGTGACCTCCAACCATAAAATTATTTCATTGTTACTTCACAATCCTAATTTTGCTAGTTATGAATCATACTGTAGATATCTGATATGCAACTCTTGTGAAAGAAGTTGTCTGACCACCCGCCCCAAAGGAGTTGTGACCCACAGGTTGAGAACCTCTGCTTTAATCCTGGAGGCATAGGCGGGATCTTAGTCCACAGCCAGCCAGGGTTTCAAAGAAAGACTATCTCAAGTAAATGAATGAATGAATGAATGAATGAATGAATGAATGAATAAATAAGTAAATAAATAAAATAGTGGAAAGCCAGGCATTCTGGAACATGCCTATAATCCATTAAACAGGAGGCTGAAACAAGAACTTCAAGAGTCATGGTTAGTATTGCCTTTTTTTTTTTTTTTTTTTTTTTTTTTAAGGACAAGGTCTATTATAAACCCTGGCTGTCCTGGAATTCACTATGTAGGCCAGCCTTAAACTCAGAGATCCACCTGTCTCTGCCTCCCAGTGCCGGGACTAAAGGAGGACACCACACCACACCCAGCCTGACTGTTCCAGTCATGGCATAATACTTTGCCCTGTTATCAACAGGAAATACCTGGGGGGCTACAGAACAAGAAGGGACAGCACACGCTTTGCATCCGCTGGTTCCAGGTGACAGATCAGGCCCTTTCATCTCCCTTGCTTACTGCACAGACCACTCTGGTCATCACTGTTACTGGTGGCTGAGCATGACTTCCTATGAAATGTTCCCTAGCCTCAGTCAAAATGGTCCTTGAAAAACAAAGACAGCGGGTCTCCCATCACTCAAGTACAGGAGCGTGAACACAGAGGCCAGCGAGGCCACTGGAATGGACAAGGATATTAGCTGCTCTGCGTTCAGATGGTGGAAGAGCTTCTCCAAGGGAGGGAAGCGCTGCAGGGAAGACACACTGCCCAGGAGGATCAGCTTGTGTTTGGCTCTGGTTATCGCCACGTTGAGCCGCCGCCAATCTTTCAGGAGCTCACCAAGCTGGAAAAAAAGACAATTCCTAACTAGTCCAATCCTGTAATATATTTCAGTTGTTATAACCAGGGCCGTGGGCCTCTAGTCACCCAGCCAGGCTGGCCTCCAACTTGTTAGTCAGGGTCAGCCTAGAATTCCTAATCTTCGACCCCCCAACCTCCCAAGGACAAGGATTACAGGCCTGTGGCTTTGTTATTTGTTCTTGTTTTTTGAGGCACAGTTGCTATGTAGCCCAGGCTAACCTCCAAATCAAGACCTTAGCGACTGGCCTCTATTATAGACACGACTCAACATACTAAATGGAAAAAGAACAGTCTAGAATGGTATGTACATAATCTAGAAAGTTACAGGAAACAAAAGAACGGAGTAATGAGGGACAGAGTAAAGAAGCAGACTTTTTGCTAGGTATATTTTAAAAACCAGATAGACACATTTCACTGTTAAGAAAAAGGTATTGTGGCCAAAGGGATGGCTCAGCAGTTAAGACCACTGGCTTTCAGGGAGCCTGGTTCAATCCTCAGCACCCACACAGTGGCTCACAATCATCCGGCTCCAGGGATCCAGTGCCCTTTTCTGGCTTCCTCGGGTACCATGTGCATAAAGAGGGGCACAGTCAATGGCTACTGGAGAAATAGGCCTTTAATCCTAGCACTCTGGCGACAGAGGCAGGCGATCTCTGTGAACTTGAGGCCATCGTGGTCTGCAAAGGGAATTCCAGGACAGTCAGGGCTGTGAAATAGAGAAACCCTGTCTCAAAAGAAAAAAAAAAAAAAACAACAAAAAACAGAAACCTACTCCTACACATAAAATAATAAAATAAAAAAGAAAAAGGTATTGAGTAGAAAATAATTTAAGATAAAAAAAAAAAACCTGGAAACATCTCTGAATTTGAAAGTATCTTGTGTTATAAATGCTCCAAATGCAACAGCAAAATGGTGACGTAACTTAAACATCCATCTAGAGACAAGCAGAAGTCAGGTATAATGTGACAGATGGACACAATCCAGTCTTAAAAACAAAATTCAGATGCATGCTATACTACGAAGCAACTCAAGTGAAATAAGCCAGTCACAGAGAAAAGGTAATTACTCTAAGAACTCAGGGACAGAGGAAAGAACAGTCGTTACAGGGGTGTGGAGTGGACCGTTATCCACAAAATGAAAATGTTTCTGTGGACTCTTTGAACAGCCTTGTTCCAAAATACTGAGCTATACATAAGTAAACAGTTAAGATGGCCAGGCGTTAAGAGGCACACACCTGTAACCCCAATTTCTGCATGGTGGAGACAGGAAGGTCAGGTCTGGAGTTGGTTACAGAGTGAGATAGATGTTGGTTATAGAACATGCTGTCTCAAAATAAATGAAAAACAAAGTTCAAGTTTAAATGTATTTTCTTTGATTCAGGGCCTTAAATGAAGCCCTGGATGGAACTCAGAAATCCTCCTGCCTCTGCTTCCTGGTGCCCAGCTTGTTCTTATTTCTATACCTTTGTGAGTGTGTGTGAGAGACAAGGGTCCTGGGTGCACGTATATGGAGGTCAGAGACAAATTCAGGTGTCCCTCCTTAGGCTCCTCTACCTTTTTGTTTGAGATCAGGTCTCTCACTGGGCCAGAACTTCACCACACAGGCCAGGCTAGCTGGCCCACAGGCTTCCGCAGATCCCCGTTTGTACCTCAATGTTGACTTCTGTGGGATTATAGGAGCCCATGACCACAACAGCATTTTACATGGACACTAGATTCAGGATCTCACTTGTTAGGCAAGCTTGTCACTAGGTGGGCATCTCCTTGTTTTGATCACATTTGTATTTATGGCAAATATATATGTCAGTGCATGTGTGCTGTGCACATGAGTGAGTCAGAAGACAACTTTGGGGAGTCAGTTTTATCCTTCCTCAATATGGCTCTGGGCATCAAACAGGTTATTTAAAGATTTGGGAGTCAAATGTACTGAGAGGTGGTACTCGCCTTTAATCCCAGCAGTCTCAGAACTCAGGAGGCAGAGACAGGCAGATTTCTGAGTTTAGGGACCGCATGGTCTATAGAGCTACAGAGAAACCATCTGAAAAACAAACAAAGCTTTTACCCTCTGAGCACCGGCCCCTCAATCACGCACACCTTGTTTTTAAACCACAATTTAAAAAGAGAAAGAGAGGGTGGAGGGATGGTTTAGAGGATTAGGGCACCTGATGCTCTCGTAGAGGAATTGAGTTCAATTCCCAGCACACACATCATAGCTCACAACCATCCATAACCTTAATTCCATGGGTTCTGACACCATCTTCCAGCCTCCAACAGCGCCAGGCACACATAATGGACACAAATATGCATACAAATGTCTACAAAAGTATTTTTTAAGAGAAAGAGAACTAGAGTGTAGTTATGATGGTGAGTTGCTTGCTTGGCCTCAGGACTTTAGCACCGACGCTGATGCTGAGGGGAAGAGGGAGGGAGGGATAGAGGAAGAGATCTCAGATGAATTAGTAGCCAACAGTTAACGTACAGTTCCATCCTTATTACTTCTGACAAAAGACACCAGGATGAGACTCTTGTCCCTGCCTTGGTATTTGTCTACTGTGTTAACTTCAACCGTCCCGACGGAACAGTGTGTCAGTAGGTCATTGATGATCCGCAGCTGCTGCCTGTAAGGTGCAATGATGCCGATGTTGGAGGGGCTGCAGCCAGCCTACGTGGAAAACACACATGATTTCAATTCAACATCCTGATTTCTAAGTCCCTTAAGCTTTACTGAGTTTATTGCTAAGTATTTACCCTTTTTGTCCCAACTTTAAAAAAACATTTTAAATGTTCATCTTTTGCATGTGTATGTGGTTTGTATGATTTGGGTGCCCGTGTGTGAGGGGTCCCGTGTGTGTGGGGGTGCCTGTGGATGAAGAGGATAGAGGTTGGTGTCTGCATCCTTCCTCACTCTGCATCTTACACAAGGCAGAGTTTCTCACTTGAGCCCAAGCTCACCAATCTGGCAAGTTAACCAGATTTCCCCGTCTCTACCTCCTAAGCACTGATATTATAGGAGGCCATCAAGCACACCTGATGTTTATGTGGGTGCTGGGGATCTGAACTCGGGTCCTCAGGCTGGCAAAGCAAAGCACCTTCACCCACTATGCCTGCCCCCCAGCCCTCCAATTTTCTGCTATCACATTCACGGTCAAGTTTCTAATCACCTACAGTCAGGACTCTACATGATACTAAATGGAAATTCAATTGCCACCATAAAAAGAATGAATATAACTGGGTCTAATCCACAGAGACATGTGGATCTCTGTGAGTTCAAGACCAGCCTGGACTGGAATAGATTCCAGAACAGTTATAAAGAGAGAAACTCTGTCACAAAATATAAAATCAAAAAATTCTCAAGTTTTCTAAACAATCAGCCTTCAGTTCTACTTATTTATTTTTAAAGATTTGGGATTCAAATCCCCGGAGCTGGAGTTAGAGGTGGTTGTGGAGTGTTCAACGTGGGTGATGGGAACTGAAATCCAGTTCTTTCTAGGAGCATCAGCCCTTAACCACTGAGCCATCTCTCATCCTTGACCCCCTTATCTTAGTAAGTGATAATACCAGATCATATGTCCTCGGTGTCTAACAATAATTAATAAAATAGTCAATAATAAATTATTCTGTATTATTAAGTAGCCTTGAAAACTCTACGTCACCTTAATAAAAACCGAGGTTAAGAAGACAGTTAGCCTGGCTTCTGTGATGTTGCTCACGCCACCATTTTCTATTTGTTCTGGAGCTGGGACCTGAGCACAGAAACAGGAGGCAGATCTGTCAGGTTTAAGCTTCAAAGAACCCAGGAGCTACAGAGACCTGACTACTAGGTTTGAAGATAAACTGATCCCCCTGACTCCACAATCCAACCGCTGGGATGATGTGAGAATGTCTTTCTGTATGCTGTGACTATCAATCTTTAAATAAAGGAGCTGTTTTGGCCCATGACAGGCACCACAGAAAAAATAGGAAGAGAAATCACAACATAGGTAAGAAAAGCAGGATAGAGTCAGACAGACTAAGCCAGCTGCCCAAGAAAAAACATGTAAAGAACACAGATGAGCCAAGGGCCACGTGGCAGACAGATTAATGAGAATGGGTTGAGTTAAGATGTAAGAGCTAGCTAGCAATGTGCCTGAGTCATAGGCCTAACAGCATGAACTTAAGATAAGCATCTGAATCATTTTGACGGCCTGAGCAGCTGCTAAGGAGTCTGAGGCTACAAGTCTGTGGGTCCGGACCTCTGGCCGCCCGAGACCAAGAAACCTCACTGTAACACTGGGATTATAGGTGTGTCCCCAGACTGGCAGGCTTCCTTTTAGAGTGTGCAGTGTGAGATATAGGCAGTAGGAATGCTTGCCTTCTACACAGAAAGATCTGGGTTCAATCCTGGGCATGAGAAAAAAAATTCCTAGCATTCAAGAGGTTAAGGCGGGAGAATTGTTCTAAGACTGAGGCCAGACTGGACTATACACAGCAAAACACTGTCTTAAAGAGAAAGAAGCTTTGGGCAATAGAGTTGTGCACCTTTAATCCCAGCACTTGGAAGGTAAAGGCAATTAAATCTCAGTTTGGGGCCAGCCTGGTCTACAGGCAAATTCCAGGACATAGTGGGCTAGAGAAACTTTGTCTTGAAAAACAAAAAAAATGAAGACTAACTCTGACAGGTACAAACCTGTAGAATAAACCCTGAGTATTAAAGCCAGGAGGCATGGTAGCACACACGTTAGTCCCACACCAGTGAAGCAGAGGCAGATGGGTAGATCTCTTGAGTCTGAGGCCAGCCAGGGTGACAGCCTCACAGAGAGAGAGAGAGAGAGAGAGAGAGAGAGAGAGAGAGAGAGAGAGAGAGAGAGAGAGAGAGAGAGAGAGAGAGAGAGAGAGAGAGAAAAGGGGCTGATAGACAAGACTGTGATGTGAAAGTATGTGAGTATGTGCTAAATTTGGTTTTAAGTAATCAACTCAAAAAGGTACTAAAAAATCTGAATATTAGGACAAATGTAAAATATACTGAAAATTTTCTTCATTCTTATTTTACCTTATCTGTATTAAGAAAACAAACAGGATTGTCTGGCTCCAACACTCCAGCCAGCCAGGGGTTATCAGAATAAAACTCCAGATTCAGTTTGACCTCCTTGAAGTTGGGCAGGGTTATCACTGCGTTGGCCACTCTGTCTGATCCACATTCCAGCTTCCCTTCATATGTGAGCTTATTGCTTAAGGACATAATTTTACTGGAAGAATTGCAAAACACAACCTTAGTTTGGATGGAGTTGAAAATAAGCAGACAGAGCATTCGGGGCTATTGTGGCTGCACACACCTGTTCATTCTGTACTGCACTGTCAACTGCACAACTGCATTCTTGTTCTGCTCCAGCCTCTTGAACAAGCTCTCGCTCATACCTAGGACTCTGCCAAGAAACCAGTCAGTCAGGCTCATAACATATCAAACTGTCCCTTTCAAAGAATCCAAGTAATTCTTTAACTTTACCTACTAGCGTGTACATGCATATGTGCTTTGCACCCCTAATGAGGTGTTCCTATGGAGGTCTGAGGGCAATTTCCTTCAGTGGCTGGCTCATTCCATCTTTACTGAGTAAGGCTCCAGGGTTCAAGCTTGGCTCCTCAGGCTTGTGAAAATGTTTTTCCTGTTGAGCCACCTCACTGGTTCCCTAACATCCAGCTTAAAACCAAAACTTACCTATTTATTTTAACAGAGAAGTTCAAGTAGCCCTGATGGGCCCCAAAACTTGAAAGGTGGCAGAGGATCACCTTGAATTTCTAATCTTCCTGCAACTATCTCCCCAGTACTAGAATTATGGCGTGTATTATGCCTGGTGTGTGCATTGCTGGGGAGGGATCCCCAGGCTTCACGCATGGTAGGCAGTCTGAGAACTGAGCTATATCTTCAGCTCTTACAGTTAAAACTTCAATACTGAGCGGTGACAAGCTGCCATCTCTACTCTCTAGAAGCCTGAGGTGGGAGCCTGAGGCAGAAAGATCCTTCAAGCCTGGCCAGTTCGGCAAAATCCAATCCATTAAACAAAACTGAAACCTGATTGAGGATTCGCATCTTCAGTGGCAGAACTTGGGAGGCAGATGCAGGCAGACCTGAGTTTTAAGCCAGTCTGGTCATAGTGAGGTCAAGGCCATCCAGAGAGACACAGGGAGACCCTATCTCAAAAACAAACACTAAAACAAAATGTCTACTGCCCCCATTGTCGACAACTAAACACACTGGGAAGCAGGAAGCTCGATGGAAGGATTGTCTCCATCAAACTGGCATAGAGCAATGTCTGTAGGCATTTTCATAATTGCTAAAGGATGTAGGACAGGAGGGCTCAGCCCACTGTACCATCACTGGGCTATATAAGAAAGGCAGCTGAATGTGAGCCCGGGAACAAGGGGGGGAAGCAGTGCTTTCCGATGGTCTTTGCTTCAGTTTCTGACTTGACTTCCCTCAAGAATGGACTATAATCTGTAAGCCAAATAAAATCTTCCCTCCCCCAAGAGGGTTTTGATCAGTGACTGACACAGTAACAGGAAGCAAACAGGAACACCAACCTACCTTGCTTCACGGTTTAGAACTAGGGGAGGAAGTTGCTGATGGTCTCCCACCAACACAAATCTCCGAGAGAAAAAAAGTGGGCCCAGGCAAACGGGCTGACTAATTTGAGAGGCTTCATCCACAATACAAAAATCAAAGGTTTTCCTCGAAAATACTGGATGGTTTATTCCCATACAAGTTGTTGCAACTATCAGCTAAACATAAGAAGAGAAAATAAATCAGTGAGTATGTCAAAATAAAGTACTTGGATTTTCCCATTTTTTTAAATTAAAAGATCAAAACCAATTCCCTCCCAACAGTAAGAATTCTTCAGTATTATTTAATTCTGAAACCTTTAAAGTTGTTTATTTGCTTGTTTGTTTTTTGAGGTAGACTCTTGCTATGAAGTCCAGGATTCTCCTGAACTTACTGTGTAGCGTAGGCTGGCCTTAACTATTGGGCTTGAGGGGACCTCTAACCTGAGCCCCCAGAATAGCAGACATAACAAGCCCACAGCATCATACCTGGTGCATTACTAATTCCCTTATTCTCCAAGAGGCCCTAGGAAGATAACAAAGAGGCACCCAACAGGGAGGGAGATTGGGAAACCTCGAATGCAAAAAGAGGTCCAGTAGCTAAGGTGCATAAAGAATCCCCCAAATCAAGAGCAAGCCAGGCATGGGGGCTGAGGTAGGAGAATCAGGCGTTCAAGGGCAGGCTTGACTACATAGTGACTTCAAGGTGAGCCTGGCTATAAGAGATTATCTCAAAGAATGAAAGGAGGGAGGGAGGAAGGGAGGAAGGGAGGCAAACAAAAATATTTTGAAGACAGGTGGAATCCTGGGGCTCCGTGGCCAGCCAGCCAGACTAGACTACTTGGCAACCTCCAAGACAAAGAGATATCTTGTCTGTTAGGAAATAATGTTTTTAATCATTGTGAAGATGTGTCTTTGCAAGGCACTTTCTGACTGGCTTAAAAAGAGCCGACTGGCTGGTAGGTAGGCAGGAGGTATAGGAGAAACAGCCAGACACAGAGGATGCTGGGAAGGAGGGCAAGATTAACTTGGCATGTTGAAAGAACTTGAGGCAGAGGGTAGATAAAATTCTGCCTACATTTGTCTCAAGAAAAAAGGAGGGCAGCACCGGAGAAACAGAAGAGGTTATCGTGATGTCTACATGCCAAGTACACACGCACAATTACATAAGAGATCGAGACTCACGTGACTGTTATAGAGTTCTTCTAGAAGGGCTAAGGACTTAATGGATCTCGATCTGCAAATCTCCTCCTCTGTAAACTTCTGGATATCTGGATGGACCTTATGAGACTGACCCAGACGCAAAAACCCTATTTTGAACTTGGCTAACTTCAAGAGAATATTGTCGACAGCAGAATGGGTATAGCTGGTCAACAGAACACTGAAGCCACAGGCAGAGAGGATCCTTACCTAGAGATGGGAGACAGACAAAAACAGCATTGCTCTGAAACCCAGGTAACTGGTAACAGGCTTAGCTTTCAAATAGACAAAGTTCAGTAAGACCCGAATCCAAGAGAAATTAAGTAACTTTTGTAAAGAATTATAAAACCAAAATGGCCTATACTGTAGAGCATTAATTTTTAATTACATCTTATTTATTTCTGTGCAGGTGTGCATGCCATGGCTCACAAGTGAAGGTCAGAGGGCAGCTTTTAGGAGCTAGCTCTCTCCCTCGGCCAGAGGGATCTTGGAACTGAATTCAGGTCTCTAGGCCTAGTTACAAGCTCCTTTGTTTGCTGAGTCATCTTGCCAGCCTGAGGCATTTTATTATACCAATTAACCATATAAATCTCATAGACAACCTCTACCTAGCCAAAGACCCCAGAGTGGTATGAGTATAGGCCCACATCACCATGCCAAGTTAATTTATCATTATTTTTGTTTTGATGAGACAGGGTCTATGTACCCTTCGCTGGTCTGGAACTCACTATGTGAACCAACCAGGCTGGACATGAACTTACATATATCCATCCACCTGCATCTGCAACCAAGTAATGGGATTAAAGGTGTGAGTCACCCCCCTCGGCAAAATCGGACACTTGTGGTATGGAGCATCCCCTCCACAGGCAGGCAGGACCTGACACGAGCAGTTAGTTTCAGAGCTTACAAGAGCACATATTGTAGTTGTCTTCCCTGTCCCTGGCATCCCCACAATGAGGGTGTAGTCTTTTGAGAGAAGCACTTTCTTCATTGCTTGCCTCTGAGGTTTATTCAAACCTGTATTTCAATTTAAAGGAACAAAAAACCGAAAACATTTCATTTCAATGAACATCCCCCCTGCTCCCACCTGTAGACCAGGCTGGCCTCACAGAGATCTGCCTGCCTCTCAAAGGCACATGCAACCACATGCCTGGCTTCTTTTCTGCATTTTGAGGCACGGTTTCCCTGGATTGCATTGTACTGCAGCACACTCAGGTTTGCTGGTTGGCCGGGGGGCTCCATGGTGAGCCTCCTGGTCCACCCTCCCGCCTCACCGTAGATGCGCTGGTTTAAATGAAAGCGCTACATCCCTAGTCTTCGAATGGGTTTCAGGGATCAAGCTTAGCTCACCAGGCTTCTGAGGGACACGCGTTTCCCCACCAAGCCATTTCTTTGGCCCATGAATCTGATACATAGCTAATCAACTGCTAAGTGACCGAACACTAGGCATAATTTAAGTTCTAAAGACAGCCAAGAAAATCAAATCAAAATGGTGGCTATGGCTTACCCTTTAGAATGTTGGCCACTGTATCCTTAGCATCGTGAGGAAGAATGGAACTGAGGTAGGGTATAAACTGAGGTTCCTTGAAATCAATGATTAATTCTCTAAGTCTTTTGCTGCAAAACAAAACAAAAGTATTTTTACTAGTATCTTTAGAAGTGGGGAGAGATTCAGGCTCCTTCATCATTACCAACCTGGTATCCGTGTTTTCCATCAATTTAGAAAGATTTCCTAGAGGGTTATTTATATCACAATTTTTTTCTTCCCGGTCTAATCTGAACAACGTTGTCTCTGGGAGTGTTGACAAGTTCCTATGCAACAAAACAGACATACAGATAATGTTCATTTCACAGAGGCCATGCATGGCACATACTACTACTGGCTAAAAGTATAGGAGAGCTGATCGGAGGGTGTGCACCGGTAATCCTAGCACTTGGGAGGTGAGAAAGTAGTATCAGAGTTCAAGGTCACATCAGCTGCAAAGCATGTTCCAGGTCAACCTGGACCACACACGCCAAACCCAAGCTGATACCCATATATACACACACAAAAATAAATGTAAATTTTTTATAAACAGTCCATATAGAGGTATCTCTAATCACTTCCTTATATTTCCTGTTTCAGAACTCCCACACATCTCTAAAACCTCCATGTCATACTGTACCCCACTATCATGCCTTTCTACATAGATGCTCCCCATACTGCCTGCTAATCTGTGGCTGGAGAAATTAGCTTTCCTAAAAAAGTTTCTGAGTAGAGCACGGGGATCATGGAGATTATTATGAGTATGTGTGTAAAGTGTGGGGTGGATATGCCACAGCCTGTGTGTGGAGCTTGGGAACTTTGTGGAGTCCCTCTCTCCCTCCTGGTGTTCTGTGGGTGCCTGGAATAAGGTCCTCAGCCATCTTGCCAGCCCCCACCACTGCCTCAACTGCCGATTTCAATGTACTAACAACTGGTGAGGGGAGAGCTGGGAATATAATTTACCTACTGCCAGAGAGGCCCTGGCTTCAAACTGAAGCAAGAAAAAAAAAAAAAAAAAAGTTTACCAAAGACCTTATATTGAGTCAATTTGTTTGAAATGTTTAGGAAGAGAATTGACCGAGAGAGACAGCAGATTAGGAGCACACATGTTCCCAGTACTTAGGAGGCTCAGATAGAAGAATTGGCAGTTCTTGGACAGCTTGGGCTACATAGTGAATTCCAGGCTAATCTAGACTACCCAGCAAGAGGGTATCTCAAAATAAAAGAAAAAAACATATCCACAGCTGACCTGGATAGGGAGCTAAGGGAATGGGGGGTTAAGTGCCAAAGGGTACATATCTCTTTGGGGTTATAAAAATGTCTAAAACTGGTGATGGCTGTATTTAATTAATATTCAGAGCACTGGAAATAGAATCTAGGGCCTGGTGCACGTCGGCAAGTACTCTGTCACTGGGTTAAATCCTGAGCCCCCTGCGCCTCTCTGAGTACTATTATTAATCACACTATGTCCCATAAATGGATGGATACAACCTATGAGTTCCATATAACAAAGCTACTGCCCAAAGAAGCACTTTATTACCTGTCTAGCAAGCAGGTTACTGTTACCCCGTTAATCTTCTTCACGTATCCTTTAGACAAAGCGAAGAGTTTTCTCTCTTCTCCACTTAAGATAATCCTGTCACCTGCCATCAGATTGGTGGCTGGCATGACACCATTTTTCCGCTGGAAGTTATGCAAGTACTGTCCATCGCAAACTCTCTTCACAGGCTTGGTCCTGAGCAGGTTTCCAATGCAGTTACCACCCTCCTCCCTACAAAAGGATGCGGGAAAGTATCCACTGACATTGTATAAATATTGCTTTCTTTCCTACAATTTATTTGTTTTTTATAGCCATGAAAAAAAAATTTTAATTTACTGATTATTATTAGTGTGAGTGTGCGTGCGTGCATTCGTGTGTGCACATGAGCTGAGTTGCTCCTGTGAAGGTCAGAGGACACTCCCAGGAGGCAGTTCTTTCCTTTCAGTGTGAACCCCAGGGATTGAACTCGGATCAAGCCTAGCTGTAAGGCCTTACTCCTGAGTAATCTTGATTGGAAATCAATGCTAACACATCTGTCCTTTAAAAAAAAATATATTGTTAGGTGGTGGTGGTGCTGACCTTTAATCCCAACACTTGGGAGGCAGAGGCAGGTGCACACTTTTTAAAAACTGTGTTTGCAGGTGCACATTTGTGCAGATGCATGTATACATCTGCTCATGAACACATGGACACTGGAGACAACTATGGTGTTTCTCCAGAAACTGTACATCTGGATTTTTCCCATCACAGCCTCACATTGGTCTGGAGCTAGACTATTAAGCTATGCTAGCTGGCGAGTGAACCTCCAAGGTCTACCTGTCTCAGCCTCCCCTGCACTGGAATTATTTTTGACATGGGTGCAGGGGATTGAAACTCAGGTCCTCATGCCTGAAATACAAGCACTTTACCAACTGAGCCCTCCTGAAACTGTTGACTTTAACATACTACACAACCTCTATTCACATGAATTCCAAATGCTATTGTTCATTACCTACCGCTGCTGTGTATTCAGCAGACACTTACATTTCAGAAGCAGGCATTGACCAGATATTTTGGTGAGTCTTTCTATTATCTGTAGATTGTGACTCCAAGGTTAACATGAGACACCACAGGCTGAAATACTTCAAGTGTGTCGGCTGCAGGTGCCGCGATTCTTCTTGGATTTTGGACAGCATGCCCTCTGAGACGGAAGTGCCAGCCACCCGTTCTTCAACTGCTCTAAATACAAAGTTTCAATTAGAGCTGAGCATACATTTTCCTGGCAGGCTGTGAAATAAGGCTTTCTTAAACTGAGCATACCCCCCCACCCTCCACAACAGCGTGTTTACCTGCTATAAAGAGCACAGTTGCGCATCTGTGAGCAATATTTACAAGTTTTCTCTTCCTCAATTATTTGTGGCAAGGGAGAAAGTTGTGTCTCCTCCCCGGAAGCAGCTCTGCTCACACGGTGCAGCAGAAAGAATGCCAGCTCGTCCCTGAGCTTCAGCAGTTCTGGGGACAGGTAAAGTCAGCTTTTCAGAATGAAGCATAGTTCCTACCAGTAAGGGCTCCAGATTTAAAAAAAAAAAACAAAACAAAACAGTACAAGTAAAGAACAATATGGATATCTGCCTCTTTATCAGCGCTAACTAGTCACAGAAAAGATTTTTAAAACAACCTCCTCTCCTACCAAGTAAGTACTGTGAGTGAAGGGCCCTCGGGCAGCCACGAGCAATGCAGACCTGTTTTGTTCTTCCCCTTCCCCCTCCATAGCTAAACCATTAGATTACATTCCTAAAGCTAGCCCCCAAGGTCCATTCTATATCTGGTCACTGACTGGTTCCTAAGTCTAAACACCAAGGTCCAGCAAATCAAAATTCAATAGTGCCCACACAGGCTAACTTGTCTAATCAGGAAGACCAACTCATCCTAGCGCAGACTTCCCCTCTCCTTATTAATAACAACTCCTGCCAAAAATTCCTGCCTGCTGGCTGCCTTTGCCCAATCTAAGGGTTCTCTCCCCACCAGGATAGTAAATCTCCTTTATGCTCAGAATTTGATGTCTGAGTGTGTTCTGAGCCAATTCTGAGCCTCCCCCACACATCGTGGGGCTGGATTTTATATATATAATTATTTTAGGGTCTCAGTATATCTTGGCTACCCTGGAATTTGATAGGTAGAGCAGGCTAGCCTTGAACTCATAGAGACTCACCTCTGCCTCAGGTGCTGATGTACTGCATTAAAGGCATGTACTACACTATGCTCAGCTTAAAATTCTTTAAAGGAGAGGGGCAGGGAGATGGCTAAGCAGGTAGGGAGCATGCTATGTGAACCTGGAGACATGAGTTCAATCCCTGAAACCCACACAGAGGTGGAAGGAGAAAAGAGGCTTCCACAAAGCTGGTCAAGCTCTATCCCTGTACTCCTCTCATGGATAATAAATTTACAAATATGTAAATTTATAAAATATGCAACTATAAATCATAACCTGTAGTATGGTCCAGCAAGCAGCATAAAAGAGAAGGAGCGGGAACAGAGGGGTAAAGCCAAAAGGGAAGGGTTCAACCTCTTTTGTCCAGATGGTTGGCGGGCACAGGGTACATCTGGCCAGTCTTGAGGTAGAGAAGCCAGCCAGCCTCCGGGTCCTCTCGTCTCTCTTGGCTCAGCAGTGTGTACAGGACCACCTGTGGAAGACGGTAAAACACACAAACTGACGTGCTCCAGATCATCTGGAACCAGCAGCTATGGAAAAGTCAGTGGCACAATTTTACCACTGTGTAAACAGCACAAGACACCTTGGTGAAGGTGACATACAAATCCAATGTGAAACCAATCTGTGTAAAACAAATGCCTCGTGCTTTGCAGTTTTAAGCTGACAGTAAAGACGTATTGGACATGGAGAGGGGACAAGCGTCAGCAGCAGAGTACCTGCCTAAAACCAGGGTCACAGAGAGGAAGAAAAGGT